>CM036537.1:2430253-2665253 GCA_020745685.1 Tautogolabrus adspersus
GCTGCACTGCAGAGAAATTCAATTCCAGCTGTCAGTCACCAATCAGCTCGACTTATTCCTGGGTTGGTCTCGACTGTTGTGTGTCTTTTTGTATTTGTGTTTCTGTGTGAGAGAGAGATCAGTGTGTGTTTATGTAGAATCATATTATCCCTCCACATTGTTTTCTCTTCATGACACGGTTTGCATTGTGCCGCTCTGCATCCTGGCCTGATGACCTTTTTGTCAAGCCCGCTGCCTGCACAGTGAAGTGTGAAGCATGAACTCCACAGCATGAAAGAGCCTGTGTATAACTTTTAATCATTGATCGTATAACTTATAAATATCACATTAAAGAGATAAATAGCTGGGGGATAACATTAAAACAGCCAGTGTAATGTCCGTAATGTCTGACGCTGGCACATTTTTAAAGGGACTGTGTGAAGTGCGCTGCTTTTAGGTTTTAATCGTCATTGGCTGCCAACCAGTGAGGGTATAAAATCAAACTTTATTCTTGTGGTACTTTTCACAAGAGAGTTACAGTGTGCGCTGCAGACGATAAAATAACGATTGGAAAATCTATAAAAGTGACCAGCATTAATTAGAACCGGGGTTACGGCTGCATAAAATGCAACAGGGAAATACAACAGGAATAAAACAAGCAAAAACAAATCTGGCTTATGAGTAGCTCATTAAAGGGTGGAGAGAGAGAGACGGACACAGTCAGCGATCGTGACCACAAATCATCAGTTTCTTTAAAACAGGAGTTCAGGCAGCATTATGGCTGCCTCACAGGTCCAAATAAATCAATGATAATAACTCCATTTTGCTCTGAATTTTAGACTATGTGAGGTTGACCACATTCTTTTAAAACCCACTAACTCTGGTTTTAAGAGAACATGACGCTACAAAGGCTAAACATTTACCTGCTGACTTTGGCAAACGGGAAATGAAGAAAACAGCAGAACTGGGATAGACTCTGTAACCCTTAAAGTTGACCTTTGATGCTGATCCCCATTTTCAAACTCACATATAGTGTTACAATGCTTTAATATTTACTATATAAAGTGAATTGATGTGTACACAAAAATCCATGCACCTGCTGTTTAATCAAAACATGTTAGCTAAATGAAAGTTTTCAGGACGGTCTTTACTTTCTCACTGACAGAAAACCAATACTGAGCTGTGATGAAAGACGAGGAGGAGATTAAAGCGAGGAACGCCACACAGATCTAGCTTTTCAGTCTAAACCAATCACCTGCTGCTGTTTAGCAGGCGGCTTTAATTTGTCATGTCCTTCAGGCAAAAAGGGCGATAGGCACATGATCTCAATTAGAGGACGGAGCGCTCTGAGCTGTCTCCGCTGCTCTTGTGATTCATCTTAAAGAGAGATGCGTTTATTTTTCACATCAAATATGTGCATGGCGCAGCTTTAAGGTCTCTTACAAATAAAGTAACCGGTGAGATCAGCGTGGTAAAGAGAGACGGAGGGAAACAGAGCTAGCGAGAGGAGGGAGGCGAGCAAGGAGGACGGTGAATGATGCATGAAAGGAGACAGATAGCAAAAAAGACGGGAGAGGGAGTGATGGGAGAAAGTGTGTGTGTGTGTGTGTGTGTGTGTGTGTGTGTGTGTGTGTGTGTGTGGTTTAAATAGAGTGTCCCTTCATCTACGCTGAGCTTCTCCAACCTGTCCTCTGCCTCCCAGGTCCTCTGGGACTCACGAGGTGTCTGTTTCACTGCCTCATGGAGTGGAAGTGAGCTGGTGATGGGCTGGCAGGGTGTGTGTATGTGTGTGTGTTTGAGTGTTAGTGATCATTATGGTACTGTCACCTTTACTATCGTCTTGTCCAGTCCTCCTTTGGTCTATGATCTGTGCTATATTCGTCTATTTCTTTGCTTAGTATCAAACTTTTTATTCTCCTTATATAAAAACAGGCTTTTTTGAATGGGTGTGTATGTGACTTCCTGTGCTTCTGCAGCCAGCCTCTAGTGGACACTCAAGGAACTGCAGGATTTTGCACTTGAGTATCGGCTTCATTTTTCAACAGCAGAGTTTTACTGCGTGGTCAACACTCATGCATTAGGTTAAAAGTCGTGACTGTTATGATGTGGTCGGTCATAGTTTCATGTTTTTCATCCGAACTGTGTTTGTTTGTTGTGTGTGTTTGTGAGTGTGTGTGTGTGCGTGTGTGTGTGTGTATGTGTGTGTGTTGGGGGTAAAATGTGCTGTTGAAGGCAGTATGAGCTTCCAATCCTGCTGTACTCAGCTCCTCGTCTAGACTGGCCACCATCATTATAGCAGTTCACACCTGCACGGTGTAATATATAGCTCTCACACACACACAAACACACACACACACACACACACACACACACGCACACACACACACACACACACACACACACACACACACACACACACACACAAGCACTCACACACACATTTTTCTCTCTTTGTCAGTAACAGTGCTGACCTCAGGTAATGGAAGAGTCCAGCGTGAAATACTCTGTCCTCTTGTATCACACACACACACACACACACACCCAAAGTGGAGAGGGGTTAATGTGACGTATCCATCAGACTTTAAGCGCTGACACACCTGATGTTAATCGCTTGAATGGTCACACACACTCACACGCACACACACACACACACACACACACACACACACACACGCACACACACACACACACACACACACACACCACACACACACACACAAAGGGGACAAACACATGCACAAAAATAAAAAAGATAGAAAAATTTGATATTTTTCACAAATGTGATACTTTTAAAAGTTATACATGGTTGATTTTTATCTCTCCTAAATAATAAAATTTAGATTTTCTCAGAAATTAAGACCTAAACGTTTTCATTGAGTTAGCGATTTAATGAATGCATGAGTTGAGACCAAGTGACCAGCCACCACTCGTCATTCTTCATGCCGCGGGTCCCTTAGGCCCCGTGTCTACGTAACGTTTTTTCCGGGCAGAAAAGCGCTGGCTGTGCGCTCGTGAGTGTTTGCATGAAGCGTTTGTGCACTGAGATGAAAAGCGCTGCACGTCCGTCCTGTCTCTATGACAACAGTCTGTTGACAACAGCCGCAGTATGACCGACACTGCTCCTTTACTTTTTACTGCATGTTTTATATTTGAGATTTTTACCCGATCAGACACGGAGCAAACAGGATGTGGGTACAAGACACGATCCGTAGGAGGCTAAAATACAGGGAATTTCAAACATTTGGAAAAGAGCGCCGATGACGTCAACAGCGCCTTTCTGAACAGTTGAAAGATTTTCAACTTGAGCACTCGGAGCGGCCGCACAGAAAAGTTGGAGTGCTCAGAAGAAAAGACGCCGGGTGCTGCCCTTTTTCTCCAGGCGGCCGCTTTCTGCTTCGCACGCTCTACTCCTCGAAATCAATTGAAAAAAGACACCGGCGCTTAGAAAATAACACTAGGTGGATACTATGATATTTTCACATTAACTGCATACGACTGTTGGCGCAGTGAATTTATAATTTGAATGCATGCAGAGTGGCTCGTATGAATATGAGGAAACAGCACTGGCGCAGCAGACCAGACCTGTAGTGCATTTAGGGTTGCAACTTTGTGAATTAGAACGTTTCTTTTTGCACATCTATAGTAGATGCAAAAGTTGCCCAACCCTTTTGTTAAGCCCTGAGTTCCTCCTTCAACTTTGGATGTCCTCTGAGGTCTGAAGCCTGACATGGAAACTACGAGATTACATGAGAGATGATCGGCAGCTAAGTGCACAGAAAAAAAGGAGAACGCCACTCAAAGTCAAGATTTAAACAAGACATCACAGCACCCTCCACACTCTTTGACTGACAGCTGATCTCTGAGGAATGCAGGCCTCAGAAAGGCATGTATAGCACTTAGGAGAGACGCAAAAAAAAGGAAAAGAGGGAAACAAATCCTAGCGAGATTTCTACTTTAAATCTCTGTTTGCACAGAAAAGACATCTTATTACCGAGTCAGCAACATCTTCAGTTTAAACTCACTGAGAGAGGCAAGAACTCTGACATTAAATCACACTGATGTGTTTTCCCATACATCGACCCGAGGGTATTTTTGTGTGTGTCTAAGACAGGCTGGGTTGTCTGGGCGTATACGTGACACCTGAATCTGAATCAGTCAGCACTTTGGTCCTATTATTTCCAGTGGAGATGTGTCAAACAATGATGAATAAGGAACACACACACACAAACACAGACAGCCAGCTGATGCTCTGCCCGTTTGCACAGCTCTATAAACTGACTCTGTGTGTGTGTGTGTGTGTGTGTGTGTGTGTGTGTGTGTGTGTGTGTGTGTGTGTGTGTGTGTGTGTGTGTGTGTGTGTGGGTGTGTGTGCGTGTGTGTGTTTACTGTAGCAAATGGGCGTTATGTGTAGTGTGTGAAAGCGAAATATCCATCAGTCAGCAGTTTCAGCCTTGTTATCTCAACTGGCACTCTATCAAAGATATAAACAATGATAAATAATGAACACACTCATCTTAATGGAGTCGGTGTGTGTGTGTGTGTGTGTGTGTGTGTGTGTGTGTGTGTGTGTGTGCGTGCGTGCTTGTGCATGTGTGTGTGTGCGCCTGGTAAAAGAGAAACTGTATACAATATGTGTTTAGACAATCAAATGGAACATTTGTTTGTATGTTTGTCCTCCGGGGTATGAGCCATTGCTGTTGCTTTTATGCTGACATGCTAGCTTGTGTGTGTGTGTGTGTGTGTGTCTGTGTGTGTGCGTGCGTGCGTGTGTGTGTGCATGCGTGTGTGTGTGTGTATGTGTGTGCACGTATGTGTGTGTGTGCATGCGTAATATGATTTTTTTGAAGCTATAAAGAGAATTGAAGCAACATGAATTTATTTGAATCACTCCTGACACAATCCCTTCATCCAGTTTGCATGGTTGCTCACGTTGATGGAACATATTTACATTTTTGCATAAGTCTCTGTTCATTAGACACGCTCAACATGTGAGAATAAAAAAGGCCAAAAATAGGGTTTAGTGGAGGGGAATAAAGGGGAGGGTGGGCGTCACCCTTACAGGAGAACGGTTGATGAGATCATATTGTGCCAAACAATCTCTCTATACATTCACTCTTCATGTAGATAATGAGGCCGAGGATGTTTGTACACACATAACAAGCTTATACTCTCCCTTACCTTACGTCTTAAGGCTCAAATATTCTTGCTTTTGAACCACACACCACCCGTATGCGTAGACAACCTGCTGCGTCGTGACCGTAAATGTTCCCATACTTGTGTGTTACTGGAGGATTCCTCTAGAGGGAGCACCACATAAATCAGACGGCGTAAAACATCAAAATCGAGATGATCTGACTACGGCTATTTTGGCACGCACTTTTGAGTGCAATGCAACGGCAGTGATCATAGTGCGGGTAGTTGTGTCTCGATCTGTTAACGTCTCTTTCTAAGCTCTCTGGTGTCTCCGATGTTGTCATTTCTGGTCTCATTACCGTACAACTCTACACTGCTCCTAGCGGTTATATGCATATTGCATCTCGCAGAAGGGTAGCGTTAATTTCTGAGGACGTGCACAACCAACGCTCCAAACCACCGCAGGATACGCAAATGATGTTATGCGTTAGCGTAGTAAAAGCAAGTTTACTCAGGGCATTACCCTCATGCCCCAAGCCTTCAACTGTGACTCTGATTCTGCTCTCTGAGTTTATATCTCAAAGTGATTTAGAGAAACTTGCTAACTTCTTTCAGCTTCCTCTGATACAATCTGTAACTAAATGTGAAACAGTAGTAATCAGGTTTTGTGATCGGGTATGATGGACAAGCAAAGACAAAACAATGACAGCATGTCCCACTTCAGATGCTGCAGCCTCTGAGGTTATTTCACCGTGCAATGACGAAAGCTTACACACAACGAAGGCTTCTTCAAACTGAGCCGACAAATGTGTCCTCCTTTTCCCGGATCAAGTATGTCTGATGTGTTCCAGGAAGTCAGGAAATCTAATCACTGATTGGTATCGCCAATTATAAGCTGCTGTGGCAAAGAAATACTTCCTTTTAACAGGCAGAAACCTCGAGCAGATCCAGGTCCTTTGGGGACAGAAATCTGCCTCGACTGGGTGGGTGGAGAAAGTTGGATGTAGGGAGAGGGCTTAGGGTTAGGGTAGGTCTTGTGCAGTTTTAAGTTTGACGTGTTGTGTAGCTGAATACCATACTCCATGTTGCATTCAGAAAAAACATCCTTCACAGACCACTGGTTGCAGCTAGCTGTCAAATGATGACAACATTCATCTCTGTTAATTATTTGTATCCCCTGTTGAGTTTCCGAACATCAGATTAATAATCCACGACTATGTGACAGCTGAATGGTGCAATCTTTCTCTTCGCCGTGTGAAACTAACCACCCGGGAGAAATCCCTGTGATTTTAACACAATTAAAACTCTGAAATATTGAAAACAAGGACAGACGTGTGTTTTCATTGTCATACATTAGCTTCACTGAACACATGAAGGGACAAAGTATTCAAATCAACTGAAACAAATCTGGTCGAAAAATGATTTTAGAAATGACGGTGTGTGAATCGGTGAATGGTTGTCAGTCATGCAAATTGAAAGCTCGTGGGATTTTCTTCGCTGGTTGTCCAAAATCAATGAAACGCTGCTTTAGCAGATGTCTACATGTCAGAGAGAGACCGTCTGTATGCAACCGGAGAGGTGAGCTTCACCCGGGTTGCTTTCTTTACTGAAACTGTGCTTTAACTCTTCTTATATTTTAGCTTGTTGGGCAGTGTAAGGGGCCCCTGCCCTGCGGGGGGTCTGGAAGTCTGAGCAAGCCTGTGAGCTGCATCGACACAGACGGAGCAAACTGTGACTGCTAAATTCCACCAGATGCGTGTTCGGTCCGTCTCCGCTCCGAAGTCAGGAAGTCAGACACCGAAACAACATTAAAACATCCAGTTTATTTTCAGAATAAAACACTCCGTTTTGATGGTTGGGAACAATAATCTTAGGTGAGTTTGTTGAAGTGTTTATAAGGTTTTTTTATACGGTTTTATACCACATACATCGTATCATCTTGCGCTGTCGTGTTTAATAACTGCGGGAACTTCTTGGTCTCGGGACTCTAGCTGTGCTGCTCCATGCTGCGCTCTGAGAACGCAGCCTGTTGGTGTTGACGGACGAGGAAGCGTGGAGCAGCACCTGGAGGAAGTTCTGGGTGAGTGTGAATCCTCGAAAAGACGTGAGGTGGATTGTTAAACGGAACCATTTCGATTAGCAGTCGACCCTCAGACCCAACACAATTCTAACTAACAAATTGGTGTATATCATTTCTATTTTAATGACTTACTTTCGCTTGAAATGAGCGTTATAATTAAGCTTGCCTTGCCGTACTGTAAACTCTTTGACCTCTTGTCCACTCCGTCATCGTACGGGTTTGTTACTGCTCCGCACGATATAAACACCTCAAAGATGAAAGACCTCTACAGCTTCAGAGAAAGCCTTCCATCGTCACCCTATTCCTTCTATTGTTTCGCCCGCTTTCACTGAGCGCATGTACTCACCAACCAGTTAAAAGATGCATCCTCTGTTCCATTGTGCATTAAATGGTTTCTAGAGGAAAATAAACTCTAATGATCCCACTGGGGAAATTGGATCGTTGCAGCGGCAAATAAGATACAGCAAAGGGAAAAGAGCAGGTTATAAATAAAGAATAGAGCAAATGAGGTGATCTCAAAAATAACAAAGCACACAATTACACCACTTCATTGCATTCAGTGCAGTCTTATGCACAATAATATATGAATTATAGAGTGGCTGTGGGGTATGTAGCATCACAGCATAACACAGAGAATCTGCACCAGTATGAATATAGAATGAGAAAAGTATGGATGAATATTAGTCGGAGGAAAAAGGATTCTTCACATGACAGATTTTAGAGCGTCCATCCATCCACCCATCCATAACCTTCGGCTTATCTGAGGTGCGGTCGAGGTGGCAGCAGGCAAAGTAAGTCAACACAGACTTCCCTCTCCTCAGCAACGTTTTCCAGTTCCTCAAGGGAGATTCCAAGGTGCTACCAGGCCAGACAAACTCTGAGTCTACCTCTCCTCCCAGTTGGGCATGCCAGGAAACCTCCAAAGGAGGCATCCTCATCAGATGCCCGAACAACCTCAACTGGCTTATTTTGATGACAGCCCCCCCTTACTGTCTGAGCTCCTCACCCCATCTCTAAGGCTGAGCCCAGACACCCTTAGGAGGAACCTTATTTTGGCCGCTTGTATCCGCGATCTTATTCTTTCGGTCACTACCCAAAGCTCATGACCACAGGTGAGGGTTGGAAACAACATCGACCGATAAATCGAGAGCTTTGCCTTCAGGTTCAGCTCCCTCTTCACCACAACAGTTCAGTACAACACCTACGTTACTGCTGACGCTGAGCCAATCCACCTGTCAATCACATGGCTGCACAATTATATTTTTTTTAACCCTAACCCTTTTTTGGAGCCTTTTTTTTTCCTTTATTAGAGAGGACAGCGGAAGAGAGACAGGAAATGTTGGAAGGAGTGGGGGGATGACATGCAACTAAGGGCCGAGGTCGGATTAGAACCCACAGCCGCTGCGTCGAGGACTTTACCCTCTGTACATGGGGCGCTCATAAAAACACTAGGCTATGAACCCAGGGGCGCTCCAGCACATTCATCAGTTTTTAATGTGCTAATTAGATTTGTACAACACATCAAAAAAAAAAAATAATAGCCCAGTGTGCACTGATGAGATTGAAATGAATTTAGCACCAAGCCAGAAAATGTAACCCAGTTTTCCTGTCAATCTTTTTATAAATCTGCTGTTCTTTAAATGCAGAATATAGATTTTAAAAATGTCGACCCTAAAAATACTCCCTTGTCAGTTCTTTAAAATACATCTGAAATATCAAAACGATTGTTTAATCTGTTAAAAATAGCATCTGAGTCATTGTGCGGAGGGAGGTTGGACATGCTCTGAAAATATTCATTTCTGGGGTTCTGTTTTTTAGGATGGTTTCATACCTGCAGTTTTCAGGCTCCTGTGGGAAATTACCCAAAAAGAGCAGAGGAATGTTGGCTATTTGCAGAAGACCTGATGCCGTGCATTTTAAAAACGGAAGAAGAAAAAAATCCAGTACTGTAACACCAAGGCCGTGAGGTTTCAAATGCTGCACATTTTTCACCTCATTTTCTGATGCTGGTTTTAAAATGTTGTTTAATACTGATGATTTGCTGTGCTAGTTTTCTGACTTAAACGGCAGAAGGTCCATGCTGTATACGATAAAGAAGAGGTTTATATACCTTCTCAATTGCATGACACACTAAGACTCACAAACATAACATCAACTGTAAAAACACAACGGACATCTATACATTCATAAGCACACTGATATTTGTGCTGCCCTGCACACAGCAGTGGTCTCTGTTAACGATGGCCTCTCTGTGCTGTTCAAGCTCAGGCGTGATGATGTAAAATGCTATGGATTCACGCCCGTCTGTTTTGAATGTCGGGATGGTTGTGTTCTCTGCACTGATAATACCTCACAAAAAGATGTTTTTGAAACAAAACCTAAATCAAATATATATCAACGTTTAGCACAAAGCTCTTAAAATAAACCAGTGCAGTTTGTGTTTCTAACAGAAAGCTTTTAAAAGAATCAGAATTTTCTCACTTAAATAAAACAAAATATAGTTACAGGTGGCGTATAATATTACGTTTTTGGTGTCTCCGTCAACGTGGCCCCTTTACTTGCTGCATCATGCTGGTTGTGCTATCTGTGTCGTTCATCAGTCTTTTGCAATATTTGCACTGATTTTGTCTCGTCTGCTCACCGCACGTTGACACTGCTTTGAAACAAGACACATTCTCAACCTCATCCATCCATCCATCTTCTTTTACCGCTTTACCCATTCAGGGTCGCAGGGGGCTGGAGCCGAACCCCAGCTGTCATTGGTTGAGAGGCGGGGTTACACCCTGGACTGGTCGCCTGTTAATCACAGGGCTGACATATAGAGACAGACAACCAGTCACACTCACATTCACACCTACGGACAATTTAGAGTCACCAGTTAACCTAACGAGCATGTCTTTGGACTGTGGGAGGAAGCTGGAGTACCCGGAGAGAACCCACGCATTTACGGGGAGAACATGCAAACTCCACACAGGGAGGCTCCTGTCAGACGGGGATTCGAACCAGGAACCTTCAAGCTGTGAGGAAACAGAGCTAACCACTGCACCACCATTCTACATATTTATGTAATTTTTTATTTTACTGCCAGGTACCATCACAAACCTGTGCTCAATATATTACTGTGCCATTCTAATGACAGTGTGCAAGACGAGTTTGCCACCGGGCCCTCTGAGTCCATCTGTCCATGTGTATCAAACACACACACACACACACACACACGCAATGCCCCACCAAGGCTGTCTCACACACCATGTCACCAGCTGTGACGGTGAAACAGCTGACGGCCTCCTGCCCTGTCTTTACACTTCTCATCCATGGTGTGTGTGTGTAGCACTTAGCTCCCAGCAGAAGAGTCTCTTCTCTTTACACAGCCACAGATGTTGTCCTGAGTGCAGCAGTCTCTTTCACGAAAGCAATTGAACAATTCCATTGAAAAAGCTGTGTCTCCACTTTTGAAAGAATATTACCTGCTGTTCACCGGTGATTGCATTCTCTGAAAAACCATTACTGAGCACGTTATGATAGAAAATAACACCAAAGAAATGTCTTTATAGACTGCTTTTTGACAGCTTTTATTCTGCCTGGTTCCATTTCTCAGCTTTTTCAACAGATACTATAAAGAGAACAAATCTTAAAGAGCACGATTTCACAATTTTCTGGAATACTTTCCCCCCCCGACGGTCAATGAAACGTTGTTTTTTTGCTAACTTGGGCTCTGGAAATGGAAATCGTTCAAACTAACATTAAGAAAAAATAACCAAAAGTTGCCACCCTATGTAAGACATCATTGTGAAATGCACTTTTATACTATCCTTAAGTATAGTAGTTTTTAAAGGAACATCACATACAAGAGTCTGAGCTTCCACTGGGTTCAGCTTGTATTAAGAGTTTAGTTGTTCAAGTAGAGAGTAAAGACAGGGTAAATCAATACTATTCATTTGTGTGTGCACACAAACTTCACGCCCTGGAATAAGTCAGTGCCCCACTCTTGTCAAAAAAAGTCAATCCACGCCCCTAGGTTGCCATCGTTTTGCTAAGTCTACCCAAGACTTTGATTGCTTTAGTTTCTATATGAAACTGGATGAAAGTACGTCTGCTGCAAAGCTTTGAAATACAGTTTTTATCTATATTAACACTGAAGTAAAAGACACACACAAACATACACTGGAACAAAGATGTGTTCCCCTTCCACGTCGAACAGCAAAACATCTGCTGCAGTCATGATCATTTATATTGAGTCTGATTATACACTTTCACCGTCTGTTGTCTCTTTTATCTTCCTTTTGCATCTCGCATCAAGTACCTTTGCTGCCCCCCATTTCTCTTTTGCCTCATCTTACCTCAATATCTCCCCCTCTCCTCCTGCCTCCTCTTCTACTCCCACTTCCTCTTCCCTTCTAGGGCCCCGATGGCAGATTCCCCTCCTCTCCCTTTCATGCTTAATCTCCTCTCGTCTTTTATCCCTCATCTCTCTGCTTTTTCTCCCCCTCTACATTCTCGTCTTTGGAGGCTGCCCATCCTCGTTGGAAAATCTGTGTGTGAGTGTTCATAATCCTGTCTGTGTGTTTGTAGCAGAGGTTGCCAGACTTCCTGCCTGAAAACAGAGGGGATCAAAATAGATCAGTTTGATTTCCCCGTGATACGCCCTCTGCTGGTGGGAAAGAAGAATCAAATAATGAGGTCGATGTATGAGTGGAACTTGGAAGAAAATGAAGTAGCAGGCCTACAGAAAGTGTACAAAGTGTTGGTTTTTTCTGTGCTTCCTGTTCTATTGACAAAACACACACATACACCTCACACACACACACACACACACACACACACACACACACACACACACACTCCCTGGGCACATCATGGCTGATCAGGAGCATATTATTGCCCTCATTATACGTCCCTCAATAGTTTTTCAGAATCGGCCACAGAGTGTGAATCCAATAAGGAATCGATCACAGTGCAGAGCCCCTTTAACAAGGCCATCGTGTTCAGAGCGGAGGGAACTGAAGACACAAAAACATAAAACAGTCTGCTTATGTCCTGTTTGTTTTCTTTGATTATTGATCAGGGTTGTCAGTGTTAACGGGATAAGGTAAGATCCAAAATTAATGAACTCATTAAATTAAACGATGTGATACCTGTTTGGGTACCATGGCAACAAAAATAAAAGTCATCGGCACAAAAAATTGCAAGCAGACTCCTTCACGCTGTCTCAATTGCACAAATGCACTGAAAAACGATTTTGTACTGGCAATGGAGTTGTGCAATTTAGACGGTTTTTAAGAATTGCCTTGCGTTCTTTGATGGAATAATTTGCCTATTACCCTCTGTGGTATGTTAAAGGAAGAATGTGCAACATGTGACACATACATATATCAGACATCCAGTCTATCCTGTGTAAATGTCTCTCTGAGTCATGACTGTCTACAATGAGTGAGAAGCTCGAGTCCCGCTGGCTGTGTTGTTGTCAGAGCCGTGTTTACATGGACGGGACGGCCGGCTCCTCCCCTTGTGTCTAAAAGCTGTTTTAGTCAAGGACTAGAGAGAAGAAGAAGAACATACTCACTGATTATTTGGATGTCACGTAAGCGTTTTTAGATCAAGCTCATTCTGTTTAAGTTTAGATGCAATATGACGCTACTAGCTAACTAAAGAGCGCTAACATTAGCATGCTTACACAACAAATCAGGTCACAGGCAATCGCAGCTCGAGCAATAGACAATTTTGACCGCCACTTGCGCTTGTTGTGCTTAATGATGGTGCGTTCTAATTGATAACTCCTTCGTGTGAACGCGTGTGGAGGGGGGTTGGAGGCGTGTCTCTGGAGGAGAGCGGAGGCTTCAGAATAGCGGAGGTGTCGCCAAACAACAGTTTGTTTTGGTTTCATGCTGGTGCTCAAGGGCGACATCTACTGGATCAAAAAGTCGAGGCGACCTTCTTCGTTGTAAGGATATTAATTGCATAAATCAAATGAACAAACAAACAATGAAACAATGAGCACTGAAGTCTGCAGAGTCCAGAACTGAATCATACACACATTTATGATCTTAACGCCTCTACCAACTGAGCCTCCAGTGAACTCAGCATCAGATACATTGTAGCTGTAATATGCATTATGTATGTTAATGTATTACTGTATACGTCATCATATTACTTAATGTCATTATCTAAACTAATACTTGAATATCTGGACACATGTACACCACATATTCCCCCCTCGAAGGAGCTTGTCAAACATTTTTAAACCTTTTAACTGAACCCAAAGCAGCCTGAGCAAAAACCAACATTACGTCTTTCAAAATGCTTTCAACTCTCATTCAATGTGTCTTTCTTATGAACTAGACGTAGTTGTTTCTAAAAAGATGTGGTACTTTTTGATAGTGTCATTTGATCATTAAAATACATTAAATGGTATCTTTTTAAAAAGTGTTGCATTGAAAAGTTTTATAAAGGTTAACTCCCGCACACGGTCTGACCTGCAAACAAACATTCATTGGCAAACGTCTCAGGACTAGACCTTCGTCAGGCAAAATGTAAAAATGTGCAGGACGTCTTAAAAAGGACGTGGCTACAAGCCTGCAACCAATCATCATTATCTCATTGTGTTATCATTATTATAATGATGATTGGTTGCAGGCTTGTAGCCACGTCCTTTTTAAGACGTCCTGCACATTTTAACAAACTTTTTGCCTGATGAGAGTTTAAACGTTTGCCAATAAATGTTTGTTTGCAAGTTAGACACATACAGTAGACTGTAAATATTAATGGACGAAGCCTGAGTGTCGTCACCCGTCTGTTCCTGCAGGGGGCTTTAGAGTCCAATCGATGGCGGTCTCCATGCTGGAAATGCTGTCTCAGCCTAACTTTCAGTCAACCTAACGACAGGCTGAGGGCTGGAGCTGAGGCGGGTTTTAAGCCTCTTGACAAACTGTTACACCGCGCCCACCTGTCAATCATGTCAGCTACGCGCCTAACTATGGATAACACGTATTGCTCATAGAATCAAAACGGATGCGTTATTAAAAATGAATCCCCCGTACAGTGTGCCCGTGAGGACAATAACTAATCAGACCTATTTGTTTTTTTTGTACCAGGCTGTAAACATGTTCATTTTCTGCTGTAAAAACTGGCAATTTTGAATGGGTGTGTATGTGACTTCCAGGGCTGCTGTAGCCAGCCTCAAGTGGACACTCGAGGAACTGCAGGATTTTGCACTTCCGCATTGGCTTCATTTTTCAACACTGGAGGCTGCCGCTTTGTTACACAGTGTGGCGACACCCTTGGATTCAGTCCAGCAGTTGTGTTAATTTCTTAAATCCAGCAGCCAGGTTAATATATCTGACATTTAGTATGAATAATAAGAGGCACAACAACACTATTCTGTAGACATATCCAGAGACTGATGATAAATGGGGATATACGCTCAGAAGATTCAACGAACAGTGTTATCATGGGGCAATCCACCTCTTCTTTTGTCTTTATAAAGACGAGTAGGTTGACATTTATTGTCTATTGCTGTCTAATGGGGATTCCTTTCATTTGTTGCGAAGCTGTATTCAATCACAGTCACTGTGACACAAAGAAGAAGAGAGGTTATGCCCCATGGAGCATATATGTGAGCACATTCATCTTCCAATCTTCTTATTTATTCCAGTGCAGGTATTACCCAGTCTCCAACCCTTCATATGAGAGGTATTTTCAGACATGAATAGGATGTGCTTCTCATAAAATGTGAATAACTGTCATCTCATACCCTGACATTGACTCATCTTTCACCAGCTTAATCACACGGCAGCAATACCAGCAGGGATAGTCTGCAGTCTTTGGGTAGAATGGTTGCGTAAACAACCGTTATCCGAACTGCAGTTCCTCGAGTGTCCACTTGAGGCTGACTCAAGAGGCTACGTCCATGTTTTATACAGTCTACGTCGGGGTTGGGACGTCTGAATTGAAATGGGAAGAGGCTTTCAAGGTGCAGTCATTGTTTGATTTTTTCGGACACAGTCTGTGCACCTCTAGGCAGCTACTGAGGACAAAACCATGAGCTGATCAACGTGTTGTGAGTTGAGTCTCAAGCCCTTTTCAGACAAGGGCCAAAACTAAGCTCAGCCATCATCATGTCTTTGTATTCATATTGATTCTGCGATGGCCTACTATTCCTGTCCCGGTCTGAGAATTCACATTGCATTTTGGCATTTTGCATTTTGGCGTTGCAGAAGCACGGCACAGCGGGTTATACATAGAAACACAGTCAGGCGTGCACAAACACACAGCGCTTTGCTCACCTACTGGCTCCTCTGATACCGTCTCGCCTCTGTTACTACCTCTGAAGACGGTACAGAAGGGGGGATCACTTCATCCACCCCTTAGCATCTCTGCGACTTTCAGATTGAAGGTGAAACGTCACAGGGGCTTGACTTGGCAGTCTAAAAAGGGCTAAGACTGTATTTGGACGTTTGGCCGCTTGGTCAGAGACCCCTGCTGAGACATACAGAGGATTATAACTGTAGTGGGAAATCAGAATAATATTTAAAAAAGACAAACAAGAGGGACAGAACTAACCATGAGTAATGAGCTATCACCAATCATTTGGCTGAGGTGGGGATACCTGTTGTAAAGCCTTATTTAGATGTTGGATATAGATCTATTACTGCCAAACGTGTTAAGTGTCACTCGATGAGGAAGGTTATGTTGAAAAACGACTGTTTACAAGGGAGCTGCCCACATCATCAACAGGGGAATCCCTCTGTCACAGTATCTGTAATTTATCTCAGTTCCACATTGTCACGGAGGCTCGGTGATGAATTTCAAAGAGAAAATAGCCTTTGAAAGGAAGGCAGACACAATACAGGAAGAAAATCTGGATAATGAGGCCAAATGGCCTTCTTTGAAATGGAAATGGGAAATATAAACCACCCTAATGAGTCGTCTTTGTGTTTGATCTGATATTGGGGACCAATCTGTTCTGGTAAGGTCATGTATTGGACAAAGATGAGCCCTTCTTGGTTACGTAATAAAAACGTCTCTTTCATCATATCTGGGAAGCAGGCGAGGAGTCGACCGTTTGAGTCCTGCAGTGCACCCCTTGTAAACCCTGTCCTCAAGTGACACCTGCCTGGCTGTTTTTGCTGCAACCGTGTTCTTAAATATCAGACGGAGTTTAGGGATATCAATTTCAGTTGCAGAGTGATTACGAGGCTTAGAAACACAGGGCTAGACCAGTATAGTTCTCCTTGTTTGAGAATCGACTTCCTTACCTTGCTTGTTTGGCCCGAGCAGAGGGGTGCACTACGAAATCTAGCACACCCAAGGCTTCTTATGTGGAAGCTGGTTTGATAAAGTCTAAAGGCCCAGCCAGAGATAACAGCTATTAAAGCCAGAGTAATCAGTGTCTCTTTAAACCTGCATGGGGGTCAGGCTATGTTCAGAGTTTCAGCTTTAATTTAGTTGCGTTTTTACTGTTTCTTGTTCTGCCACTCTTCTCCTAGTTATCAAAGATCCTGAACTTAAGGGTGAGCTGCATGCAAACTTGTTGAACTGTAAGCGGCTGTGGCTCAGTTGGTAGAGTCGTCGTCTCTCAACTGGAAGTTCGAGGGTTTGATCGTCAGCTCCTGCAGCAACATTTCTGATCTGTCCTTGGGCAAGACACTTAACCCCGAGTTGCTCCCGCTGCTTCGTCGGCAGCGTCTCACTACATTTGGATTTGGATTTGGATTTGGAAAATCTTTATTGTCCCCTAGGGGCAATTTGGTTTGCAGCAGAGGTCCATACAAGCAATACATCCATAAAAACAGCACAATGACATAAATACATATAAAACATAACTACCATGGAAATCATCATGATGGACGTGAGTGAGATAAGAGACACATAGACCAACAGTACATCGTAAAAGTGTACAGGCAACCACTGCCATCAGTGTGTGAATATGTAGGTGTGACATGCGGTGTAAAAGGGCTTTGAGTAGTCAGAAGACATGAAAAGAAAGTGATGAGACAGAGTAACACCTCGCAGTTAGAGTAACACAAACTGTAGCATCACATCTAGACACTTTAGATGCATTTAGTTAGTGTTGCAGCCCCCGGTATCATTCCTCCAATTCATAATATTGACCCTTTAAATTCCACACAACAGATCATCCAAACACTGACTGAATGATGTAGGCACAGCAGCAACAGTCCAACACAGATAACTTAGTTTCTGCCAAATCTGTTTTACTCTGCTGGTTTTGCAGCTACAATCTTTGTTTTGAAATGTTGTATTTAAATACAGAATCTCTTGCAATACACAATCAGGTTGCGTGCAATTGGTGATGGTGGCGGCTACACTACCGATCATGGCGGTGCATGTCCGTGATGCAGCTTAACATAGATCACAGCACCATAAAATACCTCTCTCTGCATTTGATGCTGGTTTATTGGTCTTAGTATAAAGAATGCAGCACAACTTTTAGATGAAAAAAAAAACAGATATTAAAAGTGCCTCTTATCCGACAGATTTTACGGTAAATGTGAGCATGCACAGAGCTTTAAAGAAGAGAGCATAGGTTAACAGAGAAAGTTCATAACCACCTTTGTGATAGCTCCCCCATTACTCTGCTCTGTAGTGCAGCGCTGAGGTCAGCCCTGTGTGATCCGTAAACCAGAAGCATCACTAGAAGTGTTGCAGTAGCAATTTGCAGCCTAGGTGTTGATGTCTCTGCTTTTCAGCCTCACTGAAACAAGGTTCTCAAGAACTGTGGATCCATTGATTAGAGTTCTTGAGCTGCCTCTGCTTCTGAAGTGGCCTTTACTGGTCTGGCTTTACATCAAAACAATACAGCGTAGTGCAAACAGAATATTTTCAATTCGGAAAGGACCTTGGAGACCAGGCATTTTCATCTGACGGATACCGATGATATAAACTCCCCTCTGACACACAACAGGGAGCTACCTGCTATCCAATTTCTAACCATTTCAGATGTAGTGAGAGAGAGAGGGAGGATCTCTTGACACCTGCTGGCTTTTTTTCTTTTCTTTTATGTCTGAGCGAGAAGCGAGAGGGATACTCTCCACTGAGTGAGTGGTTGATCGAGCTTCTGGGGGGAAAAAGACTCTGATTTAAACTTTGCAAGGTCAAAAAAACAACTTTGCAATGCACTCAGCAGGAGGCTTGTGTACCTGTATCCAACTGATAGTGCCAACAATGCCGGTTCCCATATTAGAAATGCTGTCTCAACCTACCTTTCTATCAATTGAGTAACAGTCAAAGAGATGGAGCTGGGCCTTTAAGGTCACATATTATGTAAAATACACTTCACCATGTTTCTTTAACACTAACATGTGTCTCTAGTCTGTCTACAAACCCCCCCAATGATGAGAAAAGTCTTTTGCCTGCTCCACTTTTCAGAAAATGTGTGCTCAAACAGGCCGTTTGGAGATTTTCCCTTCATGACATCACAAAGGGCAGTAACCCCTCCCCCAGGTGGGTGACACTCCCACAGCTAGGTGTTTGTTCTGCCCTCTGAGTCTGCCTTCTCACCGTAAACAATAGGACATGGAGCGAGAAAGCCCGAGCCACCCAAGCCCTTCCAGATGGGCGTGGTCAGACACAGCTACCTTTATCATTAACATAACGCCCCTAATAATGCATAAGGAAGGTTAGAGATCTCCTCCTCACTGTGGACGACTGCTCCATCCTCACTTCACCCGAGGTCCACAACCTAGGCTTCATCCTGGACTCCACCCTGTCTTCTCACATCAAGTCCACACCAAATCCGCCTTCTTCCACCTCAAAATCACCTCACGACTCCGGCCATCACTCCCCGACCCCGTGGCATCACTTCCCGCCTGGACTATTGCAATGGAGTTCTGTTTGGGCTACCAAACATTGCCCTTAACAGACTCCAGAATGTGCAGAACTCTGCTGCCAGGGTCCTCACACGCACCAAGCCCTGGTAGAACGTCACCCCCACCCTTAGTCACCTCCACTGGCTCCCAATCAAGTCCCACATTCACTACAAAGTCCTCCTACTCACCTATAAATCACTGCATTTTAATATGATTGTAAATGGGTCTTCCGCTTTGCAGCCAGCCTCAAGTGGACACTAGAGGAACTGCATTTTTCCACATGGTCTTTATTGTTCAACGCTGCTTGATCTAAAAAAAGGCAAAGAAGTGGAGTTGAGGCGGGGCCTAATGTCTCCTGGCAAACAGCTATAACACACTCAGTCAACTCAGTCACTCCCTAAATCAGTCCCAAATTTAGGAATAACTCTAAGACTATTTAAATAAATAAATACAGTGTGAGCAATGCAGTCCAACCTTTTCTCCAATCTGGCTTTAAACACGTTTAGTTCTCCTGTAAAAATGGTCGTGTTAATATGGCGCCCAATGGGGATTTCTTGGCCTTTTGCAGCCAGCTTCAAGTGGACACTCGGAGAACTGCAGGTTTTTGCACTTCAGCATTGGCTACACCTTTCAACACCAGAGGTTGCCTCTTGGGAAATAGTCGGTAAAGTAGCTCTGCGTGAGTTGATATGGTTGATGAAGCTTTTTTCTGCATACCTGTCCCTGGATAGTGTGTGAACACCTGCATTACTGATTGCTCCTGTTTGGTATTTATATGTCACACACCTGTTGTTTGCTTTTGAACTGAGTCACAGTTGAATACCAGCAGTACCTCAGAGAGATGCCCGACTGAAAACAATAATCAGCGTTAGATTCTCATTGAAATTCAAAGGGCAGGAGTTGCCGTGGAAAAGAAAGCACGAAAAAAAGAAGACGAGAGATTAGATTCTCCATTGGCCACAAAGTTCTTTATGTTGGAGGTTAAAATGAATCTTCATGGTATCATTTTCTTTTCACAGCCATTCTTCAGCAGTCACTGAAGAGTGACGGGAAGCACCAAGTAAAAGAAGCCATGAACCGCTTTATAAACTTTGCTGGCATTAATCTGTATTACGCGCCTTTTAGGGGGAAGTCACGGCAGCAGAAATCCTGCTCAGACTAGCAGCTCATTCTGCTAAGCCTGCAAGGCTGCACTTTACACGGCACACATTTTTAATCATTTCCTCATCAGTTGAGTCTGTTTATTCTATTTTTGTTTGCAATCATCAGACTAATCTGTAGGTGACATGATTATTGTGTGAAAGCTTTTTCCTTGAATATTCATGGAGGTTCAGTCATAGAGATACACAGATTTATTTCATTGTCTCAGTTAATGGAGAAGTATTTTTGATAGAAACGACCTGAACGACGGTTAAATGGTACAGCAGGGGCACTGAAAGTTCAGATTATTCCTCTGTGGGGATAGATTCTTCAGCGCTTGCAGTAAAAGTCGCAGTGAGTTACAACTTCTTGCCCACAAAAGCATCTAATTTATCTGATGAGGTGGTTAATTAAGTACACAACATAACTCTGAAGTGAAATAACATCCTCTTCAAGGATCATTTTCCTTTTCAGTCAGCTGTTTTTGTCTACATAATGACATGTCCTTGCTTTTCACTGATGTTGATGTGATTATTTTTGTGTTGTTTAAATCTTTTAACGAGGAGTATTTACTCTTGCAGAGAGCTTTTGCATCCATATGATATTTTCACATTTGCACAAAAGTATGTTTCGTACGCCAATACATAAATACATTACACTATTTATATTAGATATAGTTATATATTCAAAGTGATTGTGCTTGAATTTCTCATTTATTTCAGTGTTTGTTCATCACTCGTCTTGCTTCCCTGCAGTTCTCTTATCCACACACACACACACACACACACACACACACACACACACACACACACACACACACACACACACACACACACACACACACACACACACACACACACACACACAGCTGCATCCTCCTTTCAAAGGTCACATATTCTCCTCTTCTTCATCCACTTTAAATAAGTCTCAGAGCTCCTCAAAACATGTGTGTGAAGTGTCTTGTTCTAAATCCACTCTGATCCTGTATTTGATCATGCCTATAAACCCCTCTATTTCAGCCCTGCTCAGAACAGGCTGTTTCTGTGTCTGTAGCTTTAAATGTAAATGAGCTGTGTCTGACCACGCCCCTCTCTGGAAAGGCTTGGGTGGCTCGGGCTTTCTCGCTCCATGTCCTATTGTTTACGGTGAGAAGGCAGACTCAGAGGGCAGAACAAACACCTAGCTGTGGGAGTGTCACCCACCTGGGGGAGGGGTTACTGCCTTTTGTGATGTCATGAAGGGAAAATCTCCAAACGGCCTGTTTGAGCACACATTTTCTGAAAAGTGGAGCAGGCAGAAGACGGAGAGGATGGACTTTTCTCATCATTGGGGGGTCTGTAGACAGACTAGAGACACATATTAGTGTTAGAGAAACATGGTGAAGTGAATTATTCTGGCTTAATATGTGACCTTTACTGCACACAGTGGCGTGTTCCTTCCCCGCTTGAAGCCAGTCTGTGCTTTGACAAACGTAGATGTTTCATAAAGTCGCCTTAAAAAATCTACTCCCCTATAAAGCTAATCAGATGTGCTGTCACAAAACAAAAACAAACATGGGTGCAAATTTAAAATTTACAAAATCAATACAAGACGCTGGTTTAACAAAATGAATACCTGATACAGACCGTACAGATGATGAGAAAGGAACTTGACACTTCTTTACGTCTCTTAGACATTATGACGTCACTGTCAACAACAAAAAAAGATCACGTGTTAAGTTAAAGCTACCACAGTGCTAATTCTGTGAGCCCGTTAACGGCAATTTATATCATATGTTAGCATCAAGCTAATGAACTAAGAAGAATAAGACACCAGCTGCCACTGGCTCAACCATACGAGTGCACGAGGTTGCATCACCTAGAACATGTTCTGAAGTCAGTCAGTCCTTGTGAGAGTTGTGCTGTATGTCCTTTTACAATGATTCCTCTTCTAAAAACAAGGTCTTACGTTAGTGTGTTATTGGTATGGTTAAAGGTCTGTTGCTGCTTATTGAATGGCCTTTGTTATAGCTGTGCAGAGTTGATAACTTGTACCCAACACAGAAATAAGTGACAAATGACAGAACAAGGTCATGTATTCTTCGTGTTTGTCGCTATGCTGATTGCAAGGCTTTTGTTATAGCTGATAAGTAGTGCAGAGATACCGTGATGCTTTGTGTAACATCATTTTATAAAGCTGCACATACATGGTAGCATTTATTTCTTCTTGCGTATCGTCACAGAGCCTGACGCTGGTGGTCGCACACAAACACAGTCCCATCAGTCTGGAGGGGATAACTGCAGGTTAATTGAACATGTTGGGGTCACAGCGAGCTCATACTTCTTTCCCAATGTGTGCTGATAACAGCCTTCACTCCATCTGCATGTGTGTGTGTGTGTGTGTGCGTATGTGAGAGAGAGCTCGTGTTTGTGTAAAAGAAAAGGATATAGCGAAGGAGAGAGAGGGTAGGCGACATCTCCTGCGTCCTCTATGAACAACCTCCTCATTATTGCTGTAAAGGTCTTTCGGCTTGTTTTGTTGGTTCATTGTCACCGGAGCAGTCGGCAGGTTGGATTACACCACCCACCGCCGCCTCCGAAGCCCAAAATTACATGCCGCCACTGTTTTGTTTTACAATCACACCGAGGGACAAAATAGATACAGGCAGCAATTTAATACCATCCTCCAATTGTTTCCCATTTGTCAGAGGAATCTCTTTTAAACGTCCACAAGACTGTGCGTACCAAAATGCAGAAGTGCAGAAAAGATGGGTTTTGTTTTCTCCAAGACAAAGAATGTAATTGATTATTGTTGTCAACAAGTGGACAGTTAGTGAATAGGAGACGGAAAGTGTTGGATTTGAATTTATTTGAATTAGAGTCAGAATTCCTGCGATGAAATGACATCAGTACTCTCTCGAGAGAGAGGTTGCACACGATGCAAAAAAAGACAGGCATGTATGCACAAGAGAGCTGTCTCCCCCGCCCCCTCCTCCCTAGAGTCCATGTGCACGCAAGTTGCCATGTGGTGGACACTGAAGCTTCAGTGTTTATCCAGCTCTGCATCGGTCTGTAAACCTTTCTGCGTTCTAACCTCTCTCCATTTTTCAAAAGCATCTCCAATATTGATCCTAGTTTGAGCACGTTTCTGCTCGTGGAGCTTATTAGAAACATGCAGAGGCTTTTTAGGTCGGGTACAATCACTTCTATCTGAACCAGTTCTCTTGCCCGCTTCCATCGCTGCAACTCCTGTTGGTTTGACCTGATAACTGCTCTCATATCTGGCAAACCGAGGGGCGTCCAAAACGGCCGTGTGAGGGTGCCTTAAAACCGCCTACCATATCTCAATGATTGATCCTTTAAGATCCTTTGAAGATTTTTAACACTGATTGGGGGAGAAGAGGATGCTAAGTGCTGGCTGTGCCTGCTGAACAATTAGTTGTGGTTGCTATTTTAGATTTCATCATAATTTAAGCACATCTGTACTCATCATTATTGTATAAAAAAAGGAGGACTCCGGCCTGCCAGCACATTTATACCTACCTGCTACTTACTGTCCTCAGCTGCACCTTTGTGAACTATGAGAAGCTTGAAACCCTTAACTTGAAGCTCTATGTGCCAGTTAGTCTGAGAAAAGTTCAGAAAATACACTCGTCGTGTCCTTAAGCTGCTCCGGTTTCTAGCTCTCGTGTTCTCTAATAGTGGTTTTCCACACTGTGGGCTGCAGAAACAGCAAGCGTCACTGCAAACAGCTGCTCTCAGCCAAGAGGCATAAGGTGAGGTGTTTTTTGTTTTCTTCCACTGCACAGCGAGGTTTACCTTAATAACACGGTGGAGGTGTGCTGTTCACTTACCACAGCAGTGTCTGTCCCCTTCAGCACTTTCCAGCTCACTGTACCTGCTTCTCTTTGTACGCTTCTGCTGAGGAATGTGCACGTCTGCTTCAGGAGACCTGCTTTAGCTTCAAAACTTTGCTACACATCGTTTCCAGAACTTCCTCACAAAAGCCTCCAAACAGTTCACCAGTGTAAAGATTTTAAATGTGATGCTTTAAAGTACTCATTAATGGTCCATTCATGTCTCTTTCTAAATTCTCACCATCTTCCAATGAATTTGTGTCATTTTTCACTACAACGTAAATACTTTAAATGGATACTTCACCTGTTGAAACATGAATCTGTATTGACATTGGGTCATATATGTAGTAGAAATGTGAAATAATTTTTGAAGTTGGTGCCTTCTTGACCGAGAAAAGGCAGAAAGTGTCTTTTTGGCTCATGAGGATTATATGGTGCATTCACTTGTTGTCGGACACATCGTAAAAACGAGTTTCTGAGTTGTAAAATGCACATTAAACACCTGCTCAAGTCTGAACAACAACTCGGAAACTCGGAAAAGAATTAGGTGCCCGACTTCCCGACTTGACGTTAGAATCATCAGCAAATGGGGGCAAAACATGTTTTGTTAATGTTAACATACTTTTTATTCATGCACGTATTGCACATCAACTTTTTGCTCGAATATAACTTTTGACAGCTTTTCACTGATCTTCGTCGAAGGATCCACTTTTTTTGCTGTTATTACAACACTGAAGTCGGAAGTCGTGAACACACTGAAGTCGGAAGAACAACTTCCCAACTCGGAAACTTGGACCACCCGAGCAGCACCTGAATGCAGCATTATTTACAGACATTTACAACAAAACATACGGACGTTTCCTCAACTGATTCTGAGATTTCTTCCAGAAGGAATTGGCGTCTTGGAAATAACTGGCAGAAAACGGACTCTATGTCTGTGTCCATAGGCAAACAGTGACAGCACCGACACCACCAGTCTGACCTAGCTCGAGCCGGCCCGGGCTCCTTTTCTCACAGCCGCCAACCTGCATGTCGGCAGCAGCCAGCTCGCTGCTACATTGCGGCTCGTAAAAAGAGCCACGAACATCCGATTGGAGCACAAGACCTTCAAAATCCCTTCATCCATATCAACTTTTTACTTTTTTCGCCATTCTCGGTTCTTATCAGCTTTCTCCATAGAGACACCACCAGTCCGCCTCAGCTTGAGCTGGCCCGGGCTCCTTGTCTCACAGCCTCCAACTGTCGGCAGAAGCTACCTCGCCGCTATATTGAGGCTCGTAGAAAGAGACATGAACATCCGATTCGAGCACAAGACCCAATATGGCGGACGTTAAGTTTCGATTCTGGGAGTGAGGTTCCGCCCACTGATCTGTGATAGGTCTGTAGCTTCAGTGGTCGAAAATATGAGGAACTAGCGATGTAGTTTCACCCCTGCCAAAACAGCCTCCGATGACGCAAAATGACATTTTTTTGCGTCATCAGAGGCTCCTTTTCAGACAAGAAATACGGAGCTTTCCCGTCTCAGGGGAAAATGAGGGCGGGATGCACGACCATTTAAAAAGTTTGAGTTTGGTGGACTATAAGGGGTTGTGTCCACTTACCATGTTTTATCGCTGGCAGCGCCTATTTTACTGACAAAACCAATGTAGTTGAAAACGCAAAAACTCTCTCAGCAATAGCTTCTTTTTTTTCCACTGCGAGGGAAAGACTTTTGGAACAGCGCCGCAGTTGTTGGTGTCACTTCTCCCTCACCAACCAATCAGAATCAAGAAGGAGCGGGACTTCTGATATCAGCTGTGTCAACACCAATGGCGGAGAAGAAACTTTGACTCGTCTTTTTGTAAGAACAATATCAAGTTGAGATAGAGCTCAAAGTTAGTTTGAGACAGCATTTTCCAAGATGGCGACCACCGTCGATGGCATCAAAAAGTCACTTAAGAAATCCATGGGAGCGGGGGTGACATAACTCAAGACTACGTCCATGTCCATACAGCCTATGGGTTTATATAACGATGCATGTTCTGACAATGCATATCAAAGGTGCGTAGAAACAACCTACAATTGAATAATGACAATGACAGGCTAACTCCGACAACTTCACTCAAAGTGACAACACTCAAATTCATGATCTGAGAAACTTAGAGCTGCTGCAGATGCCAGGATACACACACACTTGTCATGTATTTCATGTTCTCTTGGTGATATTTCCTTGAACAAAGGCGAAAAATTAAGCACTCAGAGCTAGTAACACCGACCTTACGGTATCCACCAAGGGATGCAGAGGTTACATTTTGTAACCTAGCAACAATAAGGGCCGGTTAGAAGCGCTCTGTAACTGAGGTCGTGGGCATTGTCATTTTGCAAAAAGCGCTGTCAATGGACACAGACCCTGATACTAGCTCCATGTTGCAGTGAGTTACGTTACAACTCAACGCTGAAGCACATCTCTTGTAGAGAGACAAGCAGACTTTGGGGAACGAGGCTTCATAGCTTCAAGGTTACTCTATATGTGTGTTAGTGTGTTTGAATGTATCCGCCTGCGACTTTAAAACTCATGACTCATCCTTCATAATGTACCGAGCATGCACCCTCGAGAGCCCCTCCTCCCACTCTCCGTGTGTGTGTTTTTTTTCTCAGTTTCCACTCCTGCTTTCTGCCATCTTTTGCTCCTTCTTTCTGTCTGTGCTGCGTCTCGCTCCCTAAAGCTCTCTCCAACTTCCTTTGTCTCATGTTTTTTTTTCCTTCGTTCTGTCTCCCATGTGTGTATCTCCCCGTTTACTTTCATCTCTGCTTCCTTCCTCCCTTCCTTCTTCTCCTTTCTCCATCTCTCTCTCTCTCCTCGTGTTGTTTAGCCACTGGCTGTCTGCAGTGACTGACAGCATACAAACAAGACTCTTGGGTTGTAGGCTAGAGGCATACACACACGCTCACACCAGCAAATGCACACACACATGATTCTTGAAGTCATATAAAGTATTTAAGCACACACACACCATCTAAAAGGACTCATACATTTGACACACACACACACACACACACACACACACACACACACACTTCCTCTATCTGCACATAATGCTGCCACATAGGCCTGCACTGATGGATAAACACTGATCTGATAACCCACTTGATGTCACTCACTTTTTTTTTTAACAAACACACACACACACACACACACACACACACACATTTCTACCCTCCCATTTCAATTGCCTCTTATTGTTAACCATTTGCACTGCTCATCCGACAACTCGGCTTATCTTGTTCGCCGGCTTAACTTGCTCCGAGGTCAATGTAGTTAATTTGTTTTTCACCACCACCTGATATCTGAAAATTGCTCATTCAAGAACATCATTCCAGCCTCACTGTGATACAATACGTGCTAGTGGCCAGCAGATCTAATCTGATGTTATGACAGACAATCATACGCTGTAAAAACCTAGCTGAAATCTATTATAAATATCTCTCAAACACAAGAGGTCGACACATTTTTACTGACACAGCAGGTCCCAACATTTCAAACGGTAAGTTGCGTGCGCTCTGATGTTACGAGGGCACAAATAGCATTGCACCACTGCAGACACACCAGGGACTGAGAGAAGACTCTGACTGGTTTCATTGTTGTGAAGCCAAAAACTCTTCTATGATTAATGAGGAGAATTACTGAATCCCCTTAGCTGTATAAGCCTATAAGACGGTGCACTGTTTATTCAGCAACCGTGTATTATAGTTTGTTAAAAAAGGGTAAAAAATGTCACCTGTCATCCGTACAAACCCTAAATGATAACAGTGAGATTCAAACCTTCAAGTCAATCAATCAATCAATCATTATTTGTATAGCACCAAGAATAACAAGTGTTATCTCGAGACGCTTTACAAAAGAGCATTTGGGATAAGATGCAGCAAGGATTTCTCATTTGTATTCCTATCGTTCCTGTTGTCTACACTTCCCCTCTGCTGAGGTGGAGGTCGAAGCAGGCCGTGCATGAATGAGGACGGCGGTGGTTGTGAGGATGACAAAGTCCAATGGTGGTGGCTGGGCGTCAGGTGGTGGTTGAGGGACGACACAGTCCGATGGTGGTGGCTGGGCGTCAAGCCACGGTTGAGGGGACGACATAGTCTGATGGTGGTGGCTGGGCGTCAGGTGGTGGTTTAGAGGACGACACAGTCTGATGGTGGTGGCTGGGCGTCAGGTGGTGGTTTAGAGGACGACACAGTCTGATGGACGTGGCTGGGCGTCAGGTGGTGGTTTAGAGGACGACACAGTCTGATGGTGGAGGCTGGGCGTCAGGTGGTGGTTGAGGGACGACACAGTCCGATGGTGGTGGCTGGGCGTCAGGTGGGGGTTTAGAGGACGACACAGTCTGATGGTGGTGGCTGGGCGTCAGGTGGTGGTTTAGAGGACGACACAGTCTGATGGTGGAGGCTGGGCGTCAGGTGGTGGTTTAGATGACGACACAGTCTGATGGTGGAGGCTGGGCGTCAGGTGGTGGTTTAGAGGACGACACAGTCTGATGGTGGTGGCTGGGCGTCAGGTGGTGGTTGAGGGACGACACAGTCCGATGGTGGAGGCTGGGCGTCAGGTGGTGGTTTAGAGGACGACACAGTCTGATGGTGGTGGCTGGGCATCAGGTGGTGGTTGAGGGACGACACAGTCCGATGGTGGAGGCTGGGCATCAGGTGGTGGTTTAGAGGACGACACAGTCTGATGGTGGAGGCTGGGCGTCAGGTGGGGGTTGAGGGACGACACAGTACGATGGTGGTGGCTGGGCGTCAGGTGGTGGTTGAGGGACGACACAGTCTGATGGTGGAGGCTGGGCGTCAGGTGGTGGTTGAGGGACGACACAGTCTGATGGTGGAGGCTGGGCATCAGGTGGTGGTTTAGAGGACGACACAGTCTGATGGTGGAGGCTGGGCATCAGGTGGTGGTTTAGAGGACGACACAGTCTGATGGTGGAGGCTGGGCGTCAGGTGGTGGTTGAGGGACGACACAGTCCGATGGTGGTGGCTGGGCGTCAAGCCACGTTTGAGGGGACGACATAGTCTGATGGTGGTGGCTGGGCGTCAGGTGGTGGTTTAGAGGACGACACAGTCTGATGGTGGAGGCTGGGCGTCGGGTGGTGGTTGAGGGACGACACAGTCCGATGGTGGTGGCTGGGCGTCAGGTGGTGGTTGAGGGACGACACAGTCTGATGGTGGAGGCTGGGCATCAGGTGGTGGTTTAGAGGACGACACAGTCTGATGGTGGAGGCTGGGCGTCAGGTGGTGGTTGAGGGACGACACAGTACGATGGTGGTGGCTGGGCGTCAGGTGGTGGTTGAGGGACGACACAGTCTGATGGTGGAGGCTGGGCATCAGGTGGTGGTTTAGAGGACGACACAGTCTGATGGTGGAGGCTGGGCGTCAGGTGGTGGTTGAGGGACGACACAGTACGATGGTGGTGGCTGGGCGTCAGGTGGTGGTTGAGGGACGACACAGTCTGATGGTGGAGGCTGGGCGTCAGGTGGTGGTTGAGGGACGACACAGTCTGATGGTGGAGGCTGGGCATCAGGTGGTGGTTTAGAGGACGACACAGTCTGATGGTGGAGGCTGGGCGTCAGGTGGTGGTTGAGGGACGACACAGTACGATGGTGGTGGCTGGGCGTCAGGTGGTGGTTGAGGGACGACACAGTCTGATGGTGGAGGCTGGGCGTCAGGTGGTGGTTGAGGGATGACACAGTACGATGGTGGTGGCTGGGCGTCAGGTGGTGGTTGAGGGACGACACAGTCTGAAGGTGGAGGCTGGGCGTCAGGTGGTGGTTGAGGGACGACACAGTCTGATGGTGGAGGCTGGGCATCAGGTGGTGGTTTAGAGGACGACACAGTCTGATGGTGGAGGCTGGGCATCAGGTGGTGGTTTAGAGGACGACACAGTCTGATGGTGGAGGCTGGGCGTCAGGTGGTGGTTGAGGGACGACACAGTCCGATGGTGGTGGCTGGGCGTCAAGCCACGTTTGAGGGGACGACATAGTCTGATGGTGGTGGCTGGGCGTCAGGTGGTGGTTTAGAGGACGACACAGTCTGATGGTGGAGGCTGGGCGTCGGGTGGTGGTTGAGGGACGACACAGTCCGATGGTGGTGGCTGGGCGTCAGGTGGTGGTTTAGAGGACGACACAGTCTGATGGTGGAGGCTGGGCGTCAGGTGGTGGTTGAGGGACGACACAGTCCGATGGTGGTGGCTGGGCGTCAAGCCACGGTTGAGGGGACGACATAGTCTGATGGTGGTGGCTGGGCGTCAGGTGGTGGTTTAGAGGACGACACAGTCTGATGGTGGTGGCTGGGCGTCAGGTGGTGGTTGAGGGACGACACAGTCTGATGGTGGAGGCTGGGCGTCGGGTGGTGGTTGAGGGACGACACAGTCCGATGGTGGTGGCTGGGCGTCAGGTGGTGGTTTAGAGGACGACACAGTCTGATGGTGGAGGCTGGGCGTCAGGTGGTGGTTGAGGGACGACACAGTCCGATGGTGGTGGCTGGGCGTCAAGCCACGGTTGAGGGGACGACATAGTCTGATGGTGGTGGCTGGGCGTCAGGTGGTGGTTTAAAGGACGACACAGTCTGATGGTGGAGGCTGGGCGTCAGGTGGTGGTTGAGGGACGACACAGTACGATGGTGATGGCTGGGCGTCAGGTGGGGGTTTAGAGGACGACACAGTCTGATGGTGGAGGCTGGGCGTCAGGTGGGGGTTTAGAGGACGACACAGTCTGATGGTGGAGGCTGGGCGTCAGGTGGTGGTTTAGATGACGACACAGTCTGATGGTGGAGGCTGGGCGTCAGGTGGTGGTTTAGATGACGACACAGTCTGATGGTGGAGGCTGGGCGTCAGGTGGTGGTTGAGGGACGACACAGTCTGATGGTGGTGGCTGGGCGTCAGGTGGGGGTTTAGAGGACGACACAGTCTGATGGTGGAGGCTGGGCGTCAGGTGGGGGTTTAGAGGACGACACAGTCTGATGGTGGAGGCTGGGCGTCAGGTGGTGGTTTAGAGGACGACACAGTCTGATGGTGGAGGCTGGGCGTCAGGTGTGGGTTTAGAGGATGACACAGTCTGATGGTGGTGGCTGGGCGTCAGGTGGGGGGTTTAGAGGACGACACAGTCTGATGGTGGTGGCTGGGCGTCAGGTGGTGGTTGAGGGACGACACAGTCCGATGGTGGAGGCTGGGCGTCAGGTGGTGGTTTAGAGGACGACACAGTCTGATGGTGGAGGCTGGGCGTCAGGTGGTGGTTGAGGGACGACACAGTCCGATGGTGGTGGCTGGGCGTCAAGCCACGGTTGAGGGGATGACACAGTCTGATGGTGGAGGCTGGGCGTCAGGCGTCAGTTGAGGGGAAGACAGTCTGATGGTGCAGGCTGGGCGTCAAGGGTAATTTTTCAGTCTGAATTATGAAGCGTTCACATTTCCATTTCTGTATTCTTGCCTTATGAGGTCAGCAGTCATGTTTCATCAGTGTTAGTCACTACAATAAAAAGACTTAAGGTACGGTTAGAGCTGCTATGTTCTAAGATACTGTGGATGAAAGTAACACATATTCGTAGTGACAACATTAAACTTTCAACATCTGTCCTGCTAAATTACTTTTACTTTAGATTTTTCAGATTCAGGCCAAGATTTCAGCCCAAAACATTAAATAAAGAGTCAGCAGCTTTTTCCTCCAAAGTAAAATAAAGAGGCAAACTAAAGTAAAGCTGCTCCATCATCCCTTCTGGGCCTCCATACATGTGTGGTGGTGACTGTGTCAGCAGAGACCCTGTCCTCTGACTGGATTTTACTGTTCTGGTTTGTTTTGGTTGACTCGGGACGTTTCTGGGTGGAGAGCTGGTGTGTTTCCTCCAGCCAATGGCGGCGCACAGGTGAGTTTAGGAGTGGATACATTTCAGGAATATACTGACCAGATTCAAACCTGTGAATACGACAGACATGGAGGTAGCGGCAAAGAAGAGAAAATATATTCATAGTGAGGAGAAACACCAAGCGGATAAAGCTTTTTCCAAAATGAGAGTGAACCTTGTGTTGGTTTTTACCCGTGGATGCAGAGTTGGTCTGCTTCCTGTTGGACAGGCAGGAGACAAACTCCAGCGATTAGTTTGTGCTAGCGCGCAGTGTAGGTACAAGCAGTAAGTGTACACACTACATCCTGCAGTGAGTGGGAGCTTGAGCCCAGGAGGAGGGGCCCAGTTTGAATGTTTTGTTTACAAGCTGCAATGGATAGTGCTACTGACTCCACCTTTGACCTTTTGTTGCGTTTTGGCTGTTTGAATATGCGACAAAGGTTTTTTGAGTGCCTGCAAACAGGTTTCAGAGTGCAAACTTAAAAAAATAAAAAAAACGGCACAATCTCCTCTGTCATGTAAACTGGCAATATGCAGTTCCTCTGAAAACAGCCTGCAGCCTGATATCAACATGGACAGGCACGCACAAACATCCACCAAAAGTTGTCTGTCAGCAGTGTAGCCAGTCATGCTATTTTCCACTCTGCTTGGTATTCAGGTCATATCAGTTCCAGGCAGACAAGTGTCGAGGTAGCTGGCATGGGATTTTAAACACATAAGCAGTCACTTGTCCCCTAAGAAAGCTACTGTCACATGTCATTTCTGTTATTATGAATTCAATTTAAGGTAATCTCAAGAGCAGGCACTTGCTCAGCAATTGTGGAATACACTGAAGTACATGCAAACACGTCTGTGAAGGTTGAAACACAGTACATGTCATTATGACTGAATATTTGTTCACATTCATATGAAATATAGAAAACACAAATTCTTTGTCTCTCTCTTATCTGTGTCTCTTTGATCTATTATACATTCCTTTCTGACAGTTTGGACCAGTGGGCAGAAATAAAGGACAGAAGAAGAATCAATGATGGATGAAGCAGGACATGTCCTGTCACTCAGAAATGTTAAGCATCGCAAAAACTCAAAAACTATATTCAGTGGATTCTGCCTCTTTGCCACGAATGAATCAATGCTATAGACCGTATAGGTTGCATAGAAGATAATATTTTTTAATGCCTGTCACTCAGACATTTTTTCACAACAAGACATGCTCTCTGTGTGGCTGCCCTTCAAAGGACTGTGATTGGCAGACAGGCTAGCTGGTGGCCACATTATCGAGCAATGATGGTCTGTCAACCACAGCCCATTATACCAGTCACATTACCGGTAGCAGGGAGGCGATGGATGCTGGGTCACCTCATTCATTTTCTCCACTCGGTGCATGAAGGATGCAGGCAGACGCTGACTCTCTGTGCATGAGTCAGACATCAGGCCATGTCAGGTCCTAATGGTACATTCAAACTCTGTGGTTACACTCCAGCAGGTTCCATTGCAACTAAAGCAAAATAAATGTATTTTTATGATTAAACCTTTATTTACTGTCGGAAGGACATCGAGGTTACAAGCACATTTAAAACAAGCAAAGAACATAACACATGTAATCAAGGACAAAGGCGATAGAAATCAATTAAAACACTTACAACTGGAATCAAGGTGGCAGGAAATCAAAATCTGAGGAAGGATCTCCAATCTTTAGAGTCTGCTGGAGGGTGCTCCATGAGTATAAGGGCATCACAGAATAGAAAGATTTATACTGTAGAGTTCAGTGAAAGCGAATGAGGCAATCAGAAGAACGGGTCATGTAGGTGATGGAGTTCAACTCCAACAGGCCTGTGATGTAAAGTGGAAGTTTTGCGATAAGGGCCAACCGACCTCCTCATACAGGACACAAAGATGAGTGCAAATCTATCAGCAGTTATAAAATCTCAAGGCAGAGTGATAGATAGCGTCCAGAGGCTTAAGAGTGGAAGCTGTGACATTGAACACAATATTTTGTCACATTAACATCACCTACAAAGCAAACAAGGACACATTTTTTACAGATTGGTAGTACTAGAGAGAAACTGCGGTTAGCACCAGGCTCAGGAGAGGCTTTGACACAAACTGCTAACAACAACTTCCAGGAGAAATCTGCCTTTAGAAATTCAAAGTCAGTTCATTGTTCTGACTTGGACAAACTTACTGAACCTACGGTTGTCAAGGACAACAGAAATGTTCTTTTGACTAAGGCCCTGTGTCCACCCAACCTTTTTTTTCAGGCGGAAAAGCGCTGGCTGTGCGCTCTGCAGCCCTTACAGGAAGATGTGTGCTGAGAATAAGTGCGCTGCATGTGCGTTGACACTATGACAATATTTTAAAATAGTGGCTGTAACGACAAAATGTACAATATGTTTTCTATGTTCGATAATTCTTTCCCTTTCACTACGAGCATTAAACGGAGGATGTTTGCTCTCCTACTTTGTCTGTACATGGAGCCAGGCAGGTGTGAGTACAGGGTACGATCTGTCGGAGACAAAAACACAGGGGAATATCATATATTTTGAAAAGAGTGAGGCAATATCAACTGCGCATTTCTAAAAAGTTTAAAGATTTTCAACTTGAAGCGCTCAGAGCGGCAGACGCTGGGCGCTGCTCTCTTTCTCCTGGCGGCCGCCTGCTTCTGCAAACACTCTTCTCTCATTGAAGCAATTAAAAAAAGACGCTGGCGCCCAGAAAAAAACGCAATGTGGACACGGGACCTAAGTCGAGTATCACTGACCTAAGTAGGAGGGGGTAAACAGAATAATCTTTATTTGGTGCAAGTTCTGATTCATGAAGCTTCTACTGATATCCATTAAAAAAACAAGCAGGTATCTACTTATCAAAACTTGGATGCATTTTTAACCTGACAAAAAAAAGATTGTTTCCTCTGCTCACAGACCTTTTAGCGTGAGTTGACTTGTTTTTATTGTTTCTATCTTGGAGTCTGTGTGTCCTACAGTTCTGTCGAACCACAATGTACAAGCACCTGTACACTACTTTAAATAGAAACTTTCCCCTCTAATCGTAAACTGGCACAAGCTTATAGGCCAACCTCTTGAAAACCCAATGAATCAGCCAAGACAGTAAAGGCTGGCACACAACCCTGTATTTCACCCCAACCACGCTCTGAACACTGAGCGCCTGTTTTACGTAATGATTGGGCGGCTTTTGCGCCTGCTAAACCTGTGCAAATGAGACAAAACAGACATTAAATCACAAATCATGCGCGAATGTTTGAATGCCCCCCAAACTGCGCTACAGCGTCTCTGTGCTCTGGTGCTGTTTGTGAGTATTATATGATCCATTATGCATTCATCATCATTTAGGGCAAATGTGCCCCTCTCTATGCAAACTAGCATTACTGCAAAGAATGTCTTATTTACAATGTAGGCGCTAACAACTACATGCAGTTACATGCGCCACATGATGTATAAGGGCTGTTACGCACAAATATTAAAGTGATCAGGAAATCCAGTCCCGCCTTTGCATTGATCTGAAAATAGTCATAATCAATCCATCAAGATGGGCTGCTTATGTATTCAAGTTTCTAGTTTTTAGTGTCACTTAACAGTTTTCAATAAAACATTCCAGTTAATCTTTTGTTGGAGATCATTGTTTTAAAGTAGAAGAACTTTTTTTAATGCATCATTTATCTCATAATGTGATGTAAATGTGGTGAGATTTATGTTCATAATATCATGAAAATGCTCCCAGCGTGTTTATTATAATACGCTTTGCGCTGCAGGATCCTCGTGTTTCACTTTACATGAAATTTACAGCTGAAGGGATGAATTATAGATTAAATGTGATCCCTGTGTGAGGAAGGAAAATGAACGACTGCAGCTGTACTGAATATCAGCGAGTCAATATTTGCACTTGCACTTGTCACCTTTTGAATCCTCCTTGTTCAGACTGTTTAGCTTTAGCTAATGCTGAACATTAATGTGTGGGCTGAAAAGCTGTTGAGATTTTTTGTAGTCGTTTTCTTCCTCTCCTGAAATACATTTTCTGTCCTCGATTTTTTTGTTGTTTTGAAAATACTTTCAGGATGTCAGTGACTGCTGTGACCCCACATTAAGTGTCGACTTGTAAAGGCAGCAAAATAGCAATCAAACTAAAAGTTAACGATAATGTCAGATGGGTTGGTTTCATGACTTTCCTATCCTTTTTGGTTTCTTAAAAAGCAAACGGAAATCTCTTTTTTCCCAAAGTAGAGAGAGCAGATTAAAAGTTTCTGTACTGTCTCTCCGTCTGACATCAGTGTTTCAACCTGTTTCCGATCGTGTCTGTGAACATGTTTTGCAGCTCAGAGGAGCTGAAGAGGAAGCAATGAAGCGAGTAGACGGAGAGATTTCTGACAGAAAATCTGTCTCTGTTTCCTGATACCGCTCATGTCAGTCTTACACTCACTCACTGCAGTAAGATTTGGAGGACAACAAAACTCTTTCTGTTTCTTAGTGAATAGTTATGTCGACAGCAAACTGTATGCAAAAATGTTCAATAAGCTATTCTCAATGAGAGGGAGTGCTGGTACCCTGAATATCAGCACTGTGGTTCAGTGGAAGATTATCACAGCCGTGCAGATATTCAGTGAAACAGCATGACATTAATACAACAGTTAATTTGGACGGTTACTTTGGTGGAATGTATTACTGATTAATCTACACAGAAAGTGTTTGCTCTTATGTTACATAAAGTTGACTTACTGTACTGTACTGCTGGAGGCCCATACTCGGAGTTTCCGATCATGAGGTAAACGTATGTTCGAGTAAGCCCAGGATAAGTCTGCAGAGGGCGCTAAACGGCTTGTTCTAAAAACCACACGATATTTACTCCAATATGAAACCAAGAATTTTACCAGATGGCTTCAAGCCTCTACGTAAGCCAGCAAAATCCTCTTACTTTAGCTGTTTTCACTTACGCTCCTCACAGCTGGAGACTATCCCTGTCAGACGGGAGGGGGGGGTCTCCTGAGGTTAGACTTGACGTAAAAAAACAACGCGGAAGTAGTGGTCGAAGCAACAGACTCCGCTACATGACGCTATAATGACATTATTTGCCTTTATATCAATGCTATGTGTAGTCCAACAGAATGACAACATCAACAAAAGAGCGGAGACGAACATACTGACGAACAGAAAACATAATGCAGGTTTAATTACGTGCACGGAGATCGTAGTGGTCGAGTGCAGACACCATGTGCAGCAGTCACAGTATGGAAACTTCCATTGGTGCGAGGTGAGTTCTCCGGAGAATATCCTGCTGCATTCTCAAATCAGCTCACTTGGACATGCTGCGGAAAAAATACTAGGGGTTTGGCAGGAGAAACTCCGGGTGGAGTCAGAACAAAAAATGTGTCTGTTTCTGTTTGCGTTCACATATCCTTCGGATAATCCCCTGAGTTTTTTAGGGAGATTCTGTATGTGTGAAAAGGGTAATAGACTCTCTTCTCCAAGCCCTCCCCTGGCAGCCCTGCAGCGTTCTCCCCCCAGAAGGCTTCCAGAGAGCTGGCCAATCAGAAGGAAGTGGGCACGTGGGTAGGGGGCCTTAAAGAGACAGTAGCTGAAAACGAACCGTTTCAGACAGAGGCTGAAATGAGGGTTTGTACTGACACCAGTATCAGATAAATAAGTGAGTTTCTTGAGCTGCACATTTTGTAAAGTTCCTCTATAGGTCTCACAGACTGACAACATGAAAGGTGAACATGAGGAAAAGATGGGAAGCAACCCAACGTAAAAGGGAGTACTGTTGTACTGAATATCAGCATGGCTCTGATTCCAAGTCTGCAGGCCGAGTCCTGAAAAGGCACAACCTTGAGTGTGATATTTCCTTTATACAATAGATCTACAAGGGGGCATAAAGTGGTCAACAGTCATAAGATACTAAACTCTTTCTGCTACTGTAGGTAGACCAGTTTCTTTGTAACATGTACATTGATCTTTACGTTTCAAGCTATCCGACAAGCATTGACATTATAGTCTGGTGTGTGATTAAGTGGCACCTGCTAGATCAATCAGGACAAACACTGTTTTCTATGTTAATTTAAAGTATAAAGGGGGTGTTGGTTTGTGTGCCCCATATTGTGCAGAGGTACAGTCCTCACAGCTGTCCTTGATTCAAGTCTGACTCTTAACATTTGCAGCATGTTTACTCCACTCTATTCTCCCAACATGTCCTGTCTCTCTTCACTGCCATGTCTATTAAAGGCACAGAGAGCCCACAAAAGAATAACGTAAAAATGAGGGTTTACTTCACTCAGAAAAGCTGGCTGAGGCGGAGTGATACACACAGTAAAAAGTCCCAGTGATCAGTCATAGAATGCCTCTTGTCCATTTTAAACACTCATTCAGAACTTACTGTTGCACAATCGAGATAAAAATGCTTCAGAGATCTACATCAAATTTCCTCCAAACATCCTGAAAGTCATTGGAGAGTTTTTGAATTATCTGAAAAAGTGAGTGCATAAAGCTCTCATCCAACCACTGAGGCTTGCAGGTTTACTTCCATACTCTCCCCATTGACCTATAAAGTTTTAGATTTATTTTATTTTTTACAGCGACAGAAAGCTGTGTAGCGGCGATAGAACTAGCAGACAAACACGAGTGTGTGTGTGGGAGGTATTAGACCGTGGCTGTCATTTGTCACTCAGGCTCTCTCCGGCTGCAGAGGTGAAGCGGGACACAGCTGTTGGTGAAAGCAAGGCGATGTAAACTGCACTTGTCAACTTGTTCCTTTGTGATTTTTTCTGAGATTTTTGCGCTTGAGTGGTTCGTGCAGGGCGTGCAAAGCAGCAGGAAGCTCTCTGCTGTCATTCGTCAGTCAGAGGTGATTCGGGACGCGGTTGCTGGCTCGCACGCCGGAGACAAAGAGAGTGATCCATTTGTGGACACTGAGGACTGTCTGTTCATGTACGGCTGCGGTCAAACAAAAAGCACAGGGCAGTGCTTTAGAAAGGTTAATATCTGTCCTCCTGGGATGGCTGACACATCATTTCGTCTCTCCTCTGTACATCATTCTCGCTAAAACGTCACTTATATATAGAGACATCATTGAGGATTCTTTCCCAGGACATTTCAGTCTACATAAGCTGGATTTGCACCTCCAGATTAGAATTTAAAACTTCTAAAAAAGTTTTAATAAAAGTTTTGAAAACAATGGTGGCCAGTGCTCTCTTGTTGGCTGGGGCAGCCGACTGAAAGAGGTCGATTCCAGCAGACAACACAGAGCGATGAAAAGGCGGTAAATGTTGATGTCAGTTGCAAGAAAGCAAGTGATGTCTCTCTGAAACTACATGCCATCCTGGACAACAATTCTCACAAACTCCACAGAGTGCTGGTCAGACAAAGGAGTACAGTATGTGTAGTTCCTCAACGCACAGAGCAGCACGTCGTTCCTGCATGTGGTTATCAAACACTTATAACTCCTCCCTCCTCCCCCTCTAAGGGTCAGACCCCGAGAAGAAGTTTTCGGACCCTCTATAATCAGACTCACATTAATAAATTTTTTGTACTTATTGTCAATGACTCTGTCACATCTATTCTCTCTGCATAAATCTTTATAACCAGTTTGCAGAGTGCAATAACTTCCCATGCTTCCTTCACTTTCAACAACATATTTAATGTAATCTTGTACTCTTGCAATTGTTACCCATGGCAACACCATTAATGGAGCCTCGCGTTAGTTCAGGCAGGCCACAGAGTCACGCTCCATTATTGTGCCAGAGTTCGCGTCAGCTGATCTCACGCAAGCCCTCATCAGCTGATGGCCAGCTGATCTGCTGAAGGCGTCCTATTGGCCAAATAGTTCTTATGCCTCCTTATTTAAACTGCTCTAGCCTGCCTATGCTTCTCTGCTCCCTCTGCATGCCGCATTTACATCCCTCCTCCTCCCCTGCTCCTTTAATGCTATTCTGACTTAATCAATGTCATGCTTGTTATTGGTGCTTGCTCTGGGGGGGTTTGCTGCTTATCTCCCTGCCTTATAGCTTTCCTTGTATGCACGGGAAGGGCAGGAATGTGTGCTGTCCCTGCCTAATGCTTTCCACGTAAGCACGTGGAAGGGTAGGGAGATCCCTCACAGAGCCATACCGCCAAATATAAATAAGTGTGTCAAAGTATCCATTTTGACAAAGTGGTCCTGACTGAACTACACCCATTGCAATTCATGTTACATTGCATGTGCAGTAGGTTCAGTATGTGCTGCTACCTATCTTTTACAAATGACCAACATATATCACATTTGACTCCCTTCAGTTGGAGATGCACGGTGTGATTTCAGTCTGAGTCCATGTTAAAGGTGGATGGAATTTCAACCTGAGCGTGCATTGTTTGTCATCCAGTGTACAGAGGGGGCACAAGCACTGAAGACAACCTGATTTACTACCCCTGATGGGTCGGTTACATTTTTCTGCTGTTGCCTCAAACAACACAAGATAAAAGATCGACTTTCAAATGATCTGAGAGTGGCAGACTCACGGCTACACCACATCCTGATATAAAACGTCTTGAAGAACATTGTCATCATTTTTTTCTATTTTTAGAGAGTTGATCATCTTCAGGCAGTCAGCTTTTAAAAAATCAGTTCAAAGCAATGACTGCAATAAAGTTTCATGATGCAGTACCACTTTAAAGCGCTTCCTCAGTTAGAGCCACTTGTTACTTTTTTCAGTCTGTTGTCACACTGAAGTTACTTTTCTGCACTTTTGGAGGCAATGTTTCACGATCAATTCTAAAAAGATATAGGAATTTGTTTGCAACGAGCGTAACTCACTGTGTGTTTAGTGATATTTGCTGATGTGTGGGAGTGTACAGTGAGGGGTTGTTTTAAAGTAGTTTCCTCTCCCAAAGGGGGGTCAGGCAGAAAAAGGTTAATGAACTCTGCTCAAAGCCAGATTTCTAACTCGTCTTGTGCATTGAAAGTTCATTTTTAAAGCCTTATTGTTTGTTTTCTTCCTGAACTCTGCAGCCTTTGAGTAATGTGTGTGCATTTTCAAAGCATTGAGTCAATCTCTGCCAGGAATTTCTTTTTAAGAGGTCTTCTCCCGTTCCTGTTATTTTTTTTATTTTTGGCTAAAACAGGCCTCATTGTCAGGTGAAGGAGCTCTACCCCCTGAACTGCTGCAAGTGCTTAATGTGAAACAGATGGAGGAAGAGCTGAGTTTGCATTAACAGCAAACGGCAGCAGCAGCAAATTAACACAGCATCTGGGAGGCGATCAACAATACCCACCTTTAAAACAGGGAGAGCTGCAATAAATCCATGAGTCTAATAGTAAAGGCCTGTTTCTCTACCTGCATGGTATTTGGGATTTAAGGGATTGCAGTTTTACTCTGGCCTAACTTGGGCTCAGATATCTCTGCAACTCTTGCACAAGAAAATGACTTTGACTATGAAACATGCGACTGCAAACCATGCTCGCTTCAATTTGAAACATGGTTTAACAGAGTCAGAAGCCATCCTTTAATCCAACTCTGGCAGTGTTAGTGCCATGCCAGGGCACAGGGAGATCTGGGAAGTTGTGCAATTTGAGGAAAGAGCAAGGAGAAACGATAAGAAGTGGAGTGGAAGAGGTAGAGAGGTAGAGAGCAGAGGCGAAAGATAAAGAAAGAAAAAAAAGATGCTATGCATGCACTGGCAGCTGGGATACAGCCCGGAGGGAGCCGTTAAGGTAGCTTGACTTTCTGAGCAAACTGCCTCCTGCGAAGCTGTCAATAAGGTGGTTACCTCCAAATAGATTTTTTTGGAGTTTGAATTTTCCAGTATGACCTGGTTTGAGTCGGTACCACCTGAGATGGATTTAATTCCATTCTGGTTTGTAACTTTTAAATAGAGGTTTTATAAAAGTGACAGAAACAAACGTTTTTCATAGCAAGGGAAAAGGAGCAAGTTAATGAGTCATTAAAAAGTCATGTAAATATATCTTGTGCATTTTGTTTGTGGTTTGCGTTCGCAATCAAACTGGCTGCTCAGGAGGAAACCTTCACCTAGCACCTTGTGTGACCAGTGCAGGTAACCCATCTGTAGATTGACACATGGGGGTTTGCGGTAAAATGACAGTGTCTTGATAACAAAGAGGATGAGCGAAACACTCTGCGAGTTTTGTAACGTGTGCATCTCTTCAGTCATTAGCTCAGCTCCTCTCTCTAGGCAAAGGTGACTCTGCCCCCCCCCCCCCCTTCTCCCTTCACTTCTTCTGGATGACATAAAAGGTTGTGTGAAAAATTACAACAGTCCTGAATATAAGAAGTCCCTGCAAAATACTTCCCCAGCCTATCCATCACCACAGGGACACCTGGGTTTATCTTGTGTGAGTGTGTGTGTGTGTGTGTGTGCGTGCGTGTGTGTGTGTGTGTGTGTGTGTGTGTGTGTGTGTGTGTGTGTGTGTGTGTGTGTGTGTGCGTGTGTGTGTATGGACACCTAGAAGTCACGCAGATCAACCTGTCGCTGCTTTGTATATTATTGCTCTTGGTGTTCTGTGTATCACCTTGCAAATGGTACGTTTTCACCTAATGGGACAGTTTGCCTGTTAACCTCGCCATGATGAGGGAATCCATCATTACAGTAGAGGACGTTCACACACTCACACACCACGTTGACCTTCTACATACCAAACTCACCCACGCACACGCCACTTTTTGTCTGGAATCAAAATGAGTCTGCTTAGAGATACATCCCCAGTTCCTTAAAATCGGGGATGTTGTGTAAACTGTAAACAAAAACAGAATGTGATGATTGGCTTTGAAAAAGAAAGGTAATGCAATTGCAAATGCAGAGTAACTCAAATTTCCACATACTGTGTGCGCGCCACGGTCTGCAACACCACGCACTACGCCGTAGTTCGCTTCCACTCTAGTCGATCATTGTGTTTCCACAGCGAGTGCTGCGGTCCGTCTCAAGAGCGTGCCACCAGCGCCACGTCGCTCTGCTCTGTTTGAAATACACTGCGAGTCTATTTTCGACGGAGTACGCTGCAGGCAAGCTGAACAGAATAGAATGACCCGGACAGGAAGTCAGACAAGCAAACACACAGAGCGTCCGGTCAATGTCAAAATAAAACACAATATACAGACTCACGATTGTATTTTCCATCACTTTGTCAACATTACGTCAAAACAGCCATCGAATGAGCAACAAATCATCCTCAGAAAGACAAAGCAACATGTTGTTTGCACGTTTTTCTCTTTATCCCCGCTTGACCTTGTAGTTCTCCTGTGATGTGACAAAGTGGGAAACGAGTTGATCAGAGAATGTGGTATTTACTGAAATAGCATCTAGCCTGGGTCGATTCATGTGGTTTGTCATTTAAACACTGCAAATATTTATTTAAAGCTCCTGTGAGGAGTTTTTAGCTTGTTTAACAGGCATGCAATTACTTCCTGTATGAAAACCGTCATCTTGTCTGCAGTGTTAGGAAAGTTATTTGAGGTAGAAGGAGAGATTTGTTTGTTGAAACTTTCCTGTCCAAAGTGTTTATCATTTGTCTGGGAATGTATTTATTTTTTGTTTACCAAAAGTCTTGGTTGTCATACCGATGACGCCAATTTGAACTGGCAGAGAAAGCGAAACTCATTTAGACAAAGCCAAGCAGAAAAGTTTTCTCTGATTAGATGTCATTGTTTCCAAACCGACTGATTTCCCTGCAATTATGCAGAATCATTTCATTATGCTTTATTGGCAAAGTTTGCAGTGTGTGTGCCAATTGAGGAGAGTTGATAAGATGAATCAGAAACTTCACAGGAAGAGAGAACCGGTACTTGTTTTAGAGGTCTTATTGTACTTCATTTCATTTTCTCACCACTGACTAAAGCAAAGTGGCCCCAAGTTCAGATCCCTGTAACTTAAATGTGTGTGTATTCTTTAATATCATATTAAAGATTGGATTTCTGCAAGCTGTTTGTAAACAACAATGTTAAAGGGAAGACAGAGCTCAGTGTGGAACTGATTTTTTTTGGGTACCGAAAGGGTAACAAACACTGTCATCAGCGTAACGTTTACGAGCATGTGTTAATTTGTTCAAAGCATGTTGTAAACCTTGATAAAAGACACTTACTAAAGAGGTGTCTCTAGCTGTGTTTAAAAGAAAAACACATCTGACTTTTAAACCCAAAAAAGCCTTGATAGAGAGTAAGTGAAAGTTGTTATTCACAAATATTTGTAAGATCTCAGAAGGAACACGGACAAAAGTAAAAGTGCTTTCAAGGTTTCAGGGAAGAGAAAAACTACTCACAAAATCTGTTGGATGTTTGAGCATCGTTGTAGGAACCATTTAGATTTGACTATGAGACATCTGTGGGCCTTTCTAAATATGCCTTCTTGTGTTCTGACGTCTCCGTGAAACTGGAGATGCTCTGTATTACTGCCAGAATACACAAGTTTTCATTTAGCCAAGAATGGTTAAAGTTCCTGGAAATGTTCTTGACACGCCCATTTTTCCCGGGATGCATCAGTTGCTGTCAACTTCTCAGTACAGATATCCCAAGTGACCCCTGGAGCAGAGTGCAACAGCTGCGCATTCGCCTGGGCGTGACATTACATCCAACATAGAGCTCCAAGTTACAGTTTTTACCTGTGCACCAGCTGCGCTTAGGCCCTCTGTGTGTTGCACCTGGGTGCAAATTTAACACTGAGAAAGGAGCAGGTGCAAATTTAGGAAGTCAGACTCGTATTACTAACCCTAATCCATACATGGTCAAGGTGTCTTGTTTATAGGATGATCAGTGAAACAGAGAGAGAGTGATCTGTGATCTGAGAACAAAGCCACTGGTTGAGTTTACTCTGACAGTGATTTGATTGAAAGGCTTCGTTTCAGCAGGCAAGCTTTGTTTAAAGGAACAGAATAGCTCTCCCCTCGATACAGCGCACGTCTCAGAGTGTGTGTCCACTTTTCAACAACTTCTTTCCTTCATTATATCGTAACCATCCATTACAAGAACACGGTGATGTGCTATTCAGTAACTAAAACTTGCGGGGTGCTAATTTGATCGAAAATATTCTGAAATTCAAGAAATCACAGCAGGGCTAATGTGAGGGGCATTTTAAAACACCGTAGGGGACTTCATTAATGTTCATCAGAAACAGCATGCCGGAAGGAGCTTTAATTTGGCTCTACGAAGACGCCATAAAAACTTCATCCACCGTCCAACACGTGAGCAGGCAGGACTTCTATTTAGGATGATGATTGCTTTATTTTGTCGAAACCGTGTTGTTGATGGTTTTATCTTCTGCATCCAACTCCATGAGTTCACTACACATACATGGATGGCTTTTCTTTTTTTGTGTTATCTGTTTCCTCCATGGATGGTTTGGAGGAGAAGTTAGACAGGATCGAAGTGCTACATGGCATCACTCACCAATCTGCAAATGAATAAAAGAGAGATTGTATTCACGCCCAGTTGGTGCACTTGGCTCCAACAGTCTAAGTCAAGTCTTAAACACAGTCATTGTTATTTTAGGAGCAATATGTAACTCTGACACCTAGTGTTTAAAATGGGTATTGCAGTCCAAATTCAAACCATTGTAGAGAGCTGTCTCCCCCCCCCCCCTCTCTAGAGTGGATGCTCACGCAGGTCACCATGTGGTGGACACTGAAGCTTCAGTGTTTATCCAGCTCTGCATCGGTCTGTAAACCTTTCTGTGTTCTAACCTCTCTCCATTTTTCAAAAGCATCTCCAATATTGATCCTAGTTTGAGCACGTTTCTGCTCGTGGAGCTTATTAGAAACATGCAGAGGCTTTTTAGGTCGGGTACAATCACTTCTATCTGAACCAGTTCTCTTGCCCGCTTCCATCGCTGCAACACCTGTTGGTTTGACCTGATAACTGCTCTCATATCTGGCAAACCGAGGGGCGTCCAAAACGGCCGTGTGGGGGTGCCTTAAAACCGCCTACCTTCTCTGGTCCAAACAAATCCAGACCATTCAGGACCAGAATCTAAAGTAAGAAGGAGGACATACTGGCTGCTGCATTGTTGTCAGAGAAGCCAGCACTTCAACATAGCATGTTTCCTTAATGTCTGATCATACAGTAAGGTCACTTTATCATTTCACTCACTACACATCTGACTGATTGGACCTTTAAGGGCAGAGTTACCACATGTTCAGAGTCACATTAAATACCTTGGATGTAAAGACTCGTAAACCCTGCTGTATTTGTTGTATCCCCTACTTGGCAACATTTACGATTTCCAGAATAAATTAGATTTAATCATGAATAATCAAATGGTTTATTACCAATTTGGACTTGATTAAAAGTTCCTTTCTACATTATTACCAGAGTGTACATTTCATCTAAATTGAGCCCAGCCCTGCTAAAAGGCACATTACAACCGCTGATCCAAAACTAATTCAACATGGAGAAAGAGAGAGGGATGCAGAGAAGTAAGACAAAGAAAAGCCTCGACAAACACAATAAGGGAGAGAGAGCGCTGAACAATGAGAGCTAAATGGATGAATGGAGAGATTTACTCATTTTCTTCTGAATGTTGATGAATTCCCATTGTATTTAAGGCTTTGGCAATATTGTTCACGCACCGTCCAATCCAATGATGCGTGCTGGATTGAGAATGAAACAAAAACACGAGCTGTGTGTGAGAGCTACACAGAGAGAGGGAGAGCTGTCATGTTCAATCAGAACGAGGCTTCAGTGCTGGACAGCGGGCAGCGAGGTGGAATAAAACCACCTGATTCATTTTCACATCATATAGCTTCATGTTTTTGGGAAGTGTGAGACGGAGAGAGGGAGAGAACAAGAACAACAATTAGGGAGGACTTGTTGTGAATGTGGCAACTGTGAATTTGTTCAAACTGAAATAAATCTGTGTGTGTGAGTGTGTGATCCAGAGAGCGAGCTCCTGCGTGATTCCCCAGGCCTGTTGTGTTATGGTTTATTGAATAAGCTCTATGCTCCACTGTTTTACTGTATATTCAGCATAATGACTATAGATCCAAGAACAACACTGGAACCCTCGGCCTGGTTTAGGTTATCGATCGGACTCTTTTTTTTCTTTATGCAACGCTCCCCTTGTTGTAAGTTTGTGTGTGTTTCTGAACTACACACCGAACAAGAAACGAGGTTAGGGTTGGTCCTGTTTTTTAAAAAGACTGTTGAGGTCGCATGAATCTGAGAAGACGAGGTTTACTTGATTAGAGATTTGTAAGACAACTGATCAAAGCTCATCGTGTGTGAGAATCCTGACTCTTAACACATGTACAGTTTTACTTTTCTTTTGTATTCTTACAATAACTCTGTGTCTTCAATATTAGTTTCTCTCACTTTAAAGTGTAACTGTTTGGATCTTTAGTGTCGTTGGAACTGATTTTTCAGGAGAATTTGTGAACTTTTCCAACTAAATGGTAAATGAACTTAAGCTTGTATATTTCTTTTCTAGTCTTCTGACTACCCAAAGCTTTGACACCGCAGGTCACAGCTACACATTCACACACTGACGGCAGAGGCTGTGATGTAAAGTGTCCATCAGTATTAACTAATCCATTCATACACATTCATACACCGCTGACGAAGCAGCGGGAGCAACTTGGGGTTAAGTGTCTTGCCCAAGGACACATCAGACATGTAGCTGCAGGAGCTGGGGATTGAACCCCGACATTCAGGCCGAGCGACGACCGACTCTACCAACTGAGCCACAGCCGTCCCCACATATACATCCAATTCTTACATGCTCTTATAAAAATGTAACACTTACAAGTAGTTGTTAGCCTGTTAGCTTAGTGCTAACACATCACAGCAATTGCCTTTAAACAGAATTAGCATCAAAATCTCGTTAATTTTGACTTCGGCAAACATGTAGATTACGTGAGTAAAAGCGGGGAAGTCAAAAGTGTATATGGTGCAGGACTGTTTGCTATTTGGACTGTGCATTATAAGACAGTAAGATGGGCATACAGAGGCGGGTTCATGGCAAACATTCACTCAGGTTGTTAAACACACAGATGCACAGCAGAGATCCTCCTCTGATAAATATCACTACATTCAAAGGTGATTTGAAATTGAGTTTTTAAAAAGGACAGTGAGTTTTTGTTTTCCCGTCTCCTCAAATCTTTAGATTCCTTTTCTTATGATGCCGATCGAGTGATGCCAGAAGACGCGGACACGTTCACTGCTACTTCTTAAAGTCCTGCTTCACCTCAGGAAGAAAACTGCTTGAGCCCTGAGGCCAAAAAACTCCCGCTCAAGCTCTACCAAAGCTCTCCATGATGAGCACTCACTCTGATGCGCACTGTCTCTAACACACAGAAACAAAAGCACTCACACATTTACACTCAATGAAGAGCAAGATTTATTACGATCCTCAAACAAAACTGTGAGTGCAACTAACAATCAAGTCCACAGATACAAGACTGTGACTGTGACACATTAGAGGAAATAGACCTCCAGTTCAGCAGCTTGAACAGTAAATATATGTTTACAGTCTGCCTTTATTTGATGTTTAGCACACAAAGAGTGTGTCTGGAGATTTAAGAATGAATGAATGAAGTTACGCTTTCGTGCCCTGTGAGTAAACACAGCATATCTATTGATTTGAAAAGGCACACATTTATTCCTAAAGCTGTGGGAATGCTTCAGCTGATAAAACTTCTATCCCAACCTGAACGTGTTTCATGCAATGGCACGTGTGTGTTCTGCATCGGGGCTCAATTCAAGAAGAAAAGAAAACTGAGCCCATCCAAGCTGACACTCTGGTTTGATTCATGTGACGTCGAAAAACTGACTGATTCCAACCTCTCTGTGCCCCGCACCTCCCACCCATTCTGTGCGTACTGCGTTCTGTCAGCGCCATGGTTTTGCTCCGTCCGACAGCGCGCCCTGCCCCACTGGGTCTTTTTCTGGAGCTTCAACGCAGCCATGAGCAGCTCTACTCACAAGAACACAGGGGAACTACAAGAGCATAAAGGAAAGAGAACAATGTGTAAACTACATGTTGCTTTGTTTTCCTGAGGATCGTTTGTTGATCATTCGGCGCCTGTTTTGATGTAAGGTTGATAAAGTGATGACTATACGATCAGGAGTTTTTAAATTAAATTTTGAAACTGACTGGATGCTCTCCACATTTCCTCGTCTGACTTCCTGTCCGGGTCGATCTATTCAGTTCAGCTTGACGCATGCTTGCAGCGAGCTCCATTAAAAAAAGACTCATTGCGTATTTGAAACGGAGCAGAGCGGTGACGGACCGTAGCAGATGCTGTGGAAACACAATCAATGCCTAGAGTGGGAGCGGACAACGATATAGCTGCGCTGAAGGAACGCGACCTGCATGGACTATGTGGATTGCTGGTCAGCGTCTAAATTGTGCGCCACTTAACTAGCAAGATGTAGTAGGACACCTTTAAAGATAATGAGCTTTATAATGTTTTTATACAACCTAATGATTTCAAAATGTATAAAAGTTTCAACTTCTGCTGGTAAAGGCGTAATCAAAAAGGTACTACAATACCCAGCAGCCTCTTCAATCTGACCAAACCCATGGTGGGAGCAGCTGCAGCACTGCTGTACTCTCTGTACTGTCACTGATCCTGAGCACCGATTCGACACGGTACAGTAGCTGCCTTTTGCTCTGTAAAAGCTCCGACTATCCTAATACCCTGCATGGCTGTTTGAGAGGAATTTAATCTCACCATGTAAGTCTGATCCAACAGTCCTTCGAGCATTCACTCGTGTGGAATCTGTAAAATGTGGCACAACTGATCACAAGGCGGCACAAAGCCATTTTTTTTTGGATCACAGAGGGCCGGCGAGCTGATCTTAAAAAGACGCTGCTGTCACGTAACGCTCACGACTTAAATGTTTGCCTAACACAACTTTGTCACGTTTGGCCTGTTGTGAAACTGGTGGGGCACAAACTGCAGCGATGTCAGAATCTTATTTTATTTCATTTTTATTTTGCACGGCAACAGAAGCAACGTTACTGCAGGAGATCGAGAGACGGAAGCTTTTAATGGTCCCGTGAAGCTGAGAGAAAGAGTAACACGTGTCAAAACCATTCTCTTTAACCTGAACAGTTGATTGATATCAAAAAGTTTATTAATATTTCAGTCACATTTTTAAAAAGGACACAAAAAACCTCATATGTCAAAGCCTCTAATTATTCTAATGAGAGGGATTTGAATCGGTGAAATCTGTGATTTTAAGAGCGTTGACCTTTGTTTGACGGGGTTCCCCACAGAGAGTAGAAATACCCCCCATCTCCTAAGACAATCTTTGTTTCAATCATCGCGCAGCTCTGTAAGGTCTCCTCAGCAGGGGTCCCTTTCTTCGCTCTGTCAGCCTGACAAGCTGAATGTCTTCATAGAGTCTACATTATATTCTAAATGTGTTTCTTTCAAGTACAACGTGCTTCTGTTGTGACTAATTCTACCTCCTTTTGGCTCTTCCTTGTGTTTAAAGGTGTGATGCTGATATGCACTTAGATGTTAAAGAGACAGTTTGAAGCGCGGTTGTGGAACTTGTCAATAGTTAGTGTATAAGCTAGATGCAGGTCGGCTCCGCTTAAAGAGACACCGCTCTTAAAGAGACGCCGGTAGCCTAGTGGTTAGTGCGCGCTGGTGTTGTAGTACTCAAAATCAGTCTTTTTGAAGGTCTCTGTCTCGTCTCGGAATCGAAAGCATTTTGACTCAGACTTGTCTCGGTCTCAGACTCGGCGGACTCCAGGTTTTAAGTCAAGACCACCCCTGATTGGCTATTTTTCCATGTCATTACTGTGATTAGCAGGAAATCGCCCCTTTGTAAAAGAACGAAAAGGTTGTAGGTGTTCATAAAGAGCTGGGTCTTTAGCTTTCTTAAAGGTGCAAAGGGACTCTGCAGATCAAAAGGAGTTTGGAAGTTCGCTCCACCACCGGGGGGCGACAGAGGAGAAGAGTCTTAGTGTCTTAGGACCCTGTAGTGAAGGTTGGATCAGACGCCTTTCATTGGTAGAGAATAGTGAGCGGGAGGGAGTGTAGACCTGGAGTATAGAGTTAAGGTAAGGAGGAGCCGTTTTTGTCGCTGTTTCGTAAGCGAGCAGCAGAGTTTTAAATTTGATACGAGCAGTGACTGGGAGCCAGTGTAAGGAGATGAACAGTGGAGTGACATGTGCTCTTTTAGGTAGGTTGAAGACCAGTCGTGCTGCTTCATTTTGTATCATCTGCAGAGGTTTGATAGTGCATGTAGGAAGGCCTGCCAGTAAAGAGTTGCAATAGTCAATGCGTGATATCACAAGAGCCCGTATCAAGAGCTGTGGAGCATGTTCTGTCAGGTAAGGTCTGATCATCCTGTACAGGGAAAATCGACATGACCGGGCAATCGAGGCCACTTGAACCTTAAATGTTAGCTGGTCATCAATCATGACAAACCGGTTTCAGGCAGACTTTGTTTCTTGTTGTAAATCCACTCTGATCCTGTATTTGATCATGCCTATAAACCCCTCTATTTCAGCCCTGCTCAGAACAGGCTGTTTCTGTGTCTGTAGCTTTAAATGTAAATGAGCTGTGTCTGACCACGCCCCTCTCTGGAAGGGCTCGGGTGTCTCGGGCTTTCTCGCTCCATGTCCTGTTGTTTACGGTGAGAAGGCAGACTCAGAGGGCAGAACAAACACCTAGCTGTGGGAGTGTCACCCACCTGGGGGAGGGGTTACTGCCCTTTGTGATGTCATGAAGGGAAAATCTCCAAACGGCCTGTTTGAGCACACATTTTCTGAAAAGTGGAGCAGGCAAAAGACGGAGAGGATGGACTTTTCTCATCATTGGGGGGTTTGTAAACGGGCTAGAGACACATGTTAGAGTTAGAGAAACATGGTGAAGTGTATTTTGCAGAATATGTGACCTTTTACAACTGAAAAAGGGAAAACTTGTTGCAGAAAAGTTCCCGGAGTGAATGAAACAATCTAAAGTGAAGAGTTAAAAAGTGAAATGTTTGATGTAGTGTCCTAATGCTGCGCTCTGCCTGTGTTTCTGTATCTTTGTCAAATGAAATGAGACTCTCAAGGTGATAGAGTTTACTTTGAAATAACTGTAAATATATCACATGAGTAGAAAGCCAAACAAACTTAATTGCACAGTGGATCCACAGACTCTGAGGAGATGAGGTTGCCATGTTTGCAAATTGATTTTGATTGTTTGACTCGACTTGTCATTATCTCTTTGAATAACCATAAACTTTCTCTCCCTCTATCTCCGCTTGTGTCTCTCCAGGATGGCATGGGGAAACTGCAGGTGACAAAGGAGGGCGTCAGATTGGAGGGCGTGTCTGAATTCTTATTGCCTTTATACGTCAAAGAGATCCAGTCTCGAAGGGTAAGACCACATCTGTGTGTGCGTGTGTTGAAATGAATAGCTTTATGGATCTGACCCGTTTGTTTGGTGATGTGATGATGATGATGCTGGTGTGTGAGTGAGTGTGTGTGTGTGTGTGTTTGTGTGTGTGTGTGTGTGTGTCTCCCCTGATATTCCAGCCTTCATAATGAGCAGCAGTCAGGCTCTATTCGTCATGTGTGTGTGACATGATTACTGCGCTGCATATGATCCAGCACTCCTCCATACGTCCATCCATCACACACAGAATCATCATTGATTCTGTCCGCTCAGGCAACACAGACACTATATGTCACTCTATATGGGACAATCTGTGTGACACAAATGTATGTGTGTGTGTGTGTGTGTGTCTGTGTGTGTGTGTGTGTGTGTAGGAGCAGATTTCAGAGGAAGAGATGAATGGTGTGATAGAGTAAAGCATTGGTTCCCAACATGGGGTCCTGGTCCCCTAGGTGGGGTGCCTTAGATCTCAGGGGGGGTGCAAGGCTATGTCTGCGCTGCATTGTCTACTGACGCCTCTGCTATTTGCGGTAATTGGTGACATAGCTAGTTACTTTCCAGATTCAATAACGCCGTAACAATTACTGACATTTAAAAGCCTGCGGTTACCGTATGAAACCGCTGACAACAACACCAGATAAAGGTGTATTGACATCGATTCAGCGGGCGAGGTTATGCTAACGCTAGCACAGTAGCATCTTTTGAGAAACAACGTTGCACGCTGTAAAAAATCACAGACAGGTGACAGGCTTACTGTCCTGGAAATACCCATATTATTTTCCCTGCTCGCTTCAAACAACAAGAATAAAGCCGTGAGCTGGGGTCTATGTGCAGGAAGGAAAACTTCTCTCACAAGAACGAAGCGCTGAGCTAAACAACAAAACTCTTCGAGAGAGCCCGTTGCTGCAGACACCGAAGACCCAGGTGCAAATCAGGTTAGCACTGCAGACCGAGGAGGAGACACTCCATAAAAACTGCAGGTATGTTGTCAGGTATGTTGACGGCGATGTGCTTCATATCATCGCTTGAGTCTGCTGCCTTCAGAGATCTAATCAGTAAAGTACCTACAAATTGAAAACCCAAAAGTGTTATCTGAAATGTGCAAGTTGTCACAGCTCAATTCTGCCACACGACACTAAACGTGAACATTAATATTTGGACTCAATGATTAACTCAGTTACTTTTTAATAGTAGGAACTAGTAACTATGACTAGTTACTTATTTTTAGTAACGTGCCCAACACTAGTGTTGTAGTCCTTAAAATCGGTCTTGGTCTTGAGACCGGTCTGAGGGCCACTTTTTGAAGGTCTCGTCTCGGAATGGAAAGCATTTCTACTCGGTTTTGTCTTGCAGTTTAATTTTTCTCCCTCAATCACGTTTGCAACCTTCCTGGTGTAACGGTCTAAGTGAGTGACACTGTGTGCCTGCTGCACACGAGATGAAGATTTTTCAGTGACATTTCTGATCTTGGTCTTGCCTCGGTCTCGGGTATATCTGGTCTCAGTTAGTGTGTTCTTGACTACAACACTACCCAACACTTTGGTTTATACTCTAGACGTAATCCATCAATAATGTGTTCTTTAATAAAAGAGCTGCAGAAAACTAGACTGAACAGAAGAAGAGCAGCAGCAGGGAGGACAGGAAGCTCCAGTGAGGGATGTACGTATAAAAACGTGACTGTGGAACAGAGGATGAGAGAGTGTCCTGATTAAAAGAACAGGATGATTGTGAAGATAAAAAAAATCAAAAGAGGAGGAAGACAGGATGAGAGCGGAGCGTGATGATGAACAGAGAGGAGTAACGGTGAGGAGATGGAGTGAGAGGTGCTGCAGAACAAGTGGAGGCTGATGAGGGGGAAAAGGTAATCAGGAGAGGAGAGGCTGCAGGAAGAGGAGATTAAAGCAGAATCAACAAACGGTTGTGAAGAAGACGGTTATGAGTGGTGCAGATAAGAAGACAGATTTCGACAACGTTGCTGACTCTTCGTATTTCTTTATTTTTTAAGGACTTTTTGAAGGTGGGAAATGCTAATATGTCATTTTTCAAAAGCATCTCCAATATTGATCCTAGTTTGAGCACGTTTCTGCTCGTGGAGCTTATTAGAAACATGCAGAGGCTTTTTAGGTCGGGTACAATCACTTCTATCTGAACCAGTTCTCTTGCCCGCTTCCATCGCTGCAACACCTGTTGGTTTGACCTGATAACTGCTCTCATATCTGGCAAACCGAGGGGCGTCCAAAACGGCCGTGTGGGGGTGCCTTAAAACCGCCTACCTTCTCTGGTCCAAACAAATCCAGACCATTCAGGACCAGAATCTAAAGTTAGAAGGAGGACATACTGGCTGCTGCATTGTTGTCAGAGAAGCCAGCACTTCAACATAGCATGTTTCCTTAATGTCTGATCATATAGTAAGCTCACTTTATCATTTCAGTCACTACACATCGCACTGATTGATCCTTTAAATGACCTATCCCAATTAAAAAACAGACAAGCAATAAAATAACTTTTAGAAACTGTACAGACTGTTTCAAATAAACCTTATTGGTAAGTAGTTCCAGACACATGTTCTGGACAAATCAATGTAAACAAAGTCCATTCAAAAACTGTTTTGTCTCCAAACACACCTGAATGTAATTACCTGAAGCCCGGCTTCATGCTCACCACATGCCAAGGCTCCACCTAGTGTTGAGTGTCAGAATTACATTCAAGGTGTTCAAAACATACCTGTGGCTTAAACAGTACCTGTGAAAACAGCTCGTGTGTGCTTGCCTGTCCGTCCCTGTGTAGTGGATGTGTGTATTTGACTTCACAGTGTTTACAAGTCTGTGTGATCAAGTGTGTGAGGGCTTCATTGCCCTGTATCCACTCATTTCCAGAACTTATTTTTGTACTTTTCCTTCGAGCAGATATTGATGTTTTGTGTCTGTGAGGAAGCCGGTGCATATGTGTGTGTGAAAGTTTGCATGCACTTGAGTGTGTGTACGGGGCTTAGCTCCTTCCATAAAAGCAAACAACAGGTCGCCCTCCCATTTTGTGAACAGCAGGCGTGCTCTTACTTTCATATTGACGGTCAGAGCGCTCTGACTGTGAAGTGAGGCTGCAGAGGGGGAGCATGCTGAATCAAAAGTATCCACTAAACTCCCCGAGGACACAGCAGCCTTCTGCCTGTCTTGTGAAGAGACGAGCTGTGGAGAGACGGGGAGACGAAAGATGGAGCCACAGAGCGACAGTGACAGTTCAGGAGAGCGCCTATCATGACCACATCTCTAAGGGAGGGATGTTTTTCCCCACATGGTTCGGCTCATTGGGTAGAGGGGGCGCCCAAGTACAGACACTACAGTCCACGAGGCATCGGTCGCAGTGAGAAAAACTTGTTTAACCTTTATTTAGATTTTTACAGTTTGACCTATACTGCAGCCAGTCAGTAGGGGGAGCTCCAAGTAGTTTGGCTTCACTGTAGCTGTCATGACGTCCATCTTTTCGTACAGTCTATGACAAAAATCTTTCAGCTTATCACACCTCGCTTATCCTGATCTCCTGCTCACTGGCAGGAACATTTTAGGGATGCAGTGCATTTGTAAAAAGGTCTTAATTCATATGTTTACATGCATGTGCTCTTAGTTTTTTTATTTATTCAAGGAAATCCAGAATTAACCTGAAACGACACAAATATGTTTCCTTTCTTAAGACTTATTGTCAAAGTATAACATTTTATTTTTCATTTATTGTCAAAGAATCAGAATAACAGGAACACCATCGAGTCTTTCACAACAGATGAAACATAATGAAACTAAATAGAGCTTGCTATGTCGGCTGAAATGATACCGTGTCATTAGCCCGGAGAACACTAAATAAAGAGACACAAACTCATGGATCTAAAGAGGTTCCCTTGGGCTGCAGATAAGAGTTCTTCATCACAGAGAGTGACGTTGAAGTGGACGATAGAGTGAGTGACGGATAATGAGGAGAGGAAAAGAACCGCACGATGACAGAAAGCAGAATGAATACAGGAATGAAAGGGGGGGTAAAGGTAGAATATGACATGTTGCTGCAGACATATCACAGTATTAGTCAAATGTGAGATAGGAAGAGGGGAAGGTGCAATATGAGAAAATGAAAGACTCTGCTCAATTTGTTTTAATTAATATTCTGAGACGAGCAACGTCAAAAGAAAAAGATTGACAATGTGTTCATAATATGACATGGATGCTTCTCAGTCAGGATACAAGCTTCAGTGTGGCATTGCTGAACAGCTCGCCCAACAGTGTCAACCCTTTAGTTAGCAGTGTAGCAAACCTGTAATACCCTCACATCTGGACCTGTTCGCTGCTGTAACATCCATTATTACAGAGCTGCCTTTACTGCTTCTGATTGGCCAATTATGCAAATAAGGGATTGTCGAAGTTAACAAAATGATTTGCAAAACAAATTTGTTGGGAGGTTTTTAAACAACCTTTCTACAAACAACAAGTACAACACCATAGGCCTCGGGGGGAAGTAATGAGCTAATGAGTGTTGGTTCAACAAAATAAAGGAAAAAGACATCTTAAAAGAAAGGTTGAGGTACTCCCCTGGCCATCCCCTTGAAGGTAAAGCAACTAAAAGCTAAGCTCAATGCGTCACTAGTTTCAGACAAGAGGGAACACTTAAAGGTCCATCTTCTCTGTGCCCTCTCCCATTGGTTTTTGAAGCTGAGACTTGAAGCCCAACGATGGCGGACGCCATATTGGAAATATTGTCTCAAGCTAACTTTTGGTCAACATAACAGGCAAAAGGCGGAGCTGAGGCGGGCCTTACGCCTCCTGACAGACAGCTACAACGTACGCACCTGTCTGTCAACCGTCAGCTATTCTTCCTGGACCCTCAGAGCTGAGCTCTCGGGTACAGCTAATGGGGATCCTAACAAATAAACAAACAAACAAACTCAGCCATAGCCTGAATTTTGCAAGACTCATTTATATCCATACAGTGTGTACCAAAGCAAAGTGAAGTTTTTTTAACCAGGCTGTTCACATGTTTATTTCTGCTGTAATGTTTATATCGGGTGTTAACGGGACTTTCAGATCTTTTCTGAGCTGGTGAACACTCGAGGAATTCCAGTTTATTGCACTTAAGCATTGGCTTTGCATTTTGCTTGTTATGTCGGGCTAAGTTTGTGAATGTTTGTCTGTTGTTGCTGTTGTATCTGTCTGGACTGAATTATTGAATACCTGTGAGCCAGTACGAATGAGAGGTATTTAAGATGTATTTGTTGCTGCTTGCAACTCTCCAACCTGAATCTGCACAACGTCATTCATACCACAAAGGCCCAAACCAAAGGAAACCAAAAGTGCTCTCCAAATCCGAATTACATTTTCTCTGGCTAATGTTTTGGTTTTGTTTTCTGTCTCCCCATCCGTGTGTAAATGTGCTGATAGTGTCCCAGATATTTAGGCCATAAGTTCACTTTAACAAAGATACACTGTAGAAAACAACTCTAAGCTTCCTGAAATGTACATTTAAAGAGAATAAATGTTCGGATGTGCAGAGAATGGAGGAGAGCGCAGAGCTGACATCCCTCCCACGCTGCTGTATTCTGCCTTTTTTTTAAAGGAACATTACATGCACACATGCAGGTTCTGCATAAACAGGGCCATCCCCCAGCAGAGCATCGTGGGGAAGGTAAATGGAACATCGTGACTCCCAGTGAGAGCTGAATACTGTACAGAACATCGCATATGAAGCACACACGAACAACAACAACAACTCCAACAGAAAGGATGCAGTGAGTAATGTGATTGGCTGAGTGCGAGGAGAATAGACGTAGGAATAATGAGTAATGAGACAACGTGCTCTGAGCTTCACTTTTGTGTTTGTTTTAGTTTGTCGTTGTTTTTTTGTGTGGCCTCATTGGCTGGACTGGATGAGGGCGGTGGGGGTTGGTGTGAGTGAATGGATGTGATTTAACGTACACCTGTGAAGCAGAGGTTAATGAGATGTCCCGTTATTTAGTTATACTGGTTTTTACCTACCTTTGGAAAAAAAATTGGTTTAAACATCCGCAAAAAGATGCATGTTTCAGGCGTGCATATATGCAGACAAAGAACAGGTAGCAGGCAGGTGTGGCTTGAGCACTTGGCAGCAAGGCAACATGGATGATCTGGCAAGGAAACAGTGCAGAGCATGAGGCAGGATGTGGAAGAAACTGAAGAGCACAACAAGGAACTCTGCAGGAATTTGGAGTCACTTGGGAAGCTTTGAGAGTCACAGGCCTGAAGCAATGACTGGGTGGCCTCAGAACAAAGCTGATCAGCAGTCAAACTCTCAGCCAGCCCTGGGAGCAACATCACAACACAGGACTTGGAAGATACCTCACACAGAACACTGCATGTGGTGTGACAGTTCTTGCAGAGAAACATGGCAGACGACAGTTCAGACCAGGGCGCCACTAATACGACGTTCACGCTGCTGGGAGAAACTCATCTGTCCGTTTCAGGAGCTGCTTCTTATGCCAGGACACAATTCTTTGGAATTGTTTCATGTGTGTTATTTCCTTGTATAAAAGCGAACATTAAGCATACAGAGCAATTTAAAAACAGACCCATGTCACTACCGAGTGAAGCGGAAGGGCTGCGAGTCAACTTTCGTCACCTAGCAACAGTAAGCAGCAGTGAGAAGTGCTCTGACACTACGGTTGTGGGTGCTGCCAGCCCAAAAAAAGCTTTAAGTGGACACAGGCCATTTTGGATGATGTTTCAAAACTTTCCACCCTAAAATAGAAGTTAATAGTACAATAATGTTCAACAGGGAGAACTGCCTCTCTCCCATGTCCACAGTGCAGCCTGATCGCCTGTTTACTGCGCCAAGTAACATTGACAGTGAGCCGAGGTCATCTTGCATCTCTGTAGTGTTTGCTACAACGCCTGTAGCAAAGAGGACACTGACGGATGAAGCTAAGACGAGAGAAAGGAGGCAAGAAGCAGAGTGTACATCCCTGCAGATATTACTCAGAACAGATTGAGACGAATTGTAGGCTGTATCGTTATTGGTGTAATCATTGTCTCATGTTACTCAGCTTTACCGGCTGCAGAAAGTCGTCTAACCCGTGTTATGTCTCAGGTTTGATACAAATAAAAAGCCGTCTCTTTCCTCGTCGTTCTTCGAGTTAGCTTTATAAGTTTGGAACCTGACAATCCTGTCTCACCTAGCATGTAATAAATGAGCCTCTCCAATGTAAACATTTAGCCACGGCTTATAGTCGTCATGGTAACAGTTGAATACACAAACACATACTCCACATGCTAACAGTTTGCAAACAACGTGCGGAAGACGATAGCAGAGTCAGATTTGCATAAATCCGGTAATATTACTGAACCTTTTCAGTCTACATGGTTGTTTGACGGCTTCGGACCCTCTGCTTGTAAGAGATTACCCGGAGGGGCTGTATATGTGAATGCAAACAGCTGAATTTTCTGCTCAGACTTGACCCGGAGTTTCTCCTGCCAGACCCCTAGTATTTTTTCCGCAGAAAGTCTGAGTGGGCTGAATGCAGCAGCATATACTCCGGAGAATTCACCTCGAGCCAATGGGAGGGGAGTGACGTTTCTATACCGTGACTGCTGCACGGTGCATAGGGTGTCTGCATGCGACCACTACGATCTCCGTGCACGTAATTAAACTGCTGCATTATGTTTTCTGTTCATCAGTTTGTTGTTCTCCGCTCTTTTGTTGATGTTGTCATTCTGTTGGACTACACATAGCATTGATATAAAGGCCAATATTGTCATTATAGCGTTCTGTAGCGGACTCTGTTGCTTCGTCCTCTACTTCCGCGTTGTTCCGCGTCCTGAGGTAAGACGTGACGCCCCGTTCTCTCTCCTGTCTCACAGGGATAGTCTCCAGCTGTGAGGAGCATATGTGAACGGCTAGGTCGGGAGAATTTCCGGAGCAGTCCTCCCGTAATTATCTAGATATTATTATCCAGAGTGCAAATGTGAAAACGGCTTATGTGTGTGTTAATGACAGTGCAGTTGCACTCAGAGACCTTCTGTTGGCACCAAAGTGCACCAAACCAAGTTCCTATATATTTAAAGCTTTAAAAGGACACACTGAATATGCAGTGTCCCCTCTTTGTCGTGCCCTCTCTGCTCTGTTCCTACACAAGCCTGTCTTTAGTGACACACGCACACACACACACACAGCCACACGCACACACACAGAAACACTGACTCCAGCAACTTGGTCCTATAATTGTCCCCATAGGGACCTCATGACGACCTATCACCACCCCAGGAGGCACAAAGAAAACTTCATTTATTCGTCCCCCTTGCTGTCCCCTTCTCTCTCTTTGATTTGACTTTTCTTCTCATGTCTCTTTTCCTTGTTATTAGGGCGTTTCTTCCTCTACCCCCTGTCTGTGACATTTCTCTCTCTCTCTCTCTCTCTCTCTCTCACCTCCTCTCTGTGTCTTTGTTGTTCTGTCTTTCTCTCCCACCCCTGTACTGATACCGGCTCCCTGGAGACAGGCCTTGTTATGTGCAGTAGACTGCCTGGATAAGGGTGCCTGGGATCTCGGGGGTGGAAAAAAACCTCCTGCACAGCTAGAGCAGACGTATGCATGTGAAGGGACTGAGGTTATATAAAGAAGGCATGTAAGGGGATAATTGAAAATGCAAAAGAGATGATTGCAATATAAAAACAATAATGAATGTGTTTCACATAATGAAAAAGCTCAAAGAAACAATAATTGAAACAGTTCCCTCATCTATTCCCTGTGCTGCAGCTCCTAGCGACTGAAAAATAAAGGGTGGTGGGTGAAGGTAGGAGGATGCCATAACTTTATTTTTGCTGTTTGTCAGTTTCAGATTTATTACTCCTTCCCTCTGCCTCATACTTTCTCCGTGCGTCTCCTCTGGGGACCTGAGCTAGCTGAAACTTCTCCAACTCTGTTGCCGTAATTGAATAGCAGAGAGTTCTAATGGAACATTAGGCTGTTCCCGTCTTGGCAGGCCCTATTGATTTTGACTTTGCAGCATTGTAAACAATCTGGGATAAATGTAACTGAACAGATGCAGACCTTGGTATGGGCTATAATTCCAGGACTATTGCTGTGGAACTGTTGCGCTGTGGCAGGTCTCACTGTTACAGTGTGTTTTGGTTTCACTTTAATAGAGTGTTACTCGGGGCAACGAGGGCGTGCAACTTTCTCCAAAGAGAGACAACAGAAGCTCTCGTTGTTCGGTGTGTTCGTGATGATGGAAAGAAACGGCACACGGTCCGACTGTCAAGCACACCTGATCTTAATTGAGTGTCACCTGAGGAGCGCGATGCCGTCAGGTTTCTTCTCATATTAATACCTTTTTTTGATGTTGTTTTGTTTGTGTTTATGGTCACAGCCAGGAAACACAGTGGCACACTTTCACAATCACAGCGCTTTTCATCTTTGTAAAGGCGGTGCCTTTCATGTATAAAAAAAAACAACAACATCTCGAGCTATCATTCGGACTGTCGACAGGAAGTCCTGACGCTAGGAACGTTTGATGCAAATTGCTTTTCATCCTCAGCGGGTGTGTGATGTCACATGAGAAGTTGCTCATGATGAGGAACTCAAATTCAATTTAAATGAAATTACATGCTGTCAATGTGCCAGGATTTGTAATGAATTAAGGCATTTTCTGAAATGTAGATGACGTCTGAAAAAGTGGCTTGGATTTGTTCCTGTTGATTCATCAAAAAGTTTGTTCAAAACAAAGCTAGAGCGCTCACACTGGGCCTCCGTGTTCAGGGACTCTTTCCTTTTGCCCTTTGGGTTAAAGTACTACCAATGTGTGCTCCACCATTTTGCTTGTTTTCTGACTGCTCTTCTCAAAGCCTGCAGAAACAGTGGGTATCAAGAGTTGCATGACTTTTGAAATCGACAGTCATTTCATTCAAGATGAGTTGACATAGACTGCAGGAGAAGGGAATATTCTGCAACAAGTCACATTACTACCTGGACTTCAAACTGAAACCATAATACTTCCAATAGTCCATGTCACTTATCTACAGATGCTGCAGTTATACGAATAATCTGTCTAAAGTAGGCCTGGGCGATATGACTAAAAATGTTATCACGATAAAAATTTTCATATCAGTCGATAATTATCACGATAAATGTTCAATCATTACTTCTTTCAAATTTAAAAGCTGATTTTTGCTCCTGAGTGAAAGTTGAAGAAACCAGATGGTTAATTATGGTTTAATTATTCTTTATTATCAGAACATGACAAACTATAATTAAACAGGAACATGTCACCATCATAAGCTCAGTGCACGGAGCTGGAAACGCTGATATGACAGTTAGCTGCTGGGTAGCCTACTGGCCCGCTGCTTACTGAGGGTCCACACCATACACTGTTTATATTATTTACAATACGCTCCACACTAACACTGGTTTGGGACGTTTGGTCATTTCTTTCCTTCTGCATGTTTTTAACGGGTCATATTGTGTCAAACAGTGAAGGGTCTGTGGTGCACGTTTTAGCTTCACTCGTCTTCAGCACAGTTAACAGAGCATGTTACTCGTTTTTTGTCGGACTGTAAATATCCAAAGTGTCTCCAAACTCCCGCAGCTGAGCGTCCTTTCTTGTCGTGTTGTCGACGATGTTTTCTCCTGCTTTGAGCCGGCAGGCTCAGCGCTTTCTTCAGTGTTGCTAACGCTAATGTGGCTGTTTTCATTAAGCTCGGAGCGTCTGTAAGCACGCCTACCCATATCCCTGCGACATGATTGGCTGTTCGTCGTCTTTTTCTTCTTCTCTTTAATGTCGGGTGGCAACTAGCGTTCAATGCGCATTAGCGCCCCCCCGTTTCCCAGTGGTTGGGCGGTGAAATTACAGGTTAAATTCTATCGACCTTTTATCGAACATTTTTATATTTATTGTAAGAAAAATTATATTGCAATAATTATCGTTATCGTTTTATCGCCCAGGCCTAGTCTAAAGATATTACTTAAAGGTCGCATATTCTCCTTTTCAACCAGTGTAAATAAATCTCAGAGCTCCCCAAAACATGTGTGTGAAGTGTCTTGTTCTAAATCCACTCTGATCCTGTATTTGATCATGCCTATAAACCCCTCTATTTCAGCCCTGCTCAGAACAGGCTGTTTCTGTGTCTGTAGCTTTAAATGTAAATGAGCTGTGTCTGACCACGCCCCTCTCTGGAAGGGCTTGGGTGGCTCGGGCTTTCTTGCTCCATGCCCTATTGTTTACGGTGAGAAGGCAGACTCAGAGGGCAGAACAAACACCTAGCTGTGGGAGTGTCACCCACCTGGGGGAGGGGTTACTGCCTTTTGTGATGTCATGAAGGGAAAATCTCCAAACGGCCTGTTTGAGCACACATTTTCTGAAAAGTGGAGCAGACAAAAGACGGAGAGGATGAACTTTTCTCATCATTGGGGAGTTTGTAGACAGACTAGGGACACATATTAGTGTTAGAGGAACATGGAGAAGTGGATATTGCGTAATATGTGACCTTTAAATCAAAGGGTTGGGACTTAACCAGACAGTCATTTTCATCACAAAGTCATCCCTGACTTTTAACTTTCTTTACTTGATCCCACTGAGTTTCTTTTCACCAGCATTGAAAAGCTTCAATACAAAATGAGCTGCAGATTTCTATACATAAAGCAGTCAGTGCTCACTACATGAAAATGTATTCAGCCCTCATTGGAAGTGAATGACTACGACACCATGTCAGTGGTAATAAGTGTTCGCGTCGGAAGATGAGAGCTTCCCCGAGCAGACGCATGCAGGGTTCTTGTCAGACGTCTGAGCTTTTTCCATGTCCTGTGCAACATTAAAACAGATATCGGATAAGAAGTTGAAGAAGTTAAATGGAATATAATTGAAAGAGAAGATAGAAACGTCTGGCTGAGAGGCTGCAGTGGAGATAATTTGATCATCTCTCGAGAAGCAGGAATACAGTCATAATGTTTTTATTCAGGACTGTGCTTAGTATGATGTGTAGTCCAGCATGTGGCTGCGTATGTGCTCGCGGCAGTCTCGCTAATCGTCTATCTGCGACGACAAATGTCCACAAATCTTGTGTGTCTGTCGTTTGAGTGTCCAGCGAGTACGTTCGCTCTAGACGTGGTCGCGACCCATTTAAAAATAGTCTCCATTAACATTTAACAGCATTTTTCAGAATGTCAGGAGAATGAAAGTCACATCGGGCCGGGAGGGGGGAGAGAGGAAACGAGACAAAAATGAATAAGAATTAATCCCTTGCTCTGAAAGATCATTCCATCCCTGCCTCCAGCTTCTGTCTCAGAGGTCACGTCAAGCAAGAGCCACTACAAAAAAACCCTCGTCAGGAAAGTTAGCCTGAGAAAAAGGGCACATCCTGATGCCGCATGGTGAATGCAAGAATTCTGATGATGCTGTCATGAAAATGGATAATCCCCCACTAAAAAATCCATCAAAACAAAGTCACTACTTCCTCGTCTCGCCAAACATTTAAGATTTTCAGGCCCCCAAATCAAAGCACTACAAAAACAAGAATTTTAAATGATACCAGTGCTTGGCCTACTTTTAGTTTGGACCTCCTCAGAGTAAAGAGGTTCAACTTTGCCATACCAAGGACCCCCATATAACATTTGTTTCTGTTCCTTCAACATTTCTTAAATGCCTTGTACATTATGACGGCAACTGTCAAAGATTAAACACTTATGCTGCGTTCCAGTTACCTCGGAACTGGGATCTCGGAGCTGGGAATGACGTCACACCCGAGTCGAGCGTGTTCCAGTTGCAAGTCGGAAAAGCAACATGGACACCTCCAGGAGTACCTTTGTTTTGTTAGCTAATACCAGACGATAACAACACACTACGTGATAGTTTGTGCACGAAAATAAAATGACAACATGTCCACAGAAAGAACTTGCACGATACTATCAGTGTGATTGATTTAATCACAGAAAAAGAGGAACAAGCTAATAAAGCTAATAAACACGATAGTCTCAGCTTTAACGTACGGTTGATGCACGTAGCAGCAACTGGGCGTTCCAGTTGACACTTCCGACTGGGGACTCGGAATTTCCCAGTTCAACTGGAACGCAGCATTGGGGTGCCGGTGGCCTAACGGTGAGATCGCGTAGGTATTGTGTAGTGCTAAATGGTAAATGTCACCCTGCTTCAAACATAGCTCTCATAAAGAAACCTGCTGGTGAAAATATGAAGAAGGGCTGTTCCAGGAATCGTCTGACACCTACCCCCCCCTCCACCCCCGGCAGTGGTTTTAGGCCTTAAATACTAATATATCAACATAATCAATCCTGTTTGCTGATGGTCTCTGTTGCCTTTGTGTTCATAGAGAGGCATCAGTATTCATTTCAATCTGTTTCATAACCAGCTGAAAACTCCTCGTGGTAGCTTTAATAAACTGATTTTTAAAACAGGCCGTATATCTGCACCGAAGCACCCTCCCTGCTCGGTAATTTATTGGCTTCGGCATCCTATCTCTCCACGTCTATAAATGCTGCATTGCTGGCATGAAGACAGTAGTAACTGTTGAGCACAAGGCCATCAGCTGTGTGCCAGCACTCCATTTAATGTTTGATTTAGAGAACTACACACACTCAGGGTCATTGATAGTTGGCTGGGTTTCTTCTAGAGCGAAGTTATATTTTAGACTTTATCACCCAAACTAAAGTTACTCTGTACTTTTCGCCCGCCGTCGCACTGTGTTTGCCCTATCCTCCTGTAACAACCATGGCTGCAGCCGTAATATGACAGCCATAATTTACAGCTGAATGGATTGTGACGCTGGGCTTTAAAGCGTAAAGAGTATTCTCTCTATTTCCAAGTTTGAATCCCAGCCAGTCCTGTTTTTTTCGTGCAGTAATTGGCATAATGATCAGGCCGGCAGATAGCTTTGTACAGACAAATTTATCTTTAAGCCTACAGCGAGTTTCATTGATAGCATCAGTGGGAAAATGAGCGTCTATATTAGGTGAAGGGACAGTGAAGACAGAGATGTTTCATTCCACAGCCGGAGCGATGCATTCAGAGCGGTGTGAAGGCAGTTTGTTCAGTGTAATCACCGTGTCAAATTAAGAGTGTAGGATGTATGCTCCAACATGAGAGGGATTCATGTTAACCACGCTGGCTCCAACCCAAAACAGGAATCACAGCATGATGAGTAACAAGTGGAGCTTAGTTAAAAGAGCTTCTGAAGGTTTCAACATCTTTTTTTTGAGCTGAAAATGAAACGATGTGATTGAACTTTTGTAACATTACCTCAAATACTTCCAACAGTTATCATATCCAGAGAAGTCCTTTATTTTATAGCTGCAACATGACGTGTCTTCTTGTGGCCATGACAGACACGACATGTTTATCGTTGCCGTGGAAACGCCGGATGTCCCATCAAAGCCCGCTGCATAAGGAAGCGTGAGCTGCTACTGAAAGCTGCCGTACTGTTACTGTATGTGCTGCTGTGATTAAAACGTCACGTGAATTATACTCAGATACATTTGCTTGTCTGTAAACATGTTCTCTTCCTCAGGTCGGTTGCGCCAGGTTGTCGTGACTACGGTCAATTCATCTGTTACCGCAGCGTGATGTTAATGACTTGGTCTGACACCTGCCCCCCCCCACCATCAGTTTCAGACGTTATTCAGAACCACTCGCTGAGGCGGACTGATACATGCTGTGATAAGCCTCAGAGATGTAGTACTCTAAATCAGGAAGGCCTCTTGTCCAATCAGGATGCTCCGTCAGAGCTGACTGTTGTAAACCCACAAGTGAACACCAACATCTTGGATACAACTTTTTCAGTTCTTGTAATAGAACGACTCTCCTTCAGATAAAGGTTTCTTATTCATATTTTCGTCATTGTAGCAGAGACACTAACCCTCTTGTGTCACTCCTCTCTCCCTCTCTCTCTCTCCTCTCTCTCTCTCTCCCCCTCTCTCTCTTTAACCATACCCTTTAAATTGTATTTTATATAAGGATTGAGATCTGACAGTTCCCTGTTTAAGCTTGGCTGCTCAAATCATCATTTTACTCAACAACACTAAACACACAACTAATGTCACAAATGTAACCGCTCACTTTATAAATATGAACGTATCTTTACACGTTTGTAAGCAAACATCTCCCATCACGCAGCTGACGGTGCATTCAGCTGTGCCTTTGGAGGGATCCTCTGAAAATAAATGTTGACTTTTTTCTATACATGCACACAAATATTCCACCTACGTGTTTAAAACGATTATTACGTGCAGATTTTTGGACATTGCTTATCGGCATTATCCATTTAGCACGTACATGACGCTTTAGCCGAGTTCACACCAGACTGACATTGCCTTGATACACACCGCAGCACACACACCTTGTCCCGGCTGGTATTATGCATGCACAGGTTGTTTCTAGGGGAACGGTCACAATCCTCTGTGTGAAATTAATTAAGGGTGGACATTTGAATTAATTAACTGGACGGGAGTGTGGTATTACACTCCTCTGGCCTTATGACATTAAACACACACTCATATTTTGTACTGAGGAAACACACACACACATGCACACACACACACACATAGATTAGATTTAATTACCAGTGTGTAGATCATTGGAACAATGTGGTTCAGCCTTAATTACATATTGTACCGCTCCTCTCTATGCGTGTATGAAAGGAGGTGCCTGACTAAGAGAGGGGTAGGACAAGGATCAGGCGAGTTTTCAGTAACATGAAACAGACTGCAGAGAAAGCATGTTTTATTTTCTGCTGTTCCTCTGGAGCATGCACATCTTGGGAACATTTGCCTTGTGTGCTAAATCAGCCGGAAAGGCAAGCCTTCATAGTTAAACCTTGAAAACCCTCCAAGGAATATTCGATCAAATGCCAGAATTTTGATTGTATTTAAGGTAAACTCCTGCACCCTGTCTTACTTCCAAACATGCATTTATTGGCAGGGTTTCTAGACATTCATCAGGTGAAACCGTTTGTTAAAATGGGCGGGACATTACTTTAAATAGGAAGTGGCTACAAGCCTGCATCCACTCATCATCATCACGAGATGCCTTCCAGAACCAAATAAAACATTTAAATCATTTAAAATAGCCTATATTACCAATATTTGTAAAAAAAAAAAGTAGTTGAATTTAAAATAGAACTATAGTCCTTACAGGAAGGATGTGCACCTTCTTGATCCAGTAGATGTCGCCCTTGAGCACCAAACCAAAACAAACTGCTGTTTGCTGACACCTCCGCTATTCTGAAGCCTCCGCTCTCCTCCAGCGACACACCTCCAACCCCTCTTCACTCATGTTCCCATGAAGGAGTTATCAGTCAGAATGCATCATAATTAAGCACCATTAAGCACAAGTAGCAGAGATTGTCCTTTGCTCGAGCTGCAATCACCTGTGTCCTGCATTGTTGTGTTAGCAGGCTAATGTTAGCACACTTTAGTTAGCTCGTAGCTTCACATTGCATGTAAATTGACACAGAATGAGCGTGATCTAAAGACACTTACGTGACATCCAATTAAAAAGTGAGCATGTTCTTCTTCTTCTCTCTAGTCTTTGACTAAAACAGCTTTTATACACAAGGGGAGGAGCCGGCCGTCCCGTCCATGTAAACACGGCTCTGACAACAACACAGCCAGCGGGACTCGAGCTTCTCACTCATTGTAGACAGTCATGACTCAGAGAGACATTTACACAGGAGAGACTTGATTTCTGAAATATATGAATGTGTAAAATGTTGCACATTCTTCCTTTTAGTAAGATTTATGCTGACATTAAAGTGGTGCGAAACCGCAGCAGCACTGTCACATGTTGCTATATTTATATTCAGGATGGTATATTATGCCTTTAAAGGTCCAATGTGTCAGTCTAGTTTGTGGTTTGCACTCTCTGACTGGCAGTAAAGTTGAATAAACAGCGGATCAAATGGCCACACCATGACATCAAACAGAATGAAAGACCCTTGTTGTAGTTAAACACCAACACACAAAGTTCATTACCATTTGAAGGACAGGAAGTAGTTTATTATATTTGGATAAGCCTTTGTTTAAATGACAGCCTGCCTTCGTAAAAACAGACTCAGGGATAAGTAACCACGTGTATCTATAATCTGCTTTATTAATGCCACCGAAGTCCCGAGGCAAATTGAAAGGACAACACCACATGGTTGAGTGCCCAAGGTCTGCAGAATAAATTGAAGAAAGTACTGCGATAGCAGCAGAGATTAAGTAGCACACAGATTTGTTGATTAAGTAGCACAGTTTGCCACTGGCTTACATGTGGAATCTTTCCACTCAACCTGCCAAAACAGTGCAACTGCTGTGTCGGTAATGTTGGATTGGAGCCATCTTTCTTAGCAAACAGATGGCAGACGGGCGTGTAAGACATCTTGTATTCTGTGGTCGAGGTGCACTGAACACACCGTCTCACCTCACTGGCTAAAAACAGTAGAGTCTGAATTTATAATTAGGCCTACTTTTTTTTATCAGAGACATCTACAAAAGTCCTTACAACTCCAGAGACACATCCAAAGGGATTAAAATAAACGTGAGTTGAGTGGCAGCAGGGAAAACGGATTGGGCAGGCCAATATGTCTGCTTTTAAGCAAAGCTCATCCAATCACTTGTGGCCACAGTCTTTCTTTTCTGCCCTGCCAACCCCAGCGCTCTACATGGGGATGAATTTCTTAACGTGCTTTGCCAGACTTTCAAGAACTGCTTCCCTTCATTAAAAAATGAAATGTTAGAGACTAGGTCAAAAACTATTCACCTTTAAACACTTTTTGTTCTTCAAGTATACCACTTGTAGTCTTTTTATGACAGGGGTTAAACTGATGTTTCAGCTTACTTGTGAAAAATGCGCACATACTTGGTTTTGTATTGAAGTTGAAGTTGGTAATGTCTCCTAAAAGGGAATCAAGGGATGGCCCACTTTCGTCTGAGGGAAATACTTCCAGGACTTGGACATCCTTCTCTGTCTTCCTAAAACACACAGATCTTTCAAATGTGTTTTTCCCCCCTTGGTGCCATATGGTCTTCTTCCTGGGAAAATCATAAAGGATTAAGGTTGTCTTGACATCGAGGTCCACTGTGTCTGGGGCCAGCACGGAGACATAGCAATAGATCTGCCAGTGAGAGAGTCCCGGTGCTGCACTCGGCTGTCAGCCTCGCACAGCTGAGGTGATAACTGAAAACTGTCTCCTCCCTTAAGATGTTGCAGACTGGCAAAGCAGTGGAACAAAAAAGCCAATAATCACGCCAAAACAACAGGAAGCTTCCATGTTGCTTTGCTCCAAAGATGATGTCTGGGATATCCAGTGATCCAGCCAAGGGGCCGACGCCTGAACGAAACATGGCAAGCAGTTTTTTAGAGTTCTGGTGTTTCCATTTGCAGCAACTTAATCAACTTAACTTAGACAGTACTCTGAAACACATTACGTTATCGTTATCCGCTGATACTGCAAATCAAGGGTATCCCATTGGCTAACCTGGTAGACTTTGCAGCCCATGTACCAAGGCTGTGTTCTTACAGCAACGACCAGGGTCCATCTCTGGCTGTTTACTGTATGCTATCCTCTCTCTTTCTCCCGAGTCTCTCCTGAATCTCTCTAGTTTAGGGGTCTCCAACCAAGTGTCCTGGAACTACTTGCATCACATCACTTATGATAAGTCACATATTGAACCAGCTAAATTAAGCTACTTCTTGTAAACGCGTGCCAAAGCCAAAGCTTTGGGCAGACACTCTTAGTGCCCCTGTGTTCGCACCAAAACTGTACATCAGAAACAGCAGACATTGTTTCACTCTTACTTTTATCATCCTTGGAAAACGTATCAGCCACCTGCGGTCTTCGCTTCACTTTTAGGTGCATTTATTGTCATCAGATTTGATGTACACCATCTCTCTGCGAGCGACTGAAAACCTTGCTGCAGCTACTGGTAGTTCACAATCGTCGTGTTGGAGGCCGCTGCTCGAGCTGTTCTGTCATCGAAAAATCAGAAAAAATAATCTTGTTCAGTAAAAAAACATCCAGCAAATTCTGCATCCACTGGTAAGGTTTCTCAATAATACCACAAAACCATAAATAAGATAATGGTCTGAAAAATAGCGAAGACATACAGTATAAGGGTCGCTAGAAGTGGGTGTTGAAGTATGTCATTACACCACTGTATGAAAAGAAAAGCAATCATGACAAGACGGATACATCAAGCACCGCTGAGTCTCCTGGAGGATAAAGACCCACATGAAAGTACACTGGAGTGGATGCATCATAGACAGAAACCATGAGCGAAAACGGACGACCAATTCTGAGGAAAAGAGGAGATGGAGCGAGAAAAGTTTAAATCCCAAGACATCAAGCAGTCCAACTTCTCATAGGTAAAGAAAAGTGTCGCAGAATCCGGATTTTTTGTTAGTAAATGAGAGGCAGCTTCAAATACAAAAATCTGTATTGTCACACGCTCACACATAAACTGCTAATGCAGTAAAGACTGGAAATACGATGCACTGAGTTTGTGCATTACTTTGAGATGCTTCTGACTCGTGTGATCACCTGAAGGAAAAACAGACGGGCTGGCTGTACTGTGCGGATCTTATAGAGGGAGTTCAGATAAATAAATAAAAAGTAGACACGAGAAAGTGAGAGGCCCAGCACAGGGAACTAAAATGAAGGACTAAGCATTGGATGGAGATCAAAGCCAGATTTAACAAGAATGTAAATATGCGGCAGGGTCCTCAGCTGCCTGGAAAACGGAGCGTTGGAAATAAATTGAAGCGAACACAGATGACTGAGAGATCAAGGGGGAGGAAATGACAGAAAAGGGAGATGAAAGAAGTGTGATGTTGTTTTTCATTCTTCTTAAGTGCACAGTCTTTTCCCGTCTAATCTTGTATAATCCTTGGACACCATTTACTGTTCACATTTTAAAAAGTCTCAATTTGTAGAATCAGGAGAATAGGAGTTGTTGTCTTACTCCAGCCTCGTTAACTGATGATAAACAAAGCATAGATGATAAAAAGCAAGGCTTCCCATGGACCGCATAAAACATGGATGTACTCTCAGTGACGTAACCAAAAGCTTTTTAAAGAGGCGTTTTGAATCCCATCAAAGGCGGTCGCCATATTGGAAACACTGTCTCAACATAACCTTTGATAATCTAGAAACAGGCAAAGATGTAAAGCTGAGGCGGACCTCATGCTTTCTGGCTAACAGCTAAGTTCTCAGTTGAACCCGCCCGCCCTAAATTATGCAAATGTATGCAAAACTCTCATCCTTAATATGATCAAATGGATAGATGGATGAGTAATAAAACTGTAAAGTGTATACCACTAAAGAAATGAGCTATTTATTTTTCAACACTGGAGGTTGCTGCTTGGTGCCCACCTGCCAGTCAACCCAGCCACGCCCCTTATTATGACTAAGTATACATAACTCTTAGCCTTATATCGTCAAAGATCAGTTAAAAATAAGATACCCTCCTTCAATTCTTATCAATTAAAATAAACATTGCTATGGGGACCAAATCAGTTGTTTGTTCCAAGCTGTAAACATGTTTATTTCTGCTGTAAAGTGCACATTTTGACATGGGACCTAATGGGGAATCTTTTGCTTTTGGAGCCAGCCTCAAGTGGACACTCAAGGAATTGCAGGAATTGTTTTGCACTTCTGCACATGGATCCTTTTACAACCCCTGTGGTTGCTGCTTGGATACTCTGTCCAATATGTGTTGCTTTGTCATGAGGAGAAAAAGTAGCACAGTCAGCACATGGCTCATTTCATGCAGCTCTTGTCCTCTGTCTGCTCTTCAGATTTGTCAGTCCATTTTCTCTTTTTAATGAGAACGATTTCAGAGCTGTGTTCCTTTCCCTTCTAATAATTAATTAGCACTGTAGCCTTTTCTTTTGTCTCTTCTGTCCTGTCCTTAGTGTTTCCTCTAATGTCCCACATTCTGTCCTCTGCGTCTCATTTAAAGGGGTTACTCCAACTCCTCTCTTCACTATGTATGCTGTTTTAAATTATTGAGGCCTACTGTGTCCTTTCACAATCCAAATGGAAATCTTTCAAATTTAAACTCTTGGGGTGTCGATGACCTAGCAGTTAAGTCGCTCCACATGTATGAAGGCTATAGTCCTTCAAGCAGGCGGCCTCGGTGCAAGTCCGACCTGTAGTTGTCATTCCCCCTCTTTTTTACCTGATTCCCTACTCTTTTGAGCAGAAGATTTACTTTATTAATCCTGCGAGGGGAAATTCAATTTTACACTCTGTTGTTGAACATGCTTCACACACAGGCTTAAATACAAACACCTGCACAAACAGGATCCTGCATGCACTAACGGATAGATGTCAGAGTGAGGGGGCAGCGAGCGCTCCTGAGCTGGTGTGTGTATGGGGGGGTGTTGGACCTTGCTAGGGGGCACCTCTGCAGTACTCAGGGAGTGAACTGGCACCTCCAGCTACCAGACCAATTTCTAGATTTGGTCCGCATCAGGAGTTGAACCAAGGTCCCTACAGACTATGCTACTGCCGCCCGTCCTACTGTCCTATCCAAATAAAGGCATCACCTCCCCCAAGGCAGCCTCAAACCCCAGTCTACATCATTTCACTGTCAAACACATCTTACTGTAAATGCATCATCAGTAATGAAATATGATTAATCCATGTCTCTGACTTCACTTTTACCTCTCCTGAAAGATAAAGTTACACTCTATGTAATCTGCACTTTAGAAGAACTGCATACATTTCAACAGGTGCTTTTAGTCTTCACGTGCATGACTCTAGCTTTGACCCTTTTGTTAATGTCGTGCATTATTCCTCAGTGTAATTTTTGCGGTTGTCACTTGAACACTCTCCTCTTGTAGTCGTCACCTATCCCCATGTCTCGATTTATTCAACGTTTCCCTACCAACAGAATCCTGTCTCTCGTGTCCCTTCCTTGTAAACCAAACCCCGTAATTATGGTGGCATCCTCTCGACTGGAGATTTCATCACTTGGCTGAGAGCTCTGCAGAGATGCCGACATCAGGAAATCCCCGTCACAGCAATGAGACACTAACAAACCACAACACGTATTGAACTGCTGGAAAATGAGCCTAAAAAAGGCCCGAGGAGCTCTGATTAAAGCCTCAGATCACAAACCATAAACCAATACAAAGATTGCCCTTTTAAAGAACGTACAAAAAACAATTACTTTCCTTCCTTGATTGTGCTTATGGAAAGGGTGATACAATTGCATGGCTAAACACGCTTAGTGATTAATCATTTCAAACCAAAAGAGCTTATTGTTACACTTGATTGGGTTTTGGCATAAATTCTCCAGTATCCAGTACGACTAAAACTTTAAGTCCATCTTAAAGTTCTGGATAATCTGCCCAATTCCTTCTTCAAAGTGTTTCTAAGCAGACAAAGAACCGCACAGCATTTTTTCTCTCTCTTGTACTATTTAGCAGGACTGGGTCTTTACAGAAAATAAGAACATAAAAAACTCCCAGCAGCCTCGAGCCCCCAGTGAATCAGAGTATTCGGTTTGAAGCAGCCATATATCCCTTCCAACACTGCTCCTTTGGGGGCAGAGCGAGCGGCCCTGAATACATTATTCAACAGCCATGACTATGGGATAACAAGCTGGTGAGGCTGAGCTGGATAAAAGACACATACAGTACGTAAGTGTTGAGAGGAGCGGGAGATATAGATCTAATGGACTGGTCACTGAGAAACACAATGTTGATGCGTTTACACTCAGCACGTTGTATTCTATCACCTCTGTGCATCGACACCGGGTGAAAACAGCTAATGTCTGTGTTGGCTTTATCTTTGATTGGATCACCTCCAGGATGTACTCTGTGGGAAAACTGAGAATGATCTGCTCACCTTCAAAATAGTCCATTCGGTTAACGCGACCTCTGGGCTCGCCACTCTGGGAAATACTGTACTGGCAAACACTGGGTTAGCTCAGTTTGTAGAGGAGGTGCCCCAGCTGAGGCTACAGGCCTTCGTCACACTGGTTGCAGGTTTCGACAGCTGATCATGACCATAGACTGTAAATATTAATGGACGAAGCCCGAGTGACTTTGTGAGAAATTCTGGAGCCGAGGCGGGTTTTAAGTCTCTTAACAACCGTTACATCACATCTGCCTCTCAATCAGGTCAGCTACGAGCCTAACTATGGATAACACAAATTATTCATGAAATCAAATCAATTGTGTTGTACAAAAATTCAACCCTCCTACACTGTGTGCCCATGATGACAATAACTAATCAGACCTATTTGTTTTTTTGAACCAGGCTGTAAACATGTTAATGTCTGCTGTAAAAACAGGCTTTTCTGAATGGGTGTGTATGTGACTTCTGGTGCGTCTGCAGCCAGCCTCTAGTGGACACTCGAGGAACTGCAGGATTTTCCACTTTCGCTTAATTTTTCAACACTGGAGGTTGCCGCTGGATTAAGACGCCATTTTGTGCATGTCCTCCCCCACTCTCCCTCCCCACGTTTCCAGTCTGTTTCAAGATGTCCTCTTAAGAAAAAAGAAATTAAAAAGCCCAACAAAAATATCTCATAAAACATCAGAGAATGTTGAGATTTCATCTCAGACAATCAAATTCAAAATAGGCATAACACCCCCACCCCCCCCAAGTAAAATCTCAGTTTCAATATTTGATATGCTGTCTTTGTGCTTTTAATAACTAATGTGGGGTTTCAATGCTTTGCAAATCATCACATTCTGTTCCTAAAACTGCACTCCATGATCTAGATCAGGTTTGAGTCTGATGACCTTAAATGCAAAGAATAAGGCAGTGCGTCCGTGAGTTATATTCCCCCCCAGTGATCTAGATTAGCGCTGCGTCCTGCAGCCTTTAGTGATATAGCAGTAATGTAAGTGTTGTTTATTTCCTGAGAGGTATGATGGCTATCTGATCTGTACTGCATTGATGGGATGGATTGTCCTGAACGTGAAAAGGTGACAGGGTTAAAGAGGAGAGTCTGTATGGCCCCTAAAGGGAAAATGGTCTTTCCACGCACGCACGCACGCACGCACGCACACACACACACACACACACACACACATATAGCCATGGGTTCAGTACAAATGAAAAAGGATCTGTTTTGATCCCCCGGGGAATTGGATTGAACAGAGACAGCAAGGAAACTGTACAGGAAGAAACCAGGAACAAGAACAGAAACACACATATGAGGATAACATCAGATGGTAAATGGATTTTGAGATATCATCTGAAAGATTGGAATCCATGACTCTGCAGCAACCGTCTTAAAAAACCAAACTGATGTGTGGAAAAAGGAACAGAAATACAGATGTGCAAGAATGGCATGACGAGTTTATTTGGATCCCCATTAGCCACAGAAATGGTGCAGCTTTTCTTCCTGGGGTCCAGTGATTATTGAGATGAATGAAAACATAAATGTATATTGTTTTTTAATACATTTCTAGTTTTCTGTAGGGCTGGAATATGCTTAGATGCTGATTCGATTTGATCCTGATTATTGCGATTGGTATGGCGATTCAAAAGTATTGTGATACAAAATATTGATAATTTTCTTCTACTTTTTAAAAGAGCAATATGTAACTCTGTCACATAGTGTTTAAAACGGGTACTGCAGTCCACATTCAAAACATTGTAGAGAGCTGTCTCCCCCCCCTCCTCTCTAGAGTGGATGCTCACGCAGGTCACCATGTGGTGGACACTGAAGCTTCAGTGTTTATCCAGCTCTGCATCGGTCTGTAAACCTTTCTGCGTTCTAACCTCTCTCCATTTTTCAAAAGCATCTCCAATATTGATCCTAGTTTGAGCACGTTTCTGCTCGTGGAGCTTATTAGAAACATGCAGAGGCTTTTTAGGTCGGGTACAATCACTTCTATCTGAACCAGTTCTCTTGCCAGCTTCCATCGCTGCAACACCTGTTGGTTTGACCTGATAACTGCTCTCATATCTGGCAAACCGAGGGGCGTCCAAAACGGCCGTGTGGGGGTGCCTTAAAACCGCCTACCTTCTCTGGTCCAAACAAATCCAGACCATTCAGGACCAAACCAGCTAGCCTACGTGCTGACAGAGGTGAGACGGTTGTATGAAACTGAGCGCATTCAGACATGATGACAACCTGCCTGCCGCTGGTTATCTTCTTTCATTTAGGATGGAACAACAGATGGCTAATCCCCAAACTCTGTTTTCCTTTCAGCTGCTTTTGTCGACTGTTTTTCTGATAACAGACACAGCGTCACGTTGTCAGAATATCAACCCCCCCTTAAAAAATGATTTTAAAAACATCCCATAAAAAATACTTTTTTGAATCGATTTTCCTTCCCAGCCCTAGTGTTCAGTAGCCTGCTATTTTTTTCTGTTTGTCGGTTTGCGAGTGCATGCATGTGTACAGTATGTGTGTGTGTGCATGGCGTGTGTGTGTGTATGTGTGTAAGCATGTCTGTGCCAGTACAAGCTTCAGAAACTGACCCTGATCGATAATCTATTAGTAGCAAGACATGTCTGCTTGGGCAGGCACACAAAAATACACACAAGTACAAGCAACAGGCACACATACAGCTGGACACGTACAGGTGAACAAGGTCAACTCTACACATGCATAAAGCAACTTACACACACAAACTTCTCCAGAGTTAACTTATTCCTCTTTCACCTCAAGTATTTGCACCACAGGGGAATATTTCACAGCAAATGGAGCATTGCAACTTTATCTGCTCTGCTCTGCTCTCCTCCTCCGTCCTCTCCACTTATCTTGTCTCTCTTCCACTCCTCGACCGTGCCACAGGACACAGGACTCGAGGGAAAAGTTGTTTCTATAGAGACAAATACGGCCGTGATGCAGTCACAGATGTTTCAGTGTTAGTGTATTTGCTCTATATGAGTCTGTCCTGTTAATAATTGAGCACAGTCTGCATGCTAATCATGTTGTAGCCTATGTTTAATTACCATGTGTGGGTACATGTGTTCTGCAAAATGAGGTGTTTAAGCGTGCATACCTTCATATCAGTTCTGCTGCTTAGCACTGGAATCCCACACTGCAGATTCACGACTCAACCTTTCACTGCTTCATTGTCATAACAACAGAAATGATTTGAATATTCCTACGTGCACATTAAAAACAGACACAGCAGTCGTGGATATAGGATTATTTTAGACCTTGCATTTAATCCGTAGCCTACACAGCGTCACACAAACTGTTCATGTGCTGCAAACCTTTCTTGCTTTCATGCTGTCTGTTTGTGGTGTTTTATGGGATTCAGCGAATTCTGCACACAGAAGAGCCAGTTTATGATGATAGAATTCCTCTAAGACAATCATTGAAGCGAAAGAAATAAACATGTTGTTGACTCTGAGGGAGACGCAGTGTGTTGAAACGTAAGTCCTTTGCACCTTATTAAATGTGCCTTAAGTGATTGACCTCAAGTAATCCCAACAACACAACAATAACCATTTTCATTATGGTTAAAAATATATTGATATCGGTAAATATGTATCAGAATCGGATCGGTGCATCTCTACTATAAATATATATTGAGTCGATTAAATCAAATTTAAAACTCTGTGATCCAGGTCTACACTCCCCCCCGCCCTCTACGCTCTGCCAATGAAAGGCGTCTGATCCAACCTTCACAACAGGGCCCCAAGTCTCGAACTAGACTCTTCTCCTCTGTCGCCCCCCGGTGGTGGAACAAACTACCAAACTCCATTCGATCCGCAGAGTCCATTTGCACCTTTAAGAAAAAGCTAAAGACCCAGCTCTTTATGAACACCTACGACCTTAATGATGATGATATTCAGGATGGTTTTGATGCTGATTTGAATTCTCAAGAACAGCTGTTGATGTTGTGCTCTGACTCTGGTCACTTCCTGTCAGCACCTCTGGTCACTTCCTGTCAGCACCTGTGTGTCTGATCAGACTTAAAACTGACGTTGTCTCCTCCTCTCTTGATCCTCGCTTGTGTTGTTCTTACTCTCTGATGAATGTTGCTTTGGATAAAGACATCTGATTAATGTGCTTGTTTGTAATTGTCCATATATTTAAAACAGTGTTACCCATATCCTTAAACGTCCGTCTGCACTGTCTCTCGTCTTTTTTTCCTCTTGTTCATGTGTATGCATTTGTTTTTTATGTCACAGGAATACGTTAAATACTGTTCTTCAACTTTAGGGGAAGATTTTAGGTCTTGTATAAAACATAAGCATTACAACAAATAGTGCACCAAACAACAGCAGTACAACATGCATCAATAAGTGAGTCGCAAACTGCAGCAAAGTAAACAAAAGGGAGAAACTAATACCGGCTGGGATTAAAGAAAGTTGCAAGCTGTTTAGTGTGCACACAGTTTCTCTCGTTTCCTTTTTTTTATGTGTATACTATTCTTATCTCACCATGTCCTGGCAGGCTTTGTTCAGCCTCAGCAGAAGCTCGCACAAAAATATTGAACTAATGCCACAACAGGACTAACAGTTTCCCCCGATTGTGTATTTAAGACCATTATATGAAAATGTATTCCAGGGCTCTAATCTGAAATGTTATGCAAAATCCTGCAGATGTGTTTTATCTTTAAGCCCTGAGGTTGGAAGGTATCATTGGTAAAACCCTCACTTGCAGGATAGTTTGTGCAAATCTCTGGATTATGAAATGCATGGCCAGAAACTCCAATCAGAGGCTAGAGCAAAATACTCCTTTTCTTCACCGACTAGATGTATTTAAAGGAACACATTATTTTAATATCATTCAGAAATCGTTCAGCTGGACGAGGACAGATTTGCAGGATGAGTACACGTGTTGGAATTGTTGTGTTTGTACACACGGATGATGTGTTTTGTGGAAAGAACAGTAGCTTGTGGTCAATTCACATCAGAAAGTTATGGACCATCTGGACGCCTGGCAGAAGACAAGTTGTCTAACAGTAACAGGCTAACCTTAGCAATGTGGTGAGGTTTCCTGACCTTTACTCTCTGAAGCCTCAGCGGGTCAAAGGATCCTACTAAATGGCCAAAGTTTCAATGGTTCGACATTTTTGTTCCCCTTGAGGAGAAGGCATACAAATCTATAGCATTACAATTTGGTCCTTTGCAGTCATGTCCAGGACACTCCCCGGGGCAGCTGTGGCTCAGTGGTAGAGTTGGTTGACCAAAAGTTAGGTGGAGATTTAATTTCCAACATGGCGACTGCTCAAAAACTTCTCAAAAACCAGTGGGTGACTTCACTGCGACTACGTCCATGTTTCTTACACTCTGGTTTTGCACCATCTTTGTTGGCATCCAAACATGCTCTTACATTTTGATTCATCTTTCAGACCTCAGCAGAGTCCTCACTAAGTAAAAAAAACAAAAACACTCCTGACTCTTGACTGTAATGCAGCCGCTGACTTTGTTAATATTTCATTGAACTTGATGGTTTGGAAAATCTCGTACTACTCTGACCTAATTGTGTACAGTTCTACCTAAGATTCCGATTGGTTAGCGCACATATCACGGCACAGCTGCCTTATTCAAGGTGAAATATAGTCTAGTTTATTTATACAACCATCCATGCGAATGAGCCAAATAGACTGCACAGAGGAAACTTACACCACGGCTACTAAAAGTTACATGTACAAAAGGAGACACAGACAAGCCAATGAGAAGCAAACACTCAAACACAACAAATACTGAAGACACCCTCACTTACTCCACTCTCGCCGTATGTGTCTACTGCCAGCGACCTGGCGCAGTCAAAAAAAACGTTCTATTCATTGCGTGTTGAAAGCAGTGGAGTCACTGCTCGGAGCATGCTGGGAAACCAGCTTGTCTCCCTCATTAAGGTTAGCTATCTCAGCTCATACTCTTTTTGTTCTCAGTCAGCAATCTGCCTGACAAGTTTCCAGCAACTGAAAGCTCAGTTAGCAACAGCTAGTATCAGCTACTTTGATGATTTGACCTTCAAAATGTGCACGATGCAAGTTCAACGCACAAGCAGACACAAACCGACCTTATTGGTCTCGACTGGCTGCTTTTCACGCCAGCTGTCACGTTGAGATTTAAATCCGTTATAATGATCTCAAAGCTGTCCACATAAAGCTTCTACAGGTCACTGATGAAATGTAACAGAGAGGATGAGGCCCCTGAATGCACATCAAGACCCTACAACATATTAAAACCCGGCACCCTGAGAGTACGCCGATGAGAAACTCTGGTTTGTTTTCTGTTGTTACACGGCCACGGGGACTGAAAACAACAAATTAGCATTGCACACCAGCAAACACATCTCTTATTTAGTAGTGCTTGCTAATTAGCTGAATTAAAGTTTAAAGAGGAATGGAGGGACACCGCAGGCACTTTATCACTCATTGTTTGACTGGTGTTTTGTGAGAGTTTCGACTACATACCTCATTCATGTCTTCAGTTCTAAAGTCAAACAGCTGTTCCAGCGTGTGGGATTCTTTACAGATTAATACAGAAAAGCAGATGAGTGACAATCATCTGTTAGGTCTGTATCATAGACTGCTTCAACATCCTCCCTTGGTGTTTCCTTGTTTCCTTCCTTATTGTACAGTGAGTTACCCTGCATGCACCCTTAAGGCCTCTGCACACTGAGTCAGTTTTTCCTGGATGCACACTGAGTCCGATGCGTTTCTTTTTCTATTAATTGCGAAAATTTGCAGTATGAGACAAAATGCTTGTACTCATCACGCAGAGTGTTCAAGCAGTGAAGATGATTTTGTGTTTCTTTCACTACATGACATGAGCGAGGAGAGTTTCACCTGCTGATAAAGGATCTGCAGAATTATCCCGATCACTTCCAGGTGTGTTTCAGGATGTTAGTGGTCCAGTTTGAAAAGCTGCTCTCTATACTGGAACCACAAACTAAAAAGAAGAACAATTTCTGCGCAGCAACTGATCCTGGCAGGGGGGGAAACTACAGACACACACACTCAAACACAAGCACACACACACACACACACACACACACACACACACACACACACACACACACACACACACACACACACAAGCACACACACACACACACACACACACACACACACACACACACACACACACACACACACACACACACACACACACACACACTCAGGGATGGATGCGACAAAAACACAGAAAATCAAACCTGTTCCAAAAGAAATAATGACGGATGAGAATAATGAGTTTCTGAGTCAGTGTGCGAACATGATCGACATAACATGAGATCATATTTCTTTTTTAACATGTGTCAATTTTAGACCCAGTGTGCAAAGGCCTTTAGTTGTAAATAATGACATATCGGATATTTTAGTCCGAGTCCAATTGGACTGACTGTTAATAAAAAACTCTGATCACAGACTCAAACCGAGCAGCCGACTGACAGGTAGATGGCAAAAGAGATTTCTCACTAAAATCAAAGAGACAGAAGGAGACTGACTGAGCAGAGAGGGAAGAGCTGAAAGCTTCTTTTTTTTTGATTGACAGATATGAGTATCTCTTGTTTAGCAAATGTCCATAACCTTTAAGACAGTGAGGTGAGACAGGCAATCACAGGGATACAGGCAGCAGAGCTAAAAGCTGTTATTAGGCTGATGGCAGAGATGAATCAACCTAATGTATCTTGTATGAGGCTCCTGTGCTTTGCTTGGTTCTGTATGAAGTTAGACAGGCAGTGAGATGGAGCAGAGGAGACAGACCAGAGAGATGAAGGCTGCTATTAGAGTGATGACTGAACACAAATAACCAATCACATCACTTAGCTAGCTTCAGTGCAGACCTGTTGAGACTGACGGTCAGACAGACGGTCAGGTGAAGCAGTGAGACAGGCTGTGTGTCAGGCACACTGAAAGCTGTTATTAGACCCCATCTGTACTGGTAGCTGGAGGCTGCGATGATGAGCCACGAGTCCGCGGCTTATTATTACCTGACTAATTACATTGGCTTCCTCAGGCTGGCATGCCTGCGCCTGTATTTATAATCAAAGTGAAATTAAACTATTAACTGAATTAATGGCGCAGTGGTGAATGTTGTGTCAGCTCACAGGAGAGTGCATGACGTGTATATGTGCCTTTAGTGTATTTATTCATGCGGCTGTGCACATTTCACACCACGAGGGGAGATTTATGAGCGAGACAGTAAACACAAAAGCCAGAGGGACGATGAAGTGAGCCGGAGAGGGAGATAAGAAAAGGAGTGAAGAGAGTCTAAAGTAAACAAATTGTGTACTCGTAAAGAAATGCTGCAGCTCACCGTGAAACGAAGTAAAGGACGTTTTTATTTAGATCCATCTCTTTTTCTGGTTATCATTTCCATTATAAATATCCTAGAAGTGAAATCTTCAGGTGACTGTTCAAGGTGTGTTTAAACCATAGACTGTGTTTACCGATGGACAACATGACTCAACCTCCTCCCGGTATTCCACAGATCTACAAATCAATGGGCGGCCTGCCCAGGAAGCATCTATGGGGACAGACTTGCTTACAGTAGTTCAGTTTGTGTTTGGCGTCTAGGCTCTGCCCTCATCACTCCTTGCAGTTTTCATTTACATGCAGTAATTTGAGGAGTGATAGGAATATATCTTAAACCCTCCAGTCGGAGCCTGCAGGTGGATGCGGGGGTGGGGGTGGTGGAGCTGAGCAAGAGAGCAGAACTGCTGCAGGTCAGAGCCGGTGATGAAAGAGCAGAGAGGGAGAGAGTGGAGATCTTGCAGCTTAAATAGACCGCCAACTGGAAGGAGGTGTTGGTGATTGTGGATAATGACGCACATCAAGTGTGAAATCAGTAAAGCCAGCAGGCGTCACCTAATGTGTACATTAAGGCCTTATCGCCTGCAAAACGTGAGTTGCACTACATTTCCTTTTAGTGTAGATTTGTGGGGATTAGGGGGTAATTCCTAAATTACCGGAGCTAATCACATGCACACAGTGTATTATATTAATCCCTGCTTCTGCAACAATCAATGTAGCTTACGTGTCTGACCTTGTGCACTTTTAAATGGTCTAAGAGTATTTCAAAACTGAACAAATTAACCTGAAAAGTGCCCAAAGAACTTGCAGCAGTTACATTTCAGAAGGGGCTTGATATAAATATATGATTCCACTAGATTTAGTCCCGTATCATGCTGCCGGGAGCTCTCATTTTGTAGTGTTTAATCAGCGTATTTATGCATAATTGTTGTGGGTGAAAGTGCTGTTGGATGGTGTTGAGGCGTATCTGAGGTGGACTCATCTGTAATCACTGAGAGGCTGCTGAAAATTGGCCACAGCATGATTTGTTGGCAGTCAGTGTAAGAATGTGTGTGTGTATGTGGTAATCATCCATGTCGGGCAGCTGTGGTCTGCAACTGGCATAAAAACTGGCAATGCCTTAATGTCATGTATCAGTAAAATGTGTCAAAAATAGCACAAACTTCAAACATGGTTAAAGATGGCAATGCCTCGCCACGTGTCAACATCTAAGCAATGAAAAGTTTACCATCCTACTGAGCCGTTTCAAAGTAACCACAAAAAGCATGTCCAACATCAGACTAACATTAGAGTGAGACATCGTCTAACCTTCATCACACAAACTTCACTGAAGAGCACAGCTTTAAAGACGGACTTTCATGGAGAGTAATAAACCGTTAATGTCACAGACAACTGTCGAGCCAGATGCTAAACATAAAAACATGGAGGGGATACATGCACGGCATATAATGTGAACTGACTGTGTTTTTAAAAATGTAGTTCTACTGAAAAATAACCGTGTCATAGGAATCTGCAACTCTTTGCAACTCAGACCTCATAGATATATATCTATACTGCAGGTTTTTAACACTGTAAGGCTATTTGACTCATTAGCAGGACTATATAAACTAAATCGAAAAATATTTGAATAAGAGACTGGCATGTTTGTGCACTTCGTCTGGAGCATGTGTCATATATGTTGTTTTCACAATTTGGCCCTAAATGCACTGGCACCATGTTGTATGCATGACGGCTGCGGCAGGTTTTTTGTCATTTCATCACCTCGAATCCCCACATACTCCGTGGGCGGTCGGTCAGCGCCACGGTTTTGCTCCTTAGGACGGCGCACGCTCTGCTCCACTGGATCCGTTTCTGGAACGTCAGCGCACACATCACAGGAGAACTACAAGATCACGCGGGAATAAAGAGAAAAACGTGCAAGCAGCATGTTGCTTTGTCTTTCTGAGGATGATTTGTTGTTAATTGGGCGCCTGTTTTGAGTGGCACTGAACTACAGCGTAGTGCATGGACATTTGTCTTTATATCAATGCTACGTGTAGTTCGGCGGAATCACGTCAACTAAAGAGCGGAGAACAACATACTGACGAACAGAAAACGTAATGCAGTTGTTTAATTACGTGCACGGAGATGGTAGTGGTCTCTTGCAGACAGTCTATGCAGTGACTCCAGTCACAGTATAGAAACGTCACCACCCCCTCTCATTGACTCGAGGTGAATTCTCCGGAGAATATCCTGCTGCGTTCTCACATCAGCTCACTCGGACTTGCTGCAGAAAAAATACTAGGGGTCTGGCAGGAGAAAATCCGGGTGAAATCTGAGCAAAGAATTCAGCTGTTGGCGTTCACACATGCAGCTCCTCCTGGAAATATCCAGAGTGTTTCATGTGTTTTCTTCAAGTGTGAAAGGCCTGTAACAAAGCAGTAGATGAATGCTAATAAACATCTGAAAACAAGATTCTGTGAACAATTTCAAGTGATGATGTGCATCTTACAAGTTGATTCGGTTATCTGTTTGTCTCTTTCTGCACTCATCATTGGGTCTCGTAAGGCCACACTACATGATCCACCTTCTTGTAAAAGTTTCTCTACTGACCCCAGTATAGCTGCAAACTTTCAGTCTCATGTTTGAAATTCCACAAACTAACTCTGACTTTGGTAAAAGAGCTTTAAATGTTTTTGCTCCATCATGTTGGTCTGAGCTACAGGGTCACCTTCAACCTGAGCGGTGATTTAGCTTTGAAGACTTTGAACTCAGGATTAGGGATCATCTGACGAGTGCACATGTTTTACTGCAGAACGCTCCTTGTTTTAACGCTTGATTTGCTTGTTGTTGGTCTGCTGTTTGATCTTCGTGTGGAACCTTTTGTGCTGCTGTCTTGGCCAGGAAGAGCTTTTTGTAACTCAGTGGGAATACTCCTGCTTAAATAATATACACTTTAAGAGCCTGTTTCTCTTCTCTGAATACAAGCTTAAGGGTTTATATTTGATAGATTTGTAATTGGTTACCAAGCTAGTAGGAGCTTTTGTTAATGCTGACGTAGCCTGTGATTACCGTTGATTGCTTAAAGGTAGAATCGACTATTTCCTCATCAAGTGAGCCTTGCCGTTATTGTTACCCGCTGCTATACGTGTCACATAAGCTCCACCAAGCAGATTGTTTAGCTTCAATCAACTGTTGGGTAAATAGAAATTAGCAGCTGTTAAATATGCAGCAATTATTTACAGTCGGCATTTTCTTGCATTTGCATACAAGTGCTTAATCAAATAAGATTACACGTGTGCGCTGGCACTTCTGAGTGAGTGAATCCTGCACTAAACGAACGCGATCAGGCCCGTTCATGCACGCTGCCCGTCGAGCTGGAATGATTCGAAGCACATTACATCTGTCATGCTTTACAAAGCGCCCATGGCTTTAAACAGAGTGGAAAGATAATATAGTGAAGCCTATCACACGCCCCGTTGAAAATAATTAATCCACTGCACATGCGTTGGGAACCAGATGAGAGAGGCGATGCACGATATGGAGCGTTAATTTGTTGTCTGCAAATTTGTTACCTGACTCTGAGTTAGTGGCTGGTGTGTGTGTGTGTGTGTGTGTGTGTGTGTGTGTGTGTGTGTGTGTGTGTGTGTGCAAAGTGGCTGAGGTTTTATTGAATTGAACACGTGAACATGCAGCACATATTAAGATGGAAGTGTGTGTACATCTAGGATATGTTAACTTAAATCACACTATGTAGACTTCTTGTATTTCCTTTGTATACTTCGCCAATTTGTGTTTTTTCTGCTACCAAAAAACAACAACTTGTAATCGTCCCTCACGCTCGTGCAGCGGTCTGTGTTTGTGTTTGTGATCGGCCCGTCCCAGGAGCCTCTGGACGCTCTGAAATGGAGCACAGACAGGTGTGACATATTAATGATTTGGTCTCCACATGCATAAGCAGACACCTGAAAACAATGAATATCCACTCAAAGCAAATAGAATAACGAAGGGAGAGAGAGAGAGGGGTGAGAGAGGTGGATTGGGAGTGATGAGGAAGGGAAGGAGGTAAGATTTTTTCCATTTCAACGGATCAACGACTTTCCAATTTTAACACAATTCTCATTTGGAATTCAGAGCAGAATGCATCACGATATTAATTTGGGGAAATCAACAGAGAAATTGGGTCACCTGTGAGCTATTCATTTCACGCCATCAAAACAAATATGCATTTTTTTTTTAAGTGGGCAAAAGGGAAGGCAAATAGACTAAAAGTAAGTGCAGAGATATAATGAAGAGTGCTGGGAAAGTGTGGGTAATAATCTGAGAAGGATGATTTGCAGACTGATGCACTCTGCCGAACAGATAGGGAGAGAAAGATGGCGAGTAAAGGGAGAAAGTAAGTTGTTAGATTGAGTTTAAATGGCATATATTGGCTTTGCATCCATTGCAACACATCCGCTGAATGTAAACTAATGTGTGCAGAGCGTGGCTCGATCAGACTCTAAAGTGGAGAGCAGGGTCAGGGTCACAGTCGCATTTAGCTCGTTAGTTTGAGAATAATTGCCTTTTTTGTGAACACGCACACACACAGAGACACACACTATTGGAAACAAGCAAACACACTCGCAGACAGGATGCTGTTTTGAATAGATTATGCAAATGAAATGCAGAGTGTGTCAGACCGGCAGAGGAGAGGGATTCAAGTATGCAGTGTGAAAGTTGATACAAGCTTGGGCAGTGTTGGTTATGCAGGTTAATGCAGTATTGACTGGTGCCCAGAGGGCTGACGTGTGTAAGGATGGAAACTGAAGGTATGAAAGTGTAAATATATATATTTGAATATGATGTTGTTTTAATCATCTCTCCCTCTCTTTCTCTTTCTTCAGGACAGTCCACTGATCCTCCAATCAGACAGAAATGTGACAGTAAATGCTCGAAATGACCAGGGACACCTGACCGGTCAGCTTACCGTGGGTAAGAGCACAAACACTCACATATACACCTCCACTGGTTCCCAATTAGATCCTGAATTACAGTATACAAAATACTCACTTATAAACACCTCCATCCCCACGCCCCTCAGTACCTCTCTGACCTCCTACACCTACACACACCACATCAGAGACAGAGCCTTCAGTGTCACAGCCCCCACACCCTCTGGAACACCCTCCATTCAGACTTCCTCCTTTGGACTCCCTCAACAAACTTGTCAAACACCGTCTGTTCTCCACAGCGGACAACCTCCCTTAACTCTGCCTCTCTCTCCGCTTCCCATCCTTCGCTACCTGGCTCTGTTATGTTTTGCGTTGTTTGGTCCCTCCGACATGTAAAGCGTCCTTGGGTCCCTTGAAAGGTGCTACAGGATATGAAATCAATTATTATTATTAAGGATGTCAACAATTACCATTCTTGTTGATACCATGTTTTAAATAGGGCTGCGTTAGTGATGGTCTGAAGTTCAACCATTAATTGTTTTTATTTCCATGCCATTTTGTCCCTTCAGGCTCCCCGTAGATAGTGGTCCTCAGAGTCTCCCTGTAGATAGTGGTCCTCCGTGTCTCCCCGTAGATAGTGGTCCTCAGTGTCTCCCTGTAGATAGTGGTCCTCAGAGTCTCCCTGTAGTCTCAGTGATGTAAAAGAAGGACACTGCTGCATCTTTGAATGTCTCATTTCACTTTAACAAACTCTCAGACAGCTCAGCTGACGAGTCCAAAGTCATATCCACCTGATGACATCACACATTGACCTTTGTTACCGTTCCTTTGAGCTGTTTGACGTCACTTTGGGATCCATAACCACTTCCTGTTTCTGTGCTTAACTTCCTGTCGTAACTTTCCATCTACAGGAAGGGCCTTACTTTATTTCAAAATAAAAGCACACAGCAAGTAAAGTACTCGCAGCTTAAAACAGAACAATATTTCAAAATAAAAGCATGGTTCAATTCAAAGAGCAAGTAAAGTACTCTCATCTTAAGACAGAACAACATTTCAAAATAAAAGCATGGTTCAATTCAAAGAGCAAGTAAAGTACTCTCATCTTAAGACAGAACAACATTTCAAAATAAAAGCATGGTTCAATTCAAAGAGCAAGTAAAGTACTCTCATCTTAAGACAGAACAACATTTCAAAATAAAAGCATGGTTCAATTCAAAGAGCAAGTAAAGTACTCTCATCTTAAGACAGAACAACATTTCAAAATAAAAGCATGGTTCAATTCAAAGAGCAAGTAAAGTACTCTCATCTTAAGACAGAACAACATTTCAAAATAAAAGCATGGTTCAATTGAAAGAGCAAGTAAAGTACCCTAAGCTTAAGACAGAACAACATTTCAAAATAAAAGCATGGTTGAATTCAAACAGCGAGTAAAGTACCCTAAGCTTAAAACAGTATAGAAATTGAAAATAAAGAAGGGCATTACTGTATTTCAAAATAAAAGCAGATTTTTATCCAAACAGGAAGTAAAGTACCCTTAGCTTTTAAACTTTGACAGCCCGAGTGTCAAATCAGTAAAATCTCTGATTGTGAGAGTATTGGAAAGTACTTATATTTAAAAAAAACGACAGATCTTCGGTACATATTTATAACCAGGATTAAGATTGAGCACTGTCCTAAGAGCATCAGCAACATATGCAGAAGCTTTCCTGCAATTTCTGTTAATTAAAAACAACAATTACCCCAACATGCCTTGGTCTTCTATTGTTATGGCTGTGGTATTAAGACGTGTGAAGATATTGTTTGCTTTCACCCTATTAATAGAACACACACGCAAACACACACACGCACGCACGCACGCACGCACGCACGCACGCACGCACGCACGCACACACACACACACACACACACACACACACACACACACACACACACACACACACACACACACACTAGGGTGTACCAGTAAACTTTTTTCTCTTAAAACAATCTCAAACCAGATTATTTCTCCGGGACAGTCCCTTTTATTGTCTTGTTTGTGCTTGAGTTCCTGAATGCATTTTGCGTCCTTCTGTTTACCAAACTATAAATGCGATCTGTTTCCATTACTGCATCTCACTGAGGCTGACAGCCGCGCTCTTTTCTCAACTAAATCATTTTTTCAAGCTCTTATTGTGTTAGTGAGCGCCCCGCTTTCCAACAGAGGACACCACTTGGAGGACGTATGATTCACATACTGCAAAATGACAAATTCTATTAGGCCTCAACAACAAACAATGTTTCATATCTTCAATTAAAGTATTTTTTACAAGCGGCAACCTCGGATGGTGAAAAATGAAGCCAATGCCGGAGTGCAAAGAGATGCAGTTCCTCGAGTGTCCACTTGAGGCTGGCTGTAACAGTCAAGGAATCCCCTTTAGGTTCTATATGAGAAGAGTTGGGTATGGCTGCAGCCTGGAGACGTCTCGCCTCATGCCTTCTCGTCTCATGCCCTCTCGCCTCATGCCTTCTCGTCTCATGACCTCTCCCCTCAAGCCTTCTCGTCTCATGCCCTCTCGCCTCATGCCCTCTCGCCTCATGCCTTCTCGTCTCATGCCTTCTCGCCTCATGCCCTTCCACACCACACCCCCTGGCTCTTGCCCAGGCATTTCCAATGAAACGTAAACAGGATCAAAACATTGAAATCACAAAGTATTTTCAAAGCAGTCAGTGAGTCTGTTTCTTACAAACAAATTTGAATTTGTTTAGCGCTTAAGCCATCAGTGTAGTACACCAAGGCCATGATCTTTCTAAAATAAGTCCATAATTTAGTAGTTAAACAAGAAATGAGACACAGCGGATCAGAGGCAAGCTTTTATTTTGATAATCAGAAGTTCACGAAGCTCCAGGGGGCGTGGCTTCAGGACACCAGGCGAGACGCTGCAAACAGACACTCTTGTATTAGAAAGCCCATTTTGACAGCAGAAATAAACGTGTTAACAGCCTGGTTCAAGCAACACATTTTATTTAATCAAAGCTCATTTCTTTAATTTTTACAACAGGTTATTAATTATCTTCCCAGAATCAAAACATGTCAGATAATCGGACAGAGGTGTGAAACGTCTTCCAGCAGTTAAACAGCGACGCCCAACACCACGCCAAGTTTAAAGAATGAGCTAAAAGCTAAAAAGCTAAAAGCTAAAAAATTCGATTGCGGTTAATCAGTTAATTCCATTAATTATTGACTGACGTTAAACATAACCATTATCATCAAGAAACAACAAAAACATCAGCTTTTTATCATGTCTATGGATTTGACTTCTTAAGAGGCCATGATTAAACGTTTTTGTTTTCACTCTGAAGGCGCTCAGGGAGTACATTCATGTAGGACAAGCAGCCCTTCACAATAAAAGCGCCTGGGGCAGAGACAGGCTTTTTGGCTCATTACTCACTAAGGTCTCTGTATGCTCTTGCTCAGGTTTTCTGCGATCTGTCTTACGTAAGAGCATGGTTTTGATTCTTCTTCTTTCTCAGGTAAACAAATAGGTAAACAAATAGACTGTTGGTTAACCCAGTTAGCACCATCAGCTCCTGCAATGCAAGTCAGCGGCATAGGTAAAGGAAACCGAAATAACTGGATGTTTGAGGTTTTTAAAAGTTTTAAAATGAATGTCCTCCTGGCAGGTTACCCAGGTTGAAATCATTCCCCACTGTCTCTCATGGACATGACACAAATATTGAAGTGATTATTGGATTAATGGACATGTGTCCCGCTCTGCTTAAGGTTACATTATGACGTGTTCAAGGTTGGGTCTATAACACGACTTATAGTTCTAGTATCCAATTCATGACATGCTTCACCAAGTCGTGACAAAAAAAAGTTATATTCAAAGCTTTGAAGATTAATTCATCAATGTAAATGATGTAACTTTGTTTTTTCATGAATCTTAAAAGGACTAGAAAGCAAGTTATAAGTAGAGCTTAAAGAGGACCAATCAGAAGAAAGCATCGTCAGTTCTTAAAGTGAGCAGGAGCACTGGAGCGTTGAGGTGAATTACACAGAAAAGGGGATTGTAGGGACAGAGGCATCAAGATTAGGAAGGCACGAGAGTTCAGAGCAGGTGAAGTGTTAAATACAGTTAGCTGTGAACTTTTGTTCCCGTCTTGTTGGGATTTAATATTGTCTCTTTTTAATCTCTCCATTACAAAAGTTCAGTAGCCACCGGTCAGCAGAAAAGCGCACTATTAAAGTGTTTCCCCGGGGCCGAAACACAGAAAGAGAGGACGGAGGGATTTTCAAGCTTTAAGTGTCGCAGGGAGGAACTCAAATCTGGAATCATTTCTTCTCAATATGACTGAACCTCTTCGCTTTTAGCCTCTAGGTTGAACTTTAACATAGTATGAGCAGTATGGAAGTGTTAACAGTAGGTCCAAGAGACAGTCTTGCTCTTAAAACATTGTACATAGACTGTATAAAACATGGACGTAGTCTCAGTGACGGCAACCATTGGTTTCTGAAGAAGCGTTGTGAAGCCCAATGATGGAGGTCGCCATATTGGAAACGCTTTTCCAACATTACTTGTGAGCTTTTAATGGAGTTACAGGAAAAATGGTGGAGCTGAGGTGAGCTGGAACTGCCATTCCGTGTGTGCCGGGGTCCATCAGTGCTCCGCACTATGTCGTTGTTCACTTCCACTCTAGTCAATGCTCCTGTTTCCACATCACACGCCTCGGTCCGTCTCCGGAGCGTGCATGCAGCGCCACTTCGCTCTGCTTTGTTTCAAATACGCTGCAAGTCTATATTCCAAGGAGCTTGCTGCAAGCACACGTCAAGCTGGACAGAATAGTTCAACCTCGACAGGAAGTCAGACAAGGAAACACACAGGGCGTCCGGTCAATTTCAAAATAAAACACAATATACAGACTCTCGTTTGTATTTTCTATCACTTTATCAACATTACGTCAAAACAGGTGCAGACTGACCAACAAATCATCCTCAGAAAGACAAAGCAACATGTTGTTTGCATGTTTTTCTCTTTATTCCCGTGTGATCTTGTAGTTCTCCTGTGATCTTGTAGTTCTCCTGTGATCTTGTAGTTTTCCTGTGATTTTGTAGTTCTCCTGTGATGTGAGTACAGCTGCTCACGGCATGCGCTCCATTCTCTCCATTTTCTATATCAAGATACTGCCACACCGTGCTGCACCTACGAGATGCTATTTGTGCTTTGTTAATTATGCTTGTTTACATCCAGGCAGGAGAGCGGGGAGAGAAGGCCCGATAACTTGGGGCTACAGCTTGTCTATGACTAAAGCCCAGGCTAAGCAGGTGGATGCATCACAGCTTGGACACAACATTTGACTGACATTGAGGGTCGACATGTGAGAACGTTAATAGTTTGTTTAACTCGACTAGCGAGGATGACAACATTTAAGTGTTTATTATGATCAGTCTTGGCACAGGGTCGCAGCTACTCTTCCTGGGGTCCCCAACATGATTAAGCAGATAACATACAAATATTTCATACAAGAATGAAATCAAGTCAAGTGAGTCACACATAAAGGTTCTTCCCTACCCCAACACTCCCACTCTCAAGTAGAGCCTGACTAATTAATCGGCTAGACGATAATATCGGATGATATTAGCACATCATGTGACTATCAGTGTCGGCCAAATTGCGCCGTGATACTAGATTCATTCACCAGTCAAATAGCTTTTCATTTGATTTTAGTGTATACCTCTAGCAGTTCTCTGTCACCAGCAGAGGGCGCTATGTGGATCACAACAAGCATCATCACCCTCCAGAGTGTCGAGATGTGATGCTCAGTTACTTCCCAGTTGAGTGACCATCTTGTCTTTTATTTGAGGGATCAACGTGTGTATCTACAGATCAAACATAGATCAAAGAAAGATATCGACCGATATATTGGTGTCAGATTTCTTTCATCCCTAATATCGATATTAGTAACATAAAATCCCTTATCGGTCGGGCTCTACTCTCAACCCAAAGCAACACCTTGAGTCAATATTAACCTCAATATGATAAATACGCCTTGAACAAGACGAAAACAATGAAACAAAAGTTAGTTTGCTATTCGAGCACATCCGTAGTTACAACTCTTTTTTCATCAACTAAAGATAAACAAGGATGGAAGGTGTCACAGTTTTTTGGTGGATTTTTAGTCTGTTTATTCTTGGAAAAAGTGTTTTTGAGTTCCGGTTGCTTTCTCCGTCAGAAACATTTTCATTTTCATATCCAGCTTTTTGACGAGACGCATAATGTTACCAATGTGTGCCGGGCAAAAAGGGAAATGTGGTTGTATTTGGAAATGAAATATGACAAGCCTTCAAGTTTATTTCAGCCGTGCACTTTCTTTCTGACATTTGAGAACATAGAATTAAGGATCTGTTTGCCTCCAGGCACACTGGATATGTTTTTGGTTACTAAACTGAAATAGTTTGAATCACTAATAAGGAAACGACACAACACATCCTCAATCATGGGCGGACTGGCAGTCGGAGTCACTTATTTAAAGCATGTAAGGGAAGCCTGGCAGACCTGTCATCATTAAGTCAGCACACTACTTTCCCCTTTTTGCTTTAGAAAAAATCATCAGGCATCACTTTCTGACCTAGCTCGGTGTTTCGGTGATATCAGAACTCAGAAATAGAAGATAGAAACATTTACACAGCGACAGGTGCAGGGGGAAGATATTTCAGGTGGAGAGATCCTTGTTTGATGTGAAAGCAGGATGTAGATATTCATCTCCTGTAGGCCGGTCAGGCTCTCCCCTTGTTATATTCACACAGATTCTCTCCCTTTTCCTGACACGTGCAACGTTTGAAATCCCTGACAGCTCACCTCCTGCTGTTAAAACTGCTTAAAGCGGCTTTTCTCACCATGAAAAGTACTCTAATACACATGTGTGTCTGACTGAGCGTGCATACCCTGCAGTCAGCAGAATCTGTCTGCTTTAAGACCAGGAAGCCAGACATCGCTCTGCAGCTAACCATGAAGGCAGGCTGCGACAGGATGACAAAAAGAGGTGTAGGACTTGGACTTGTGCAGTTAGACACACACTTGTTTTTTTTTTCACAACAGTCGAAATGTCTTGCTATTTTTGACATTTAACGGGGGCGTCAGTCATTTTGCACTGGTGTAAAGCGCCCTAACAACAGACCGCAGGTCGGGACTAAATGAAAAGGTTACGAGACCCGGTGACATCTCTCACTCTCTCTCTCTCCTCTGCAATCCGTCTGTCTAAGGGTCCCCTTTGGTCCCGTTCTTCTTCTTCTTTGTTGAACTTAATTAATAGCGGGCTACACTGTGTTGGGCTGCTATGATGTCAAACTATTTCGTAGCTGACGCAGCTATCTCCATCTGGCTTACACTCCGCTTACCAAATAAGGGTACGGTTGGCTGTGGAAACGAAAGCAAGATCAGGGTTTACCAAACCAAACTTTACTGAACCAAACCAGACCTGCTTGGTGGAAACGAGGCTTATCTGATCCGTACTGTCCCACTTTTTTGGTATCCTTCTGTTGGGGTGCCAAGCGTACCGTTCTAACCCTAAAGGGTGGAGCTAGACACACTGCAGTCCGTTGATTGGTCGAAAGTATCTTCACTTACTTTGTGACAGCGGTAATAAAGGACGAACACAAAATGCACAATGTTTAAATATAATAATATAGATTTTGAGAGAGTCATTTCAAGGCTGTTTTTGTTTTTTTGCAACTATTGTCAGCGCGTACCACCGCCCCATGGACGACCTCAGAGATGCAGACCTTCCTAGGAATCATTGGGTTTTGTTTATTGTGTCACCTTCTTCTTCTTTGTTGAATTTATTGGCTGTTTACACTATGTTGCGTTTAGTGCTGTGTAAGGGTACGGTTGGCAAGATCAGGGTTTACCGTACCAAACTGTACGGAACCAAATCTGACCGCTTGGTGGAAACGGGCCTTAAGAGCCTAAGTGAAGAGCGCTCTGCCTCAGGAAACTTACATACAAACCTGATGAGTTTATTTTGACATTATAATAAAAAAACTAACAAAGACAAATTAGCGAGGACTCTTTAGGTTTTCAGCAGCTGCTCTAACTCGGATATCTACAAACACACTCAGCTGAAAGTCTCCAGGTAAAAAGGTCACTCGTTAAAACACCGCTAACATTACATCCGTGCATTGAGGAACATATTGGAGAAACGGAGTGGGGACAATGCTGACAGTGTGTTCTGTCCTCCGATCATCAGTCGCCATATGGTCTGATGCTCCTATTGATTTATGATCTCAAGATTAACATAATAGTAACCTAAAGTGTCACCATGTCTGTTTTTAACATCCTGCACATCAGGTAGATTCACGGCCTGAGCTCTCTGGTGCGCCCTCTAGGGGTAGCCTCCAGTAACACGCTTATCACACAGTTAATTATACAATTAAGTTCATGACCGGCTGTGTACCAGATCGCGGTTAAACAGCGAGTATATCTCTGACATTACACTTGCTAGTAAATCTTCTCTCCCTCTCTCTCACACACACACAGCAGCCACTAAGGTTTCCCTGTCTGTAGAATTCCCCAGACACAGGTAGTAGTACAAGTCCCATCAATAGCCACTTTGTCACATATAAACACAGAATACACACAGAAACTAAAAACTTCTGAGCTGCTTGAAGGGACAGAATGAATCCCCCTCCAGGATCTTCTTCTATCGGGCTGTTGAAATCCCTCCTGCCTCTGCCCCCTGTTGCCATCACACTGAGTCAGCAGCACATTAACACACACACACACACACACACACACACACACACACACCCATGTCTCTTTTGTCAGTATCCTCACAGGGATACTCAGAGATCCTGAGAGTAAGACGGTGACTTCTCCACACCAGACACTTGCCACATCGGGAGCAGAAAAGTTCCACCTCAGTAAACCTCCTCATTAGTATTCATCACAGGAGCTCAGCAGGGGAACAGCTTGCTCCAGCTTGTACAAGAGGTGCAGGATCATCACGGTCAGCGGTATGGAAAGGTGAAATGCCCAACAACGTTTGGACTACTGCGTTAACATAGAAGTGGCAGAAGTACTGACACGTTAATACACACTGGATGGTAACATTTGAGCTGTAAATGCAGACTTGGAGTTGAGGATTGAAATAAAGAGTCAATTCACTGCGTTAGTCAACTAAAACAGACCTAAAATTCATGTCAACAAGTTAGTCTGACACACCCAGATACTGCAGCTGGGGGTCGATTTACTCTTGCATGTAAACACCTCAAATCTGCCCCAAACTGTGTTTGTTGTTCTGAGCATGCTCCACAGTTTGTTTGATAAAAAAAAACACTCCCAACACATGTAGAGGCAAAAAACAAAGTAAAGCACATTTCACCAGAAAAGGAAAGATATTATGTTCTAATGTTTTTGCTCTCCATGTGATGATATAAAGGACTTGAGCAGGGAGAGCTGACACCTTGAAATGCTCAGTGTCTTAGAAGATATAATACACACACACACATACATATATTTACCCCTCTACAGTTACTGTGTGTCCCCCTGAGGGCCCCTCTTTTCATAGACAGGGTCTGAGTACACATGTTGGCCTTGGGCTTCATATCTCTCTTTTATTGCTCCCTCTTTCTCTCTCTCTGTGTTTCTTTCTTCCATCCATCCCTCCTCTTCCTCTCCGTCCCCGTAAGCTCGTTAATGTGAGTGAGAACCTGTCATCTTCGTCTCCTGAATAGTCGACCATAAAGATGATGAGTGAACTTGGGAGTTTTTGAAGCTGTACCCTTTCACCCGCCTTGGCGATGATGTCTGAGCGTCGGAGGCAGTGCAGCAGAGAGACACAGTGTGCAGGGAGGTTTTAATGTGAGAGGGACAGACACGATATCCATCGGGATCCGAGGACCAAACTGTGAAATACGGATCAAAAAACACAAGCCTCATAATCCTTTCTTAACTTTCTTCTTATTCTATCTCTTACGTGTCTGTGTTGTTCTATAAATGAACAAAATTGCTCAATAAATTATAACGCTGCTCCGGTCTCCGGCATGAACAACGTTACTCGCACACTGAATCGTCTGACTACACACACACACTTCTGCTCTCTCTCTCTCTTCACTCGCTCCACCACCCAGACACATGCACGCTGAGCTATTCACAAACAGACATACGCTACTAGTCTAACACCAGATAGATAGATAGATAGATAGATAGATAGATAGATAGATAGATAGATAGATAGATAGATAGATAGATAGATAGATAGATAGATAGATAGATAGATAGATAGATAGATAGATAGATAGATAGATAGATAGATAGATAGATCCATTCATTACGCAAAAACTTGCAGGGATATAAAATAATGTGGACCAGGCTGGCGGCGCCATTTTTCTTTAAGTGCATGACTTATGACCGAATGAGGGCGCTGTTAAAATCAGTGGTGTACTGTTCAGGAAATAAACCTTGTTTAATTGAAAAAAAGACTCTTCAAATAAATACAACGCGTGACCAGAGGAGGAGTGGGCAGCGAAATTCTACGGAAAGGTCACGGGCTAGTGGGTCCGTATTTCACAAATGTCCACATTACTTTAGGCGGAGAACTCAAGTACCATCCCGGTAGCGAGCAGGATTGCAAACTCTACATGGTGACAACAGATGGTACTGCACAGAATCTGCAGGTTGTGGACAAGAAAGCGTCACGCAGGAAGACGGTTTTAACGTTTTTTTCACTCTGGGAGACCTCCAAAAGTCAGGTGTGACATATATATCAGATCTTATGGTAAAACAATGCAAGTGCAGTTCACCAAACATAACATTTCCCAGTCTAGTCTCTGTACCTGTGCGAGCCTCTTGGCACAGCTTGCAATGTGAGCGTGTGTTTACGTTCTGCCCGTCTTATTGACTTTTCATCTCTCTAAGTGCATGGTGCTCATAATTAATGCCCTTTCTCTCCGAGCATGTGAGGTGTCGGTTGTACTCATTACCCTTCTCCGAGTGTGTGCACCCGTGTTTGTTCTTGTGTGTGTGTGTTTGGAAAGTTTGATTTTTAAACAACTGAGACTGGACAGTACGGTCAGTACCTGCCGTACAAACAACCTCTCTAACTTTAAAAGTGACTTTCATCACTTCACTTTTCCCGCTCGTACTTCTTTCTTCCTCGTTTGTGTCATTTTCCCCCTTTCATTCCCACATTTTTAATCATGCATGTACCTCATCTCTTATTAAACCAATGAATACCTTGCTGACCTTGTTACCTTCTCCTTAACTCACGCTTACATCTATCACTTCATTATCCTTACACTCGTGCACTAATTACGTCCCTCTTTATCCAGGTAGAATCACTCGCTTCCTTTTCTCCAGCTTTAGCCCGGCGGATTATCGAAGCAGAAATTATGGAAAGTAAAGAGAAAAGACGGCAAAGAATGATGGATGTAAAATGATTTGTGATAAAAGTTTGGAGAAATTCCCAAAAGAAAATCAAAAGCTCTCATATGTGTTGTTCTTTAGACTGTAATGGATGGTTTTATGGATTTATATCTGTAGAAATCCATCCCTCCATCCACTATCTATACCTCTTTTTCCTGTCCGGGGTCGTGGGGAGGCTGGAGCCGATCCCAGCTGTCATTGGGCGGGAGGCGGGGTTGCACCCTGGACTGAACTCCAGTCAATCACAGGGCTGACATTTAGAGACAGACAACCAGCCACACTCACATTCACACATACGGAACAATTTAGAGTCACCAGTTAACCTAACCAGCATGTCTTTGGATTGTGGGAGGAAGCCGGAGTACACGGAGAGAACCCACGCATGCACGGGGAGAACATGCAAACTCCCCACAGAGAGGCTCCTGTCCGTCGGGATTCAAACCAGGAACATTCTCGCTGCAACCACTGCACCACCCTGCAGCCTAGCTGTAGAAACGTGATCATAAATAGAATGGAATCGTATTTCATTTCTTCATCATTCCCAGAAACATGGCGTTGCTCTCGCAGTGAAACAGTTGAATGCGGGCTAAAATTGGCTTCTGATTAGTGTGCGGATTGAGCACTGCCAAAGCCTTGCATAAAATTCAATTGTTCCATTACACACAGTCTAATTATGAATCTACATCTCTGCAAATCCCCCTCTGAGAAACAAATGATGTACATAACAATCGTATTTCACAGTGATCACATTTCCAGCCCGAGTGGGATCTTTGTGGCGTGATTTGGCTGGCTGGGACACACAGAGATACTTTGTCGACTAATTTTATCTCCTGCACCCTCATCCAATCAGTGAAGCTCAGACGGCACGTCTTCCTCATTTTAAACCGCCTCTCTATGATCAAATCAATGGCTTAATGAGACAATTAAAAATACATGGAGCTGAGCATTAACAAACTGGGATACACTTGAGGGGCCATCAAGGACCCGATAAAAGGCATGGATTTACCGCCGTTATTGTCATTCATCCTGATGATTGCTCTTTAATTGCGCAGCGACTAATTGTCTGCACACTGTTTTGGCTGCAATATGGCAAACATTGTCTCCATCGCTTGTTTCATATGTGTGCCGTAAGGAATGGGCTTAATGGAGCGGATGCAATCGTCCTTCTGAACCAGTGAGCTATAGGCTCGCTCGTGCACGCTGGTGCTTGGACACAATAATAAAACGACAGCTATGTAGTGCTTCAAGCATGAGAGCGCTCCCCTCGCCCCTGGTGTTGCAGGCAGATACGATGAAGGAGGCTGTGATGTATTTTTTTATACAGGTATAATGGTGTCGACTCTTTTCCATTTTCTTTTTATTTCAATAAAGCAGCAAAGCAATGAAGCCACTAGGAAGAACCTTACAATTATCAATTATTGGAAGTGCTCTTATAATATATCTCATGCTCTCCTCTCAAAAGCAAGGCCATGTTGAAACTCTTGATTACACAGAATAGAATATAAAACTGTCAAATATGACAATAGTACAATGGCTTTCGTAGATTGCGGTGAATTATGATTATGATTTTTTTAACAACCTCTTCCAAGAGGCGTGCATGCATTCTGTGTGCTGTTGTTTTTATAGGACTGTATTATATCGGGTGCTTTAGCTTCATCACGTAATGGGCGCTGGAAAATGTTTTTATCCGTTGATAAAGTTCCGCTTGAATAGAAGATTGTAAAAGCTCCAAGATTACTTTACTGTTTATGCACTGGAGTTATACGACCGTGCAAAATAACCATCTGCTTTTTTTTTCTCCCCGTCTTTAATAAAAGAACATCGAAACATCATAAAAATGCTGCTCACTGACAAAAGACAATAATAACACTTTGCCTTCAGGCAATAAGAGAGACTTTATGTGTGTTTATGAGTGTGGCGTGTTTACTGCAAGGAAAGCAGGAAAAAAATAGTTTGCCATGAGATTATGATACAGTCGTTCTAACCTCTCTCCATTTTTCAAAAGCATCTCCAATATTGATCCTAGTTTGAGCACGTTTCTGCTCGTGGAGCTTATTAGAAACATGCAGAGGCTTTTTAGGTCGGGTACAATCACTTCTATCTGAACCAGTTCTCTTGCCCGCTTCCATCGCTGCAACACCTGTTGGTTTGACCTGATAACTGCTCTCATATCTGACAAACCGAGGGGCGTCCAAAACGGCCGTATGGGGGTGCCTTAAAACCGCCTACCTTCTCTGGTCCAAACAAATCCAGACCATTCAGGACCAGAATCTAAAGTTAGAAGGAGGACATACTGGCTGCTGCATTGTTGTCAGAGAAGCCAGCACTTCAACATAGCATGTTTCCTTAATGTCTGATCATAGAGTAAGCTCACTTTATCATTTCACTCACTACACATCTCACTGATTGATCCTTTAAAACAGCTTGAGTTGTTTGACCACCTTACACCAAAAGACCTAGATCACAGGAGCATTAGACGTGATAACCAAAGAGAAGTTCTCAACAAGTTCTTCAGGATTTTCTCTAAGGATACTCTTACAATGAATAACTTTCTTTTTGCATTGTTCTCATAAAAAAACTCAAACATTAATAAAACAGAGTGCATCCTGGTTAAAAAATCCACCACAAGGTCAAGCAATAATTCAGTTTCCCTTTAGGCATGTTTGAAAAGTTAACGTTTATAACTGTGTGCATGTTAAAAAAAGAGAAAGAACGCCCAGGCTACACCCAGGACTTAAATTTAACTTTGAAAACCACGTCCCCTCAGGGCTCTGATGCCTCGTTCAGTTAACTTTGCAGGTACTTCACCAACACTGTCATCCAGGGGGGGAATTTCAATAACAGCACAGTTTGGAATATGTTAAATAAATCTTTATAATTGCACAGTTGCAGAGTAATAAAAGAGTTGCAGGAACCATTTTGTAGTAAGTTAAGCCAGACTCCATCGCTCTGCAAAAAAAGCATTAAATGTGAGCATCAGGCTGCGTGAAAGCAGGTGCTGGAAGCTGGCACTATGGCTTTTATTGCAGATGTAAAAGGTCAATTAATAAAGTGTCGCAGTTAAGGCACACTAACTCAATTTTAAATGTGCGATTATTATCTCTTGCAGCCTGCTTTTGCCACGACTTTAGGATATGAACGTAATTATGCTCGCAAAGACGTGTGAGTCACGAGCCAGTAATAAAGATCAGATATACCCGAGGACGAGTTCTCCATCTTTCCCTCACAGAGTGGAAAAACTCCTGATGGCCTCATGTAAAAGTAAATGTGAAATCTGTTCCCTAGTTTATGTCTTGTAATTTAACATGAGGCTCATTCCCATGGTGCGCCCTGCCTTCCCATGTGAGACACAATGAGAACAACTTGGCCTGCAAAACTGGGAAGTCGCCAGCCAAGCATAATCTTCCATTATTTTATACATTTAGATTTAACTTTTTTCATCCTGTTACAACTAGTGAAGTCGCCAGTGACAAGCTGAAGAATCCCTTTCTCGATTATTTGGGTCCAACACATGATGGAGGTTATTATTTGATTTCTTTAGGCTTATAAGTGTTTTGTTTTGTGACGGTTCATTGTGTCACTTGAGCAGGACCGCCCACAAAAAATGGCTGGGCCCCTGAAAGACCCAGGCCCCTCTGCTGATGTCATTTAACTTGGATAGGTAGGTTAGCACTAGCCTCATGGCTAACATTTGCCTCCTGGGCCTGGCTTAGATCAGCGTTTGGAGCTGAGTGAAGAAAGTTTCATGCCGGCTCTGGATTTTTTCTTTGTCTTATTTTATGTATTTATTAATGTATTAATAGTAACATTACAGAAGTTACAGTTGAAACCGGTTTACAGCAGGTTACTGTTCTGCAGCAAATAAAAAACTACAGTGAGTGAGAAGCTCGAGTCCCGCTGGCTGTGTTGTTGTCAGAGTCGTGTTTACATGGACGGCCCTGTGTATAAAGCTGTTTTAGTCAAGGACTAGAGAACAGAGGAAGATCATACTCACTGATTATTTGGATGTCACGTAAGTGTTTTTAGATCACGGTCATTCTGTGTCAATTTATGTGCAATATGAAGCTAAGAGCTAACTAATGTGTGCTAACATTAGCCTGCTAACACAACAATGCAGACCAGAGACAATTGCAGCCCGAGCAAAGGACACTTTTTGTCGGCGGCTTGCGCTTAATGGTGTTTAATTATGGTGCCTTCTAACTGATAACTCCTTTGTGCGAACGCGAGTGGAGAGGGGTTGGAGGTGTGTCGCTGGAGGAGAGCGTGGCTTCGGAATAGCGGAGGTGTCGCCATGCACACATGATCGGCTCTGCTGCACGTTTGCAACAACACGTTAGCCGAACATACAGAAAAGGATGAAGAGCTTGAAACATTAAGCATGGGACACACAACACCAGACTGATTAGAACAACATCAACTATTTCATCAAGGACAATCTTCTTTTAATCTTCAGCTGAGTCTAAAGGGGAGAGGGGATAAGCTGTGATATTTACTAAACTGAACAGAGCTTTCATTTCAAATCGGCTCTAAGCTAACGCCATCACTTATTGTGTTTCTGCTGACAGTAGCTGCTTCTGTTTGCTTTAGATATCTTGATGCCATGACGACACTTAGAGCTGTGCCGTGGCACAACCTTTGGCTGTCTTTTCATCTGCACCTTCCACCATTTCATCTCCCCTCCACCCCGCAGCCCTGACTCCAGAGATCGTGTTGATTAATGAAGATGACAAACAGCACTCATGTATCTCTCGCTCTGTCTCTGCCTCCCCTCCCTTACTTATATTAATGACTGTAATCAACTCTAAATAAATAATTTGTGTCCCTGAGTGCATGAATCTCAGCCTCCCACCTGTGGCAGATCCAAAAGTTGAATTAAAAAATGCTTTGCGATGCTGTTTTCTTTCTTTCGGTCTCCACCCACACCGTTTCCCTCTCTTCCCTTTTCACATTTTTCCCCTAATTTATCTTCGTCTATTTCTTTTGAGAGACACGGCGGAGAGATTAAAGGTGTGCTGCGGCACAGCCGAGGGCTCGTCTCTCTCTTTTCTCTGATGTCTTGAAACACAACAATGTGGTGACCGGCTTGTTTCCTGCTGTTGCATCATGGTCCTTCTGTAGGCTGTTTACTTTCAAAGGGCCGAAATAATACAGCTGCTTTTTCGTTTGACCCCTTCTCTCGCTCTAGCTCTTTTATTCTCTCGCTCCTTTAACAGTGAGGTGTCACACTTATGTGTCTGATATGTTTCAAGACACTTTGCACCAATTTGGCTCAGAATTTAACTGTATGATCTCTTTCTTTTGCATTAGGCGAGCGGGCTGGTAGAGTTTGGATAAGGTCATTTCTAAAGCTGTATTATGTATGGTCTATAGTATCAGACTGCATTATTTTTCTTTTTTCTAAGGTTTATTTTTGGGCCATATATCTTTATGAAGAGATAGGACAGTGGATAGAATCAGAAATCAGTGAGAGACAGAGAGTGGGTCATGACATGCTGGAAAAGGAGCCACAGGTTGGCTTCAAACCTGGGCCGCCCGCTTATAGGACTCCAGCCTCCGCACATGGGGCTCGTACACTAACCACTATAGGCTACTGGTGCTCCTGCATTATCTTTCTGTTTATGCCCATTAACAACTGGAGGGTGGTAGAATTATATGAACAACTCTCAATATAACACAATTAAATACAAGACAACAAATTACAGCTCGAGTCAACACCTGTCAGAGAGATTTAAAGGAGCAGTATGTAGCTCTGACACCTAGTGTTTAAAATGGGTACTGCAGTCCAAATTCAAAACATTGTAGAGAGCTGTCTCCCCCCGCCCCCTCCTCTCTAGAGTGGATGCTCACGCAGGTCACCATGTGGTGGACACTGAAGCTTCAGTGTTTATCCAGCTCTGCATCGGTCTGTAAACCTTTCTGTGTTCTAACCTCTCTCCATTTTTCAAAAGCATCTCCAATATTGATCCTAGTTTGAGCACGTTTCTGCTCGTGGAGCTTATTAGAAACATGCAGAGGCTTTTTAGGTCGGGTACAATCACTTCTATCTGAACCAGTTCTCTTGCCCGCTTCCATCGCTGCAACACCAGTTGGTTTGCCGTGCAAACTGGGGGGCGTCCAAAACGGGGGGCGTCCAAAACGGCAGTGGGGGTGCCTTAAAACATGTTTGATATTTACAATTCCTGGTTGGACTGCCTCCGATGCCAATGAGAGTGAGCAGACTTGGAAGCGTCACCAAACTGATTTTGCGTACTCTGACAACTCTCCTAAAATTCGTGCTGCAAATTGAATAAAGCTTCACTTAATGCGTCTTCATAGCTGGGACTTCATCCGTATTGTTTTTCTCATTTTCTGTTTATCACTGCAAAACAAAACACACAGCAGCTGACGATGTCGATAGTGTTTTTTTTTCTTTTCTTCTGAAGTCACGTTTGATCACGCAAGTTTCTGTGAGATCGTTGCTACAAACAGCAGGTGTGTGCTCTCCCAGTCTAGACGAGTCCTCTAGTGCAGTGTTTCTCAACTGGTGGGTCGGGACCCAAAAGTGGGTCATGGTGGAGCCATTTTCAGTGGGTCGCTAATGTGTGCCTGGAAGAAATATTGTGTCAAAAAGTCTATGAAGCACTTTTCCAACATGTTTGTTTTGTTTTGTTTCTTTGTTCTGTCACGCTTTGGACTGTCTGAGGTCCAAACTGCACAATTTTTCATTGAACAAATCTGAAGCGATTTTTTTATGAAGGAGCTGGTGGTGGGTCCTGAGGCTAGACCAGTTGACAACCACTCCTCTAGTGTGTGCATTCGGAGGATTATAATGTTAAACATCGTCTGAAACTGTCCTCATGTCTGTGGTCTCCCACGTTTTTAAAATTGGTAAAGATTTGAATATGGTCTCGTGTGTGGCCAGCTTCAGCAGTAGCTGCAGTCTGGCTCATCAAGCGACCTGTGCTGTATAAAATCAGTTCCAGAGATAAGCGGGAAAAAATTGAAGTAGTTAAATACTGCTGTGCTTTTTTTGCATAAACTTAAGTGTGAGTTTGACTAAATAATGGGGGCTTCAGTCATCTAGGCTGAATCTGGTGTCCTCTTGGTTGAAACAAAGCAATTCTTTTAAATGTATCAACTGCTTGTGATGACAATCCGTTAAACTTCAGCTCATCTCTGGCTCAACACTACGAGAGCTGACGTGCTAATGTGGAACCAAACGCCCCAAGTCGTCTTCTCAGTGGGAGTTATAATTTCCAGTAAATAGACAGAATCATTTCACTCATCGTCTGATTCAATATTTCCACACATGTGCCATGCGTTTCATAATTTGGTTTGCACAAATCCCCCCTTAGGAACATTTTCTCTCACAGAACACACAAAAGAGCCCACTGGGCTTTTGAATATTCATTACATTTGACTTTCCAGGCAGAGAGAGAACTGACAAGCATATCTCCAACAGAATGCTCATCTTAATCCGGCGATAAGCCTCGCCGTGTTTGAATTATTAATCACGGAGTTTAGTGAGAGAAATCCAGGCAAAGCCAACATTTCACCTGACATTAAAAAGTTCTTCTGCATTGTCTTGACGTCTTAATTCAGTGAAATATACTGAATACTATTTATAGTATGCATATGTGAATAACACGCCTCCCTTACGTGCGTCTGATCATCATCGGAGCAGCCAAGGTGAAGCTCTGAGCCAAATAATCTGTACAATATTTAACAGGCATGCAGGGTTTAAGACTTAGAGCGGGTTGGCCACTAAATGGAATATGGATGGTTTGATTCCCTCTTCCTCTTGAAGCGTCCTTGGTCGGGAGAATGAACCCACAATTTTCTTTTGAAGGCATAGCCATTGCAGTGTTACTGTGTGTGAAAGGCCATGAAACTTTCTAGTAAATCCATCCATCCATCCATCCATTATTTGTACCGCTTTTCCCATTCAGGGTAGAGGGCGCTTGAGCCAATCTCAGCTGTCATTGAGCGAGAGGCGGGGCTACACCCTGAACTGGTCGCCAATCAATCACAAGGTGGACATATAGAGACAGACAACCAGCCACACTAACATTCACACCTACAGACAATGTAGAGTCACTAGTTAACCTAACGAGCGTGTCTTTGGACTGTGGGAGGAAGAGAGAGAACCCCCAGCATGCACCTGGAGAACATGCAAAATTCACTCTGAGAGGGCATGTCTGACAGGGATTCAAACCAGGAACCTCTACACTGTGAGGCCAGCGCTAACCACTGCACCACCATGCAGCCTACGAGTAAATCTGAATCATAATGTTTCAACGGTTCGTACAACAATTATTATTATTATTAAATGATTCATTAAGCTTTAACTGATTTGATAAAAGACTCCTACATCAACAATGACTCTTACATTTCTGTAGAGCAGTGGTTCTCTGCCTTTTTTCCTCGACCCAAAACTGACCCAAGACCCCAGGTTGGGAAATCAATGCTAAAGGGCATTGCCTTAGGGTGGTGTCACGCTAGGGACCCGGGTCTGGGATTCAAGTACGATTGAGCCCAAAGTCCAGTTCATTTGATCAGTGTGAACACAAACCTACTGTAGCGTACTAGTACCGTACTCGTGTACCGTGCCCGAGTCAGTTTGAAAAGGTGGTCTTGGATATGATTCTTGTGTTCCACATCAGCTCCTGATGCCTCCTTATTTATCCAGTACACTGCAGGAATCATACAGCCCACTGTTAAAGCTCAGGCTCCAGAAAGCAGATTTTGCTGATGCTCCTGCTAAAGAGTCCCCTGAAGTCCCCTGATAACGGCTTTCGAATGGACTCTGTCTTATTAGGATCCCAGGCTCCACTTCAATTCATAAAAGGTGAAAAGTGATTTCGCCAATGGCCAGACGCAGCCAAGCCTTAAAAGCAGCCAGAAAAATATGAAAAACAGTCATAAAATCCACATTTAAACAGTGCAAGGACACTCAAGTTTCAGTTTTATCACCTCATCTCTTACCTTAAATATGCTGCATTCAGCAAAGTGCCAGGATTTTGGACCTCAGGAAAACTACAGTGACTTATATAAGACAAAAACAAGATCGACTATCTCTAAAGCTATAGGACGAATCCTTCCAAATATGAGACTGCAGAAAGTGTTCTCATGCAAACTGCCAATATGCAGAACCAGGGATGTTCACAACTACTCAAGACCAAAGACATTCATACACATGTAGAAAAGAGATATTTACACACATGATGCACTGTATGTTACCCACCGCTGTGATGTCCAATCTCCAACACTGTTGAGTGAGGAGAAGAAAGATGCAGGAGGAAAATTCACGAAGCTCATTGAAGCTGACTTTGATTAAATATTCATCTCGACTGTTTTGGGAGAATCCACCATGCACGCAGTGTTTACTTTTCTTAGGCACACTCTTTATGGTGCGCATCCCTCGAATCCTTTTACAGTGTCTCTATGCATCGTATCCCATCACTGCTTAAAGTACCTCATTTAAAGACCTGAATTAAAGTCTGGGCAGCAAAACCATCAAACTTTATTATGGCCTCGATGCTTTAATGTGGAGTCGTACAAAAAGTTACACAGGGACAATATCTGCTGATTAATAACAGAACGGGGACTCTGCACAGTTACATTAATTATTTATTTTGCTTTAATATTATTCAGATTTTTCAACGGCAAGTACAAGAATGAAGATGATTGAAAAATGTGATGAAAGGAACCTCACTCCCAATTTCCACATACTCTGTGCGCCTCGAGGTCCGTCAGCGCCGTGCACTACGCCACCGTTTGCTGCCACTCTAGTGAATGATTGTGTTTCGTGTCCAGAGCGTGCCAGCAGCAGCACGCCGTTTCAAATACGCTGCGAGTCTATTTTCGACTGAGCCCACTGCAAGCATGCGTCAAGCTGGACAGGATAAAGCGACCCGGACAGGAAGTCAGACAAGGAAACGCACAGAGCGTCCGGTCAATTTCAAAATAAAACACAATATACGGACTCGCGATCGTATGTTCTATCACTTTATCAACATTACGTCAAAACAGGCACCAAATTAACTACAGATCATCATCAGAAAGACAAAGCAACATGTTGTTTGCACGTTTTTCTCTTTATTCCCACGTGATCTTGTAGTTCTCCTGTGATCTTGTAGTTCTCCTGTGATGTGTGTACAGCTGCTCATGGCTGCGCTCATGTTCCATGGATCCACTGGGGCAGGGCGCGCGCTGTCCGACGGAGAAAAAACGTGGAACTGAAAGAAGGGGCGTGCAAGGACTATTGGACGTTAGTAACCATTAGTAGCAGGCTACCTAAGGAAATCACATCTCTGGTTGGTAACAGTTTAGATTGTATAGAACATGGACGCAGTCTATGTGATGATGATTTTGGAAATGTCTCAAATTTACTTTCGGTCAACCTAGATGTGGAGCTGAGTCGGGCCTTCAGCCTCCTGGCAAACATCTACACCAGAAGCTGTCAGTCGGCTCGCTTATGCACTAAATCCAGAAGTCCGGCCTCATTCATTGTGCATTGCAAGTGACTGCTTTTCAGCTAAAAGCATGCTAGAATACATAGCGACGCAGACCAGGTTTTTTTTTCTCCCTCAGTAGGTCAAAATCCTGCATTAAAGAAAACAGTGGTATACTGTCCAGTTAATAAAGCTCTTGGATGTTGACTTGCTGGTTAGATTAAACAGACTCAATCAAAGACAACAAGTGACCAGCGGAGGTGGGTGGCGCAGCTCTCTGCAAGTCGGTCGCGGGCTGGTGGCCTATACTTCACAACTATCAATGCTACTGTAGGCTGAGAGCTCAACTACTGTACCACTACTTAGCAGGATTGGTAACTCCACATGGTGAACACAGATGGTTCTAGAAAGAGCGTCACAGAAACTGCACGTTGTGGACTTCCTTAAACACGATGGAATTAGTCACGCAGGAAGACAGTTTAAACCTTTTTCACCTTTGGGAGACCCTCAAACAGACTGCGCGTGATGGGGCATGGGAATTTGAAAAGTTGACTCAGGACTTCATTGTACTGTTGTCTCATCCCCCCACCATAATTTACATCGGTGTGAAATTCTAAAAAGCATCATTATAACTGAAGCATCGCACGGAGGGAGGCATTTGTGACAAAAGAGGAGATCCTGTCAGGAAGTGATTATTGAAATCAGTGCATCCATTAACATGTCTGCTGCTTAATGAAGAGTCCTGTTGTTATTGGCGACAGCAGATTTCCTTTGATGTTATCAGTGGGAGAGGCGTTTGCAGGAGGAAATGAATTGACTAACAGCTCTTGAATGTCAGAGGAGATGTAGATTTTTCATTACTGGACAAACTGCTCCTCATGTGCAAAATGTGCACAATGACAGGAGACGTTTTACACAATGAAGGTACGTAATCTCAAAGTGTCTACATTTTATGAGGTGTGCTTCAGAGAGGCCTGATCTTTTTAAGCTTTATTCTATTCCCTGTTTTGTCGGTGTCAGCGCACATTCAGAACCAACGCTTCACAAGTGACTACAGCTATAATAAGACTCTTTCATTGTGCTGTTTAGAGGATTACTGACTGACACATCAATTAGAAGCAAACTCAAAAGAAGTTGTGCAGCATATAAAATAAAAATAAGGTGAAAGCATCTATAGTCTCCCATCACAAAACTGTATCATCAAGTAAAACTACTCAGCAGACACGGATCTGCCCGACATCACGGCACTCAAAGTTATCTTTAAACACAAATATCTTCTACTGAGAGGAAGCACAAGTAACAAGAGAATAGTTTGAACCGTACTGTTAATGTGAATACTGAAGTTAGCAACAGTACTGCCTTACATTGCAGACAATCAATCCATCCATCCCTCTTCTTACACTAATCCGAGGTCGGGTCGCCATGGCAGCAGACAAAGTATGTAAGTCAACACAGACTTCCCTCTCCACAGCAACGTTTTCCAGCTCCTCCAAGGCGTTCCCAGACCAGATGGGATATATAATTGTAGTCAAGACCACACCAACCAAAACCAAGACATACCCGAGACCAGAGTGCTCCGAGGCCGAGACAAGACCAAGACATTTAGGTATCGAGACCGAGACTTGACCAAGACCAAGGCAGGGCGACACCGAGGCAAGACCCAAGACCATAAATATCACAGAAAAATCCTCATCATGTGTGAAGCGGGCGTGTCACTCACTTAGACCGTAACACCGGGAAGGTTGCAGCCGTAACACGGGGGATAAAAATCAAACTACAAATGAATTGAAGTTATTTGTTCTTTTTAGAAAGAGGCGTTTCCTTCTAATCACAGGAAAAATGGCCCCTCAGTGGTGGTCTTGATTTAAAATCCGGATTCTGCCCAGTCCAAGACCGAGACAAGACCGAGTGAAGATGCTTTAGATTCCGATACGAGACTGAGACCATCAAAAAGCTGTCTCGAGGCCGGTCTTGGTCTACAACAACTAGTTTAGTATAACTGTCAGTCGGTGGTTATTTAGCAGAATGCTAGGCTGGTTTGAAATGTGTGAAGTAAACAACAGCCCAGCTGACGTCAAACCTCGTCAAACATTCTGAAAAAGCTGACATGTGATTCAATAATATTTTCATGATTTAGAGAATCAAAAAGATAATTGTGCTAGCATGCGGTAGCTTGCAGTGTAGGTACAAGAAGTAGAAGTACACACTACGTCCTGCAGGAGACAGGGCACAGTTTGAATGTTGTGTGTACAAGCTGCAACTGACTCCCCCTTTAATAAGACTAAACTTTGAAAGAATACAGTATGTGCATTTTTTTTGTTATTACAGTGTACGGAGGGTGTAAGATTGTCCCAGCTGTCACCACCAGGACAGCATCCTGTCTCCTGATGTCTCTAAACCTTTTTTACACCTTACTGAGCAGACAAGAAGTAAAATCTCTGCAATATAAAACACAAATTCTGAGAAATATGCTGACCTGCACCAGCTGTTTTCGAAATCTGCACTATGAGCTGTATTATAGGCCAAGAGCTGAACCAGAGAGAGAAGTAGATAGATGTCTGAGACAGCAACTAGCACAGCACCTCTCCAATTTAAAGCAGCTTCACTTCCTCTTTATCTCACTTTCTCAAACTTAAACCCTCATTTTTCCTCCTCTCACTCCAACCAGCTCTGACTATCAACCCCCTGCCTCCACCACCTCCTTAGTCTCTGTAAGCATTTGTAACACACACACACACACACACACACACACACACACACACACACACACACACACACACACACACACACGTTGCTTAAGGGTGGCCTTTCACAACACAAATCTCAATTGCTTTTTCACACAGTCCATGGAGGAGTGAGAGGCTTAAGGAAGGAGAGATGGACGGATAAAGACAGCAGGACAGAGAGAGAGAGAGAGAGAGATAGAGATGAGAAAGAGAACCTAATCCCAGATTGATGGCTGCTAATAAAGTTTGATTATTACTGACAAGGCACTCTGGGTTTCTAATTGACACTTGTAATAGCCTGGGAGCCAAGACAGTGAAGGAAGTGGAGAGGCAGAGAGAGGATTTTTCTCTTGGCTCAGCAGAGTTTGAGCAGCAGCAAATCACTGTCACGATTAGAGAATAAATGAAAACATGGATGAACAAAATGAACAAAGGGATTGCCACCTTGACCAATAGAGGCAATTTAGATACATCAACTCTTCAGACCTCACTTCCAACCTTTTCTCAGACAGAAAACAGCAGCTTATCTACTGGAATTGTCAATCTATGTTGGTACCATGTCACTGTTTTGTCTGTTGCAGCAGGTAACCAAAAATATGTGAGGTTGATGCTTGATACCAAACTCACTATTCAGCCTATTCTCCCCACATGCATTGCTGAAAATTTCTAGAAAATTCCAGAACAAGCTAGTCCTAAAATCTTCCTGAATTGCCTGTTAACTGCTAAATTCCCCCAGACGCGTGTTCGGTCCGTCTCCGCTCCGTCACGGCAGCAGAGCTGATAAGTTTTCACTTTATTCAATGTCTGTGCTTCCACTGGCTCCGCTCCTTATTTTCAGAATAAAACACTTCACTTGACGGTGGAGTACAATGACCTTATGTGAGTTTGTTGATGTGTTTATAAGGCTTTTTATATGGTTTTATTCCACATAAATCGTGTTATCTCTTGCTGTTGTCATTGATTCTATAATTACTGCTGGAACTTCTTGGTCTTAGGACTCCAGTGGTGCGGCTGTGCTGCTCCGTGCTGTGCTCTGAGAATGCAGCCTGTGGATGTTCAGAGACGAGGGTGCACAGAGTGGACACACAATGCACACATATCTGTTGGAAGTCCTGGGTAACATATGCAAATCAAAGTGGGGGGGACGGGAGGAAGGAAGTCTCAGGAGGCAGGACATGATGTAGAAAGGATGACGTGGAGATGGCAGACTGAGAAGACGAGTCCTGCACTATAATAAGAGTTTTTTGCCTTCATATCACTGCTACATGTTATTTAGTATAATCACAGTAAAGATGCTGAAGCAGCTTCACTACGTGCGCTACGAACGCACAGGTTGCTGACCGTTTTGTTGTGTTCTCCCAGCAGCTAACCCAGACGTCACTCGGACATTTTAGTTGAAAAAAATGGGGTAAAGAAAATCGCTGTGTGGTCACACATGCAGCTCACCGATAGTCAAACCCAAAGAAGGCTATTTCTGGTGACTGAACTTTTATCACGTGTGTTTGTGCTTCTCATTGCACAGCGTAACTAAAACTGGCCTAGAATGATTTAAGTGTTTCGTCATGTGTTTCTTACTGCAGTAGACATCATGAAAATGCCCTCCGTGGGATGGTCCCTCATCTGCTTAGAAGGCAATATTTGACATGTTGGCCAAAAATGAAATCCTGTTTTCCACTCATGTGCTTTTGGTTTATTTTTGTTGCTGAGAAAGAGAGAGAGAGAGAATACTTAAATTGGGAAAATAATTATGTCAGCTCAGACGGTCTGTTTTCTCACGTTATGCAGCACTTGCACAGTTTTCCTGCAGGTTACTGAAGCAAAGCATCTCCCTGTACACTTAACTATCAGTTGAATAATTTAAACTCTGCATCTTAAGGAAAAATAACCCTTTAGGGAAGGTTGTGTATTTGTTTAAGCGGTGTTGTACGAGGTTCTTGTCAATAGTAAGTAAAGTAGACACAGAAGATGTTGATCAGCTCGGCCCCTCTATTGAGAAACCAGCAGTCAGTCACGCTCTACATCTTAGCAGACGGGTACGTTTGCTCCACGTAATTTTGCTAATTTTGAAGAATTTGGTGCTTGTTTATGTTTTACTCAGAGATCAAACTTGTGTCATACATGTTTTTTCACGTGAACCCCTCCCTCTCCAATTGTTTGCCCTGGGGGCCCATTCAGGGTTGCAGTTTCTAGGGGCATAATGACGGAGTGAAGGCCGAGCAAGAGTGTTTCCAATCGAAGAAAATACTTTCTTTGGCCAAAAAAAACCCCAAACAGATAACAACCAAATCATTTTCTATGATGCATAACTTGAAACTGATCGCAGAATCTTGTTTTCAGATGTTTAGCAGCACTTGTCTGCCGCTCTCTGTCTCACACACTTTCACTGGTGAACCAGGACTGGAGGCGAGGAGGGGAGTGTAGAGACAGGAGGGGCGGGAGGAGCTGAGGGGTGAAGGAGGTGTGTCCAAATTGGTTTTGGATCTGAAAACCTGCACTTAAAGTTGCAAAGCTTGTAAAGCTTTTGAAATATATTTTCCCAACAATGTTTCTATCAGTTTAGATAACCATGATCTCAACTCAACAATTCCCCTGCAGATTGTTTAGTGTGCTTTGTTTTCAGCTCTCCCTGCTGACATGTTTCTGCTTCAAACACTGTGAAATCTAGCTGCATGGAATTCAGTGTGTTTCGTAAAGCAAAAGAAAAAAACCTTTAATACCTAGCTTAATACTTACTCTACTTACTTAGCATCACTTCTCTGCAGACACGTTCATCCTTTGACTTCAGGTAATCCACAGAGCACACTGTCATCACTTTTCATACTGACTGTAAGGAGTTGCAACAAGAGTTGTTGGAGCACAGCTTGGTCTGTGGATTATCCAGATTTAGTGAGGCATTGTTTCACAGACAAAATGTTTTTATTTTTTCATATGCTCCCTCCGACTACAGATCACAATGGCTGCGATCCTGATATTTCTACCTGTGCTGATGTTGTGACATACAGACCAGAGTTAAAGATGAGGAGTTCAGATCCTGCTGTGGTTGTTCACGCCAAACCTTCATGCACCAATGGTTCTGCAAGGAGAACATCCACCAGAGGGTGCCTTTCTGAAAGTTCTCCTGACACACGTTTAACCTGATTCTCCTCCCTCTCTCTCACTGTCTCAGGTTCAGAAATGGTGGAGGCCCAGTGTCAGAGGTTCGAGGTGAGAAGTACAGACGGAGAGAGGGTTCTGTTCTCAGCAGATGAAGAGGAGATCAGCATCGGCACCGAGAAACTAAGAGTCACAGGTAAGGAAATGCACCAAGAGTACGACACTTTCTTTATTATGACTTAGATTTTTTTTGTAGACTTTTGAACGCTTGTCATGTTGTACACGGGGTTGACATATTACAAGTTATGCACACAGAGGCGCTGGGATTTAGTCGGAGGTGCTGAGAGAAATCATTCTTATGATGATGTAATTCAGTCAGTTATGAGCAGTGTTAGTACCAACGTGTTACTACATAATGTGTTACTGTAACGCTGATACTATTTGCGGTAACTAGAACTAGTTATTTTCCAGATTTAATAACGTTGTTACAATTACCGACATTTACAAGCACTCGTTACTTTATGTGAAACAGCTGACAACAACACCAGATAAAGGTTTACTGACATCAATTCAGTGGGCGTCGTTACGCTAACAACACTCTTCTACTAAACTAGCCGTCAGAGAGCCCGGTGCTGCAGACACCTGAGACCCAGGTGCAGCTCACATTAGCTCAGCAGACCAAGGAGGAGATGCTCCATACAAACAGCCGGCTTGATTTAAAACAGCGCCTGCTCCAGGAGCTGTAAGCCGGAGTAACATCTGATAGACAGGTATGTTGTTGACGACGTGCTTCATATCAGCAGTTGAGTCTGTTGCCTTCAGAGATCTAATCGGTAAAATACATACATATTGAAAATGACTCCAGTGTTATTTGAAATGTGTTACTAATTTTCAGTAACTTTCAAAACACTGATTATGAGAGAAATATATAGAAAAAAGAGAAGAAGAAAAAAGGTCCTTTTATTGACTTTAATATCTGTTTGGCTCTTCGTAAAGTGATGAAATCAAGAGGAAGTATGTGTAAGCATGTGTGTGTGTGTTAGTTATCAAACACACGTTTCCAACTTTCAAGGTGAACTATACAAACACAAACACACACATACACACACACACAAACTCTCAGGTCTGGGTAATTGAGGAGACATGTCCATTAGAGGCACTCTGAAGGAACGCTGCTGTCATTTACTGCGTGGTGGAGGTGAGAGAGACGAGAGACTGAAGGATGGAGGGAATGCAAATATAAACTCATCCACTCAGCTCATGCGCCGAGGTCCAGTGGAGTCATGCTATGCTAATGTTTATTTTTTAGATTTGTAGCTAGATTAATTCTGTTGCCCTCTGCAGCAGTGAGAGGTGCACAGCAGAGACTGCCGAGCTTCAGTGGAAGATCGGGTGTTGACGCGATGTGATATCTGCCAAGTGCTCTGAATGTCAAAGTGAAGAAATTCGATGTAAATTGTGGGAGTAACTGTGACTCTCGTAAGGTAGCCAATGTCCATGTTTTTAGAAGACTGATATGTGTCTCTAGTCCGTCTACAAATCCCCCAATGATGAGAAAAGTCCATCCTCTCCGTCTTTCGCCTGCTCCACTTTTCAGAAAATGTGTGCTCAAACAGGCCGTTTGGAGATTTTCCCTTCATGACATCACAAAGGGCAGTAACCCCTCCCCCAGGTGGGTGACACTCCCACAGCTAGGTGTTTGTTCTGCCCTCTGAGTCTGCCTTCTCACCGTAAACAATAGGACATGGAGCGAGAAAGCCCGAGCCACCCAAGCCCTTCCAGAGAGGGGCGTGGTCAGACACAGCTCATTTACATTTAAAGCTACAGACACAGAAACAGCCTGTTCTGAGCAGGGCTGAAATAGAGGGGTTTATAGGCATGATCAAATACAGGATCAGAGTGGATTTAGGACAAGAAACTTCACACACATGTAAAAAGGTTGTTTACAGAACTAGGAGTTTGTTTTGCTGTTTTTAAGTTGCACAAACAAACACTTTCTCATTGTTCATTGGACCTTGGAGCAAACAACTGAAGCAGGATTTCATCCGAACAATGCAACAAACAGAACTCTTCAAATTTAGCATCTTTTGGATGCACACCTGCACTGTCCTCCTTGAATCTCCTCGGAATAAACTTTGCATATACGCTGCCTCGGATGTCAAACAGCAGTTGAACTCTCATTGTTTTAAAATCTGACTCTTTGCCAATGAGCTTAGTTTTCTTGTGCAGAATTAAAATGTGTAGCAGTGCTGAGTTTCCAGCATGCGTCTTCAGCCTCAGCGGGAGTCATGACCAGCGCTCCCCTCAAGCATCTGTTCAGGGCTGCAGGCTAAAGCGGAGGTGGCTGCTGCACACGGGGGGTTAAACACTGCATCATGCCCCGGCCAAAAGGGAAAATGATGTTTTGCAGTGCAACTATTTTGCATCAGTAAAAATGTGTGTGAGGGGGAATGTAATCTCCCTTTGGTGACATTTGCGTCAACATATCAGGAAAATACTGAAAAAACTGTCAGACATCCTCCCACTTTACGCCACATTGGTATAATATGTGAAAGTATGTTTTGCTATGTTTTACACACAGAAGATCTAAGCACTGTCTCTTGCATTTTAAGTGTCTGCCTCAGCTCCAAGAACAGACGCATGATGCAACATCGTGCAGGCTTTAATACAAAAGATGTCTTTTCTCGTACTTCCTTTCATCCTGTCTCCCTCTCTCCTCAGGGAACGAAGGCGTGGTGTTCAGCCATTCTGTAGAGACGTCACATGTACGGGCAGAACCGTTCCAGGACCTAAAGTAAGTACTGTAAATGATTTTGTGTGTGTGTGCGCGAGACGGCCGTGCGTGTAAAACATGCAGTGTGCAGCATTTAACATTCCAGTTGTCCCTTGTTGTTATTGTAATTAAGTCGTGGTAGAATATGCATGAAGTGTGTACTCTTGAATAATTACTAAGACTGTAACTCCAGCGATAACAATTTCAGGGGAAATGTGTTAATCTGTAAAGTTTAATCTGCTGAGTAAGCAGACTGCAGCTGGTCCTGTGGTGCAGTGAGCTCATGACATGTAATCAGCCTCAGTGTTGTGTCTGAACGCACTGAGTTAGTTTGTTATTTTGGGGCACTGAATGGTTCAGTTTTCAACTCGTGAACTAGGACCCATGGCGTGGTTTATGGAGACAGTGAACGTCCGCTCACGTTCTGAGGTACTGAGAGCTGCCGAGCTGTGTGAGCCCTAAGTTGCTCCTGTTTGCTTTTTCCCATTGTGATTTTTTTTGTTTCCTACAAACAGCAAAGGCAGAAGTGGCAAACATTAATCATGCAGTCACTTGCTTGTGGTGCGGCTATGCCTCAGTGGGGGTTCAATCCCCAGCTCCTGCAGCCACATGTTCGATTTGTCCCTTTGTAAGACGCTTAGTTGGCAGCGATGATGAATGCGTGAATGGTTTGTGAACATATCAGAATGTCTGTAGTATAAGAACAAAAAACCTGTGCTCTGCCTCTGGTCACTTCCTGTCAGCACCTGTGTGTCCAATCGGACTTAAAGCTGTTTGTTTGCACTACCTGACGTTGTTTCCTCCTCTCTAGTTCTTTGCTTGTGTTGATCTTACTCTCTGATGAACGTCACTTTGGATAAAAGCCTCTGATAAATGAATTGTAGCCTGTGAGTGAATGACGACTAGGTGTGAAGGTGTGGGATACAGGAGGCTTCACAGACAAAGAGTCGCTTGGTGCTGCTATAAAAAAAATCAGGAATTATTCAACGTGAACCAGTTAATTTTCATCTTATATTTACTGAACTTTGAGCTAGCTCTTTTTAAGTGTGCACTCACACACCACTGTTGAGCCTGCTGCAGAAAGAGGTGTGATGGTGATTGGCAGCCTGACAGACCTGACACAGGGAACAAAAGCCCGCCAGTGTGCAATGTGCGAGGGTCAGACTGTTACCAAGTCACCTCTCCCACTGATACATGCACGAACACATGTAGTGCACCCTGTGCTTTCTATAGTTCCATACCTTTTGAGCTGTTACTCTGAGTTATTTGATGAATTTAAAGAACAGAGGGAGGGGTATAATCTGGGTTAGAAAACAACAGTATCAGGTTGGGTTCATTCATGGTGTGCATTTCCTCACTTGAATTGCGTTTTGGGTATTTTTCATGCTCTCATAAAGCTCCGTTATTACTGATCTCCCAGTCTTATCCATGTTTTATGACACGGTGCTTAGCTGAATTCAATTCAATTCAGTTTATTTAGGAAGGGGACAGTGCTAATTAATAAAACACATGATTATACATGGGTAAAAATGACAGAATTAGCCAAAATGCTACTTTTCATCTGTAGTCCCCTGGCCTCGAAGTTAAAGAGGCTTTTTAAAATACAAGTAAATCACTGAAGTAGCTTTTTGTGGAAGAAAACACAAACACAGCAAGTACAGAGATAGAGGCAAGAGACAGAGAGAAACAGAAGAAGAAGAGGTGATAAAGTATTGTAGAAACTGTGATTCTGTGTGCAGGGATAAAGTGAAGCAGAGAAGAGACACAATTGTCTTGATTAAAGGGGGGGGGGGGGCAGGGCTGGGGTTGGGTTGATGAAGAGGACAATCAAACAGATAAAAAAGAAGGCAGGGGGCAGAGGGGGGTGACAGAGGGAAAGTTCAGGAGGAGGGGATGGCGGTAAGTGTAGAGAAGAATAGATTAAATCCAACCAGCTCCTGCAGAGAGATTGAGACGGAGCAGCAGCAGATAATTCAATACAGACAAAATATAAAATCCATCACGGGTTGAGTTTCCTTTTTCTAAGACAAATGTGAACTTTGCAAAATTGGATCAAACAAAAGAACAAGTTACTTTTTCAAAAAGTTTCACGACTTTTTTGCTTTGGAAAACAACGACTGGCTACACTGCTGTCAAATGAGTATTTCTTTCATCATGAATATTCTCTGAATTCTGATAGTTTAATATGATTTGTCAAATTTTAATCCCATGTTTGAAATTTGATTATTTTGCATTTCAAACCAGTTTTTGTTAGATTTATTTTAGATTTTTGTACTGTCTTAAGTTCAGGGTACTTTACCTCCTGTTTTGATATAAACCATGCTTTTATTTTGAAATACTGTAAGGACGTTTGGTAGATGGAAGGTTAAAACAAGGTCCCATATGATGCAAAATACACTCCACCATGTTTCTCTAACACTAATACGTGTCTCTAGTCTGTCTACAAACCCCCCAATGATGAGAAAAGTCCATCCTCTCCGTCTTTTGCCTGCTCCACTTTTCAGAAAATGTGTGCTCAAACAGGCCGTTTGGAGATTTTCCCTTCATGACATCACAAAGGGCAGTAACCCCTCCCCCAGGTGGGTGACACTCCCACAGCTATAGGTGTTTGTTCTGCCCTCTGAGTCTGCCTTCTCACCGTAAACAATAGAGCATGGAGAGAGAAAGCCCGAGCCCCCCAAGCCCTTCCAGAGAGGGGCGTGGTCAGACACAGCTCATTTACATTTAAAGCTACAGACACAGAAACAGCCTGTTCTGAGCAGGGCTGAAATAGAGGGGTTTATAGGCATGATCAAATACAGGATCAGAGTGGGTTTAGAACAAGAAACTTCACACACATGTTTTGGGGAGCTCTGAGACTTATTTACACTGAAGAGGAGGAGAATATGGGACCTTTAAGGGAGTTGAAGATTATTTATTGCAGCCCAGAAAAGATGCTCATCTGATCCAACGTCAGCCTTTCATGTATGACAACATATAGCACAATGTAATTGAGAAGGAAAAGATACTTTTCCCCCAAATGGCTTAAGTAGATCATGCACCATGAAGGAAAGTGAATCTAAGGGGATCCCCTGGGGCTCAGTGATCCTTGACTCGATTGCCAAGTCCAGGGTTTAAACTCCGCCAGGTCTTTGTCAAGTGTCTTCATTCTTTCTCTGTCCTCAATGTCCCCACTTTCTCTTTGCACTGTATAATAAGCAATAACCTTTGAAGAAGACAGAAAAAAAGAATCAGACATAAAACAGGTGCAGAAACAGAGAGAAATTGAAATTACCGATTAGACAGGTGTGAGGTGGATGGACACAGAGAGACACAAAAAAATGGCTAAAAGCAAAGCTTAATGGGCAGCAGAGGAAATGAGACCTCTTACATGCTGAGGGATCAAAGGAGAGGAGGGTGGGTGTGATCGTAGGGGTTGGCAGGACTAGAAGAAGCTACATTAGTTGAAGGAAACTGAGAAGTGATGGAGGGAGGTGTAGAGATAGGAGGAGGAGTGAGAACATTGGGTCAGAAGACGGGTCAGTGCAGATAAGCAGAGCGATGAAACCTGCAGTGAAGGCCTCGGGTAAGACAGAGAACAGGAAGAGCTCCATTGACTGCTACGATTCAACGCAGAAAATCCATTCAAGGAGCCGCAGGTATGACAGATTTCCTGTCATTCACACCTCTATTGATTGACACTCACAAATGAATGCAGCTAGAAGCTCTTAATGAGTCTGTTTAGCAGGAGGTGACCTTGTGCAACGCATTCATTCTCACAGAATGCATCTACAGAAACAGCACAGATCCATAAACACTGAAATAAATACAAAACATTTTTTATACCTTATGAAGTAATGTTGACATTAAGTGCAACCCATTTAAGCCCACAAAAATTCAGACACAAAGAATATATGGATCAGAAAGCTCGGTAAAATCCATGCAGGCATTAAGTGAAACCACTTGCCGCCTCGCGCGCTGTGTTCTCAGTGCTAAAGTCTGAATATACCAAGAAGTATAATATAGTGAAACCTTCACACACGTTGCCACAACCACGGCCGTCCTCATTCATGCAGGGCCTGCTCCGACCTCCACCTCAGCATCAACGAAGCGTGGACAACAGGAACAAGAGGAATACAAAGGAGAAATCCTGCCTGCATATTATCCCATGTGCTCTTTTGTAAAGCGTCTCTAGATAACACTTGTTATAAATTGGCGCTACACAAATAATGATTGATTGCACTCACAACTCCTTCAAATGAAACCACAGAATCGAGACACTTTTGACACGATCGCATGTGTCAAATATTTCCACCCCTCCGTCTTCAGTTAGTCTTGATTAGCTGGTAAATGCAAAAGAGAGACAAACAGAAGAAGTTATTGCAATGATTATTTTTTCACCCAAGTTTTCAATAAAGGTGTCTTCAGTACGTAAGGAATAACGCACAGTGAGGTGACCAGTATCAGGGACATGGAGGGGAGAACCATCCTCCTCCAAGGAGTCGATAACTTCTTGAGAGAAAAAAATCAGATACCCATATATCGGCCGATATCTTTCTTAGATCTATCTTCGAACTATAGAGACAGATAGATATAGATATAAACTTTTATTGTGTTGATCCGTCAAATGCAGTTATCAAACGCTTGTTGAAAAGATATACTATGAAGACAAGATGGTCACTCAGCTGTAAAGTAACTGAGCATGTACGTGCATCACCGCTGACGCTCTGGAGAGTGATGATGCTTGTTGTAATCCATACAGCGCCCTCTGCTGGTGACAGAGAACTGCTAGTGTAACACAATGAAACTCAATTTAAATGCCTTTTGACTGGTAAATAAATCGAGTTATATCGGCGCATATCTGTGACAAGATTAGCAGATACCGATACCGTCACTGGACATGCTGATATCGGCAGATATTATCGGCTGGCCAATTAATCGGTCAGGCTCTAGTATTATTGTCTGGTACAGAAATCTGACTCTAGCCAACAAAAACAGACTTGGTGGTCTTGTCAAAGTCACAAGCAAGATTTCCAGGAGGAGTCAAGTCCAGCTTATCGACCTCGACAGCAGGAAGGTGGTCAGAAAGGTGACGTCTCTCCGTCAGTGCCCAGATCACCCTCTCGTTACAGAGAGAAGTGACTGAAGTGAAGACAAGAAGGCTTCAGGTCTTCTTTGTACCTGCTGCTATTTGTTTGATTAATAGCGTTTAACTTTACTTCCTTGCTGCGCTTCGCACACTGCACTTTTAACTGGAGGCTGGATGATCTCTGCGGGGCTTTTATGTGTTTATGTAGTAAATGTTTGTTTGTCTATTTGTGTTGTTATGTTTTGTATGTTTCCGGCTGCAAACCGATTTCTCTGTGGGGACAATAAAGATACCTTTGACCTTTGAGCTTGTCAGGAATTTTGCTTGTCAGTGACATTGTTCATGAGGCTGACAGCAGAGGGGAAGAAACTGTTCTTGTGGCGAGAGGTTTTGGTCCTGATGGACCGCAGCCTCAAACAGTCCATGTGAGGTCCATGAGAGGGGTCGGCCACAATCTTACCTGCATGTCTCAGGCTCCTGGAGGTGTACAGGTTGTGGAGAGATGGTAGATTGCAGCCGATCACCTTCTCTGCAGAGCGGATGATACGCTGCAGCCTGCACTTGTCTTTTGCTGTGGCTGCAGCGTACCAGACTGTGATGGAGGAGAAAAGGGTGGACTCGATGATGGCAGTGTAGAAGTGCACCATCATGGTCTTTGGCAGGTTGAACTTCTTCAGCTGCCGCAGGAAATACATCCTCTGCTGTCCTTTCTTGATGCAAGTTCTATCTGTGGACATGTTGTCATGTTATTTTCGCGAAGCGTGCTGTTATCACCTGATATTAGCTAACATAGCAAAGGTACTCCTGGAGGCGTCCATGTTGCTCCTCTCACTTGTTACCAACTTGTAACTGAAACTCAGATCAATGGAACGAATCCTTAGAGACAGCCTAAGAAGAAGGCAGACTTTTCTGGAACTACTTCGGAGGTGCCCTGATGCAAGGAGTTCATTGACAGCCAGTCACCAGTCACAGTCAAGGATCCGTCCAAACAAAGGTATGAGGAGATATATTTTATACCTCCATTAAAGATATCAACATGAAGAATCAGATGCAGTTCTCCCTTTCTCTTTCAAATTCACCAAAGAGTTTAATCCCTCTTTGCTCGGAGCGTCCTATCTCTCTATCTCTCTTTTCCTCGTGATATCTTTGTCCTCATCTTTCTGCCTCCTAACTCTCTCTTGTTGACTAAATCTCTGATTCTCGCACCTTTTTTTTCTCCTCTTTTTCGCTCTCATTCAGTCCTGATGTTCACCACATGTGCATCTCCTCTTTCTCACTCTATCTCCCTGCACATTTTTCTTTCTCGTTATGAAAAGCGGAGTGTGATGCAGTGAAGGTAAATGGGACATGTAATGAGCGGATTGAAGTCCATTTAAAGCTAATGATGTATCGTAGAGTTTAACATCAGAGAGGGGGGGAGGGAAAGACAGGGAGATGGTACACACTTTACATGAAGAAATATATGTGAACAAATTCTCGTCAAGAAAACGTAAAGATCAAATTGATCGCAGGCTGTGGGGTCTGTGCTTCATAATTATCAGCGATACCGTTGATTTGAAGACATGAATGCACACCACACTGTGTTCAAAGTGGGCTATGCTAGCAGCACATGCATGAGAACGCTCTGCAGACTGCTTTCCAGAGAACACTCCAGGAACGCTACGCCGTGTTTTCTCAGAGCCTCTTGTGTGATCGCCACTGTGAGCCGTGTTCACAGTATTCTGCTTTTCATGCAAACTGCTCGTGCACTCTAAAGTGTGCAGAGTGAGGCCAGGAGACAGAAAGAGAATAAAATGATGTGCCTGGCACTTTTTATTTAAAAGACGCTGAATACACCGTCTCAGGGAGGCATTCATGACTAAATCACATGAAGAAAGAAGCAGGGGTTGACAAAACGTCGACAACATAAAAACTGAAAATGGAGGAGATAGCTGTGGGAAAGTTAGTTTGGAGAGCACACAAGCTGTGAGTTTGTTGATTTTTAAGGGTTGTAGTGGAAACGGTTTACTGATAGAAGCAGAGCGTCAGCGTGATAACAAAACTGCTTTTCATTATCAGGAGAAACACGAGGCTGAGGCAGCACTCTGACTATAAAAACTCTCTAAAGTGTGGATGCACCTTTTAGGTGGACAAAAAAAAAATGTTCCCAAATGCAGAGACAGTGTTTACTGGATGTATGAGCAGCCCAACAGGAGACAGATTGTCTCAGAAGATAACTCACCGTTTTAAGTCCCAGCTGGGCTGCAGTGAAAGGACTTTTGAAAAGTTAGAATGTAATCTTTACATTAATTAACAGCTATCTATAATTACATTTCCAGACATTTTATCACAGCATGAGCGGTTTAATAATATAGAAGAGCATGCAGCCTTACAGGAGATTTGATCCTATATCAACCCTATGCTTAATGATCACATCACTGTAAAGACGGTGGAGACACTTAATGACTAAGGAAGCCAATCATTGGATCTAACATCACAACACATGAAGCTGCTGGCCTCCAAAGTTCTTCTATATGATGTGTCACACACAGGAACTTAGAATTCATCCCTGTATGTGACCCTGTCAAGATTTTATTTAGAAGTAGATTTATTCATTTCCATGCACCAACCTGGTTTAAACTATTCAAGTGAGCATCAGGATCAGCAAAGCGGCAAACCTCCAGTGTTGAAAAATGAAGCCGATGCAAAAGTGCAAAATCCTGCAGTTCCTCGAGTGTCCACTAGAGGCTGGCTGCAGAAGCACAGGAAGTCACATACACACCCATTCAAAAAAGCCTGTTTTTACAGCAGACATTAACATGTTTACAGCCTGGTTCAAAAAAACAAATGTCTGATTAGCTCATGTCTCGATCTGCACACACTGTACGGGGTGAATGTTTTTATTTGTTTTATGAAGGATACGAGTTATGCATTAGACAGGAAGCTTTGGCTCAGTTGGTAGAGTCGGTCGTCTCTCTACCAGAAGGTTGGCGGTTCGATCCCCAGCTCCTGCAGCCACATGTCCAATGTGTCCTTGGGCAAGACACTTAACCCCAAGTTGCTCCCTCTGCTTCATCAGTGGTGTATGAATGGGATCAGTTACTTCTGATGGACACTTTACATAACAGCCTCTACCATCAGTGTGTGAATGTGTAGGTGTGACCTGCGGTGTAAAAGAGCTTTGAGTCGTCAGAAGGTCAGAAAAGAAAAATACAAACTCAAGTCCATTTACCATTATAAGGCGCGTAGCTCTGCTCTCACTGTGCGAGAGTGTGGGCAGTCATGCGACCAAAATTTCAAACATGCAAGACATCATCTGACCAGTGGGGAGCAGGTGATCGAGCATTGTGTCTCAGTGCTCACTGCACGACTAATTCAATTCTGCCAACGTCAAAATAAGTCGTGCAACTTGAAAAAAATCCTGTCTAAATCTGCCTCAAATCGTGCAGTATACGCTTCAGTCAAGACAAATATGTTTCTCAAGAGGCTTATTTTGACCAATCAAAGAGAAATGAAGTCATAATGAGACAAAGACAGTACTTCTGTCCTAAATACAAATAAGAAGGACACAGTCTCCATTGATCTCTGATGTACTGCATGTTAGTTGTTACAGCTGCTTTGTTGGATGATGTGTGTGTCAGGCTCTCATCAATAATAGAGTCTTCTTTAATGATTAACCTCCAGTTTTCATGCTTCATGTTGTTTCTGAATTGTTCTTTGTGTCTTTCTTCTCATCTCCGTCTTCAACTCGGTTTGATTGAGTGACAGCACTTTAAAAGACGAATGACGAACGCCATCAATGCACGTGTGTGTTGTCTCTTTCAGTTGACACTTTTTTGTCGTCCGGCTTGATTTGCTCACGAGCTTCTCTTAACCGAGGCTATTTTTACCGAATGTAATGATGTCTATCTTTGTTTATCATCGAGGTGATTGTGAAGAGGAGAACAAAGTGTCACATTTAAATAAACTCAGATGTGTTTAAGAAAATATATGAAATGATGTTATTGGAAATATGAGTGACAAGACTCCTGAATCAGTCAATACACCCTGACAGAGCTGCCAACTGCAGACTGAGATAGCGGTTCAAAGGGAAGAATTTCAATCAGGACTGTAAAAAACTAAAGACGGCAGAACAGACAGATGAGTGGTTGGAGAGCTTCGATTGACAGTCAGGCAGCACTGATGGAGCTGTCATCTGCATACTTTTAAATTAGTTCCAATTTTAGTCCTCCTATGTTGGTCCTAATCCCCAAGGTTGTCCTTTTTTCTGGGCTGTTTTCAGTGATCAGGCTTCAAGCAGTGTGGGCAGCACTGATATGTTTCCCTTCAGGCTTTCTGATGAGGATTTCTGGCTTCTGTATGTTGTTCTCTTTTTCTGGAAACAAGCTAACACTGACAACTTTTAATATATTTGCAAGAACAAGTTGTAATAAAGACTGCACCGTGCAGTGGTTAGCGCTGTCGCCCCACAGTGAGGAGGTTCCTGGTTTGAATCCCAGTCGGACAGGAGCCTCTCTGTGTGGAGTTTGCCTGGTCTCCCTGTGCATGCGTGGGTTCTCTCCTGGTACTCCAGCTTCCTCCCACAGTCCAAAGACATGCTCGTTAGGTTAAATGGTGACTCTAAATTGTCCATATAGGTGTGAATGTGAGAGTGACTGGTTGTCTGTCTCTATGTCTCAGCCCTGTGATTGACTTGCGACCAGTCCAGGATGTACCCCCGCCTCTTGACCAATTATAGCTGGGATCGGCTCCTGCCCGCCACAACCCCTAACGGGAAAAGTGGTAGAGATAATGAATGAATGGATGGACATTTTGGCCCAGGGGTGTAGCCAGAAGTAGAGCTGGATGATGTGGACCAATATATTATATCTCACTATTTTCTTTTCTTGGAAGAAATAACAAAAGCAAAGTCGGATCCACATGGGCCAATGCCGAATGTCACACAGGCACTTTTATTGAGGGCCAGCTGCACAGCGTCAACATGTCACGAGAGAGGCGGAGCAGGTGAAGGGGGACAGACAGTGAGAAGAGAAATAGGAGAACTGGTGGCTCTACGGAAGAAACTTACAAGATAAACTCCCCTTTTTAGTGGTGTTTAAACTGCACCTTTTCACTCCACACTGCTGAGAACTTCACATTTCACACCAGACCTCACTGAAGGTCATCTCATCTTACTGTGTGCTTAGGTCACCACGTGTTTGGAAACAGAGAAAGGTCAAATGGAAAGCGGAAAGTTTATCTGTGTTGCCCTTTAGCACAGATATCGGCTCAAAGGGGCTCCACCTGATTATCTTACATGAAAGGACGAATAAGACACTCCTCCTCCTCCTCCTCCTCCGCCGCCGCCGCCGCGAGTCAAACCTCCAGAGAAGTGAAGAAAAGGAGCACATTAGTGATGTTTGGAAAAACCATCTAATCAGACACATTCCTGTACTGAAATATAGGTGATGATTATGTAAAGTTCAAAGTTGACACCGAAAGTCCAGCCCCTTCTTTCTTTTGATTGGTCAGTGAGGGAGAAGTGACAAAAACACTGAACTGCTTACAGACCTTTAATCACACAGCTCCGATTGACGCTTGAATGAATGAATGAATATTTTTATTTTGCACATTCATTTAAGAATAAGAAGAGTGAAATATGCGTGTGTACATTCCACCTACAGATACAAAATAACAACACAAGTTTACCAGTCCATTTCACATAATGAAATAAGCCAGGTGAGCAGTTAAAAGTTACTGTGGTGGAGGTCATTTCAGCAGACTTTTCTCTGCTATCCTCCGGTAGACGTGGAATACACCTGGTGGCGGGGAAGAGCTCCGAGTGCGGGCTGATGCTCAGCAAGGATAGAGTTTGCACAGGGAGCCAGAGAGGCATTCAATCGGTACATCACGGCAGTGGTAGGTTTTTTACAGGCTTTCAGCAGCTAGAGACTGTGGAGAAAATGTGTAGATAGTTGACTTCACACAAGAAAGATTCAGGAGACTCTTAAGTTGAAGTAGTTTTTATCTGACTCATGAGGAGAAATGACATTAACGGCACACATGACAGCGTCCTGCCAAGCCAGTTCTGCTAGACCGTCCCATAGGCTCGGTATTTATCCTCAAAATGATGCTATGGTCAGGGAGGGGCATGTTACTCTACCTACTCGACCTTTGAGCTTGTGATTTAAAACAATAAGAAAGTGATGTTTCAGATAATGGAGCGCAGACACTACGTCTGCCAAACAGCCAGATATGAGGGGAGACACAGAGACTTTGGTTGGCGTAGTCACGGCTAACCCCGTCAGACCCAGGGAATGAGCTAAATGTCTGTACATCTACAGAGATACAGAAATTACATCACGGAGATGACAGCTCGTTCCCAACCTTTTTTAGAGCACAGAGTTTGTTGGTTGCTGTCGGGCTGTAACGAGCGTTAAAATGAATATCACAATAGTGTATGCTGGATAATAAATCGAATATAAATGTAGTAAAGACAAAAAAAAACACAGTGTTTCAGTTATTATAAAAGTTAGTTTGTGAGAAGTAGTTCCCTTGACCACATCACACCTGAGGAGGAATAATCCAGAGGATGACCTTGGTTTGCAGCTGCCAGCCAAAAAAAACAACAGCAAGAAAAAAAACCTACCTTGACAGAAACACAGAAATCAATCAACAATTAACTGACCAAAAAAAGTTTGCAGAGTCTCCCACAGCAGCACTGCACTGCCGTTAGCCGACACGGGGTAACCTCAGGTCTCTAAACTCCATCTGATGCTTGGCTCCTCAGCAGAGAGAAACGAGCTGCTGCACAGTCAATATCTCCCTGGTTTTATCCACTCTTTCATCCTCTTATCCCTCCCTCTGTGACTCCTTCTCCTCTATCCCAGTCCTGGGGTCATGAGAAGGCTCCCCGGGGAAACTTAGGCCTTACACAAGCAAGGGCATCGGAGGAGGATTTGTGCTCTGCGCCCCTTCAACCCCATCCCTCGCTCTGTTTCCATGTATCTATCTATCCTTCCATATACGAGACAGTAACAGGACTGCAGGAGGACTCAGAGCCCTGTGAGACTCAGGGGCATGGGAAAGGATTGGATTTAGGAGGGGAGAATACTGGAGGAGAACAGTTTGAACATGAGCTTTGGACAGTACGTTTCTCAAATATGGATCTTGGTATGAAATGACTCTTAAAACAGAGAGAAGCACCACTTGTTCTCTTCTATCGGTCTATCAGAAACATGAGACAAAACCTTAAGGAAAAAACACACACACATCAAAAGAGCTACGTTACTAAAGTGAGACAAGGTTTTTCTTATTTCAGGTGGAACAGGGTTGGAAACGTTTACTTCCTAGTCGCCCAAATGCCTTTTATGGAAGTATTCCTGTTTCTATTTTTTCACAACTGCACAATAAGTAGGATTGTAACGATACCAGAATGTAAACTTGTATATGATACTAGTCCAAAACGGCATGGGGGTGCCTTAAAACCGCCTACCTTCTCTGGTCCAAACAAATCCAGACCATTCAGGACCAGAATCTAAAGTTAGAAGGAGGACAAAATCCCAAAATCTAAACAACTCCTTACTCTACTCCTATGTTGTTGTTTTCTTTTGTATTTGAGCACTTCTTTAACCTTCTGAGCTTAGAAAGCTTTCCCGGGAATTTGAATTCTTTACAACGTCAGATGTGGTTTAGTCAGTTTACTCTTTCCTGTGACAGTAAATTTCCAACTATTTGTAATCAGGTGCCATGGTCCAGTCAGTTCATCTTGGTAGAGTTTGAGAATGTAATTTGTCTCTTTGTCTTTCTAGTCTGCTCGTCTCGTTGTCCAATCCAGTGGTTTTTAATTCTGCTCCTCGAGAGTTCTGCTTGTCTACCTTGATGGGCAGGTAATAGCAGGTAATTGCATTCTCCTGGTATCCAAGGTGTGGAAAAGCAGCTTAATGAATAGTAAGAATGATATGCCAGCAGGTCTCTGAGTCATGAACAATGAGAGAGATCCACTGCTTTTAAATAAATCAAGGGCAACCTGTTCAGCCCACCATTTATGCCATCCACCACTCCATCCTAATGCTATTGGAAGCCTGTATCTAACATCTAATCAACATTTGTTGTTCGTTTGGTGTCTGTTTTGACGTAATGTTGATAAAGTGATGGAAAATACGATCTTGAGTTTGTATGTTGTGTTTTATTTTGAAATTGATCGGATGCTCTGTGCGTTTCCTTGTCTGAATTCCGGTCTGGATCATTCTATTCTGTCTAGCTTGACGCTTGCCTGCAACGTACTCAGTCGAAAATAGATTTGCAGCGTATTTGAGACGGCGCAGAGCGTAGTGGGGTTTCTGGCATGCTCTGTCGCTGTGGAAACACAATCATTGACTAGAGTGGAAGCAAACGGCGGCGTAGTGGGCGGCACTGGTGGACCGTGGTGCTGACAGAGTATGTGGAAATTTTGGGGGAAACGCCGGTGAAAAGTCAGCCTCTGAAATAGACGTCGTATTCTGCTTTCATGCCATCCATATTTACCTTCTTCTACTTTCTTACCGTGATGGTGTTCAGCTCTGGTTTTTCTGATTCCAAGTTTGGGCCCAAAGTTTTTTCCATGTTTCTATGTAGTAGGCTTCAAAATGACAAGACAACTAATAGGACTTAATGGCCTTGAGTCCTTGGGGTGCTTCCAATTTAACCCAATTACAGAGTGTAAAATTTTATGAGTCCTTGAAGTAGGGATTGGGGAAATGATCTACCCTGTGGCCTCGATTTTTCTTTCCCCTCTTCAGCTTCACTTCCAACTGTTCACACATCTCTGACTGACTTTCATAACAACTTGGCGTAGAGGTCAGAAAATGTCTCGAATAACGTCTTGTGTGTGTGAAACATGTTTTCAGGGTGTTTCTGCTTGAACACGTAGAACCAGAGGATACAGATGGGTGGATTAAAAATAATTGAATTCTAAGCACACAGCACGCTCATTATCTTGAATACTTCACTGGTCCCGAGTCAGAGGTTTAACAAACAATCCAGAGTTGTTTTAACCTTCTCATTAGAGAAGCACACTTCACATTTCCATTTAAATTGAGGTTACATTACTCACATACCTAGAAGGAAGCACAAGGTGATCTGGATAAGGCCTACTTCCCACGCTAACGTCAAAGGAGTCTCGTTGTGGAGTTATTCCTGTCAAGATTTCTTTTGAGCATGCGACGTGGAGGAGGCATGGTGTGGGACGCCAAAGTACACCGTCTAATTAGCTCAAAAAAACTCTCAGACTTAGCCCGCCCCTAGCTGTTTTTTGATTAAAAAGTCTGGATTTGTGTCAAAGTAATTGGAAATCATTAAAATTTAGAATGAGCCACGTTCTCTTTGAACCGTGCCCTTGAGAAAAAAGAAGCTTCACTTCACACAAGAGTTCCCATTAAAGAAAGGCAGTTCACTTGCTTAATGGTTTTTGAACAATACCTCGTTTTTTTATTGGTTCATGCTTTGGGTCAACTTGATACAGGGATCAATTACAAGTTTGACAAGTATGTTTTCATGGTGTCTCGCTTTTCTTCTCTCTACCCTTTGGTGTTGTAAACTGTGATCACTAAAGGCAGTCATGTCTTTGCATAAACTCAAGAGTCAGATTAGTCTACCTCGATTGCAGTGCAGAATGCGTGTCCGACTCCTAATGCAAGTTTCTATCAAACACTGTTCAACCAAAGAACATGAGGTTTTGGATGCGTCTAACTTTTCTCTCTTCTTGGGTCCAACGAGGGCAATCAGCCTTGCCCTGCACTGTTCTGTCTCTTATTGATCAGACAAACACAGAAATCATTGAGAGCAAACAGAGAGAGGGAAGGCGAGACGAATAACAAGCGGACACAGTTATGGGAACAATCCATAATGTATCTGTATTTCTGTGTGTATTTGTTAAGAGTGTCCTGTTCTACAAACTGAAGCAGGACTTTTTCCCAGATGTTGAAGAGTAAATACATTACACTTTAAAGAGACAAGCTGATGTAGATGAAGATGGGAGGGAGGTGGGGCCCTGTTGTGAAGGTTGGATCAGACACCTTTTATTGGCAGAGCGTAGTGAGCAGTAGAGAGTGTATAGACCTGGATGAGAGAGTTTAGGGGGCGGCAGCAGCTGAGTCTGTAGGGACCTGGGTTGGGATCTGGAGGGTCGCCAGTTCAAGTCCCGGTGCAGACCGAATCTGGAAACGGTCTGGTAAATGATGCCGGTTCAAGTAAATACATTACACTTAAAAGAAACAAGCTGATGTGATCATGATGGTGGGGAGGTCCCCAACCCTGAAAGAAGAGTTGAGAGTTTTCTACGTATATTTTCCTAATTAATAATACAGCAGAACCATCCATACCACTTAAGGCCCTGACACACCAAGCAAACAGCAAAGACCTAGTGTCGAAGAAGGCCGCCTGTGGCGTCGCCTCACGTCGCCTTTTGTCTTGGCCAAAAAGTTGCACTAGAACACACCGCAAAGACTACAGCCACGGCCAACCACCACGTACGATCTGCAGGAAATAACTCTCCATGCCAGCAGGTGGAGGTAGTTCGTTGTTATGATACGGGAAGACCATTTCATTACCGCTGACGCGCACCACTCGTATTATAGGTAGCCACTAATCGAGAATAATGTCGGATAAAAAGTTGAAAATGGCGCTGGCGTTGTCAGCCCTTGGTCTTTTAGTGGAAAAAGAAAAGAAGGCAGAGGCGACAAATAAGGAGAAACCGCACTAATGGGTGAAAGCATGGATACTACAAGGGGCTTTCCTGAACCTGTGTTGAGAGCTGGAGATAAATGAAACGGACACACCGCAAAAACTATGGCAACGATCGCTCACTGATGGTTCAACTAGGGCCAACACCGACGATCTCTTTGGTGTGGCCTTTAGATTTGTACGGTCTTCCTGCGTATTAAGCCCGGACCACACTGAAAGATTATTAGGACTTTTTTTAACTTGCTGACGAAGCTTTGTCTCCACACTCAGTAAACTGTATGCAATGTTGCTCTGCTATTATTTGTCTTTGTTGATTGTTGTGAGTATTTGTATGTTATTATTTATCAGCTGCTGTTTATCATTGAGCAGTGTTGTACACATCTTGAGGGGGAATACATGAAAACCAGCAGCACCCAGTAAATATTCAGCAGTCATGCCATATTGCTACGCATCTGTTCCTTGTGCAGATCTCAGTGTGTCTGAGTTCTGTTTGTGTGTGTGTGTGTGTGTGTGTGTGTGTGTGTGTGTGTGTGTGTGTGTGTGTGTGTGTGTGTGTGTGTGTGTGTGTGTGTGTTTGTGTGTGTGTGTGTGTTTGTATGTGCACGTGCGTGTGCGTGTGCGTGTGTGTTGCAGAGATAGATGGCTGTTAATATCAGATTTTGCGAGAGAGCCAAATGTTCCACTGTGGATAAAGACTTCTACAAATGGCTGGAGGCTGTTTTTGGCTGAAATCACAGGATACAAATAACATTAAAAACAAAATACAAATCACACACACACACACACACACACACACAGTCCTAATCCTAACACCGCTGCATTGAGCTGTATTATATCGCACACTGGGGAGATAATATGACTTCATGGTTTAAATTCAGGTCAGTAGAGAAACATCCAGAATATCCAAAAAGCCAGCCTGGGGTTGATTATTTGCTAAAAGTCACCATCATTCAGGCTGTGGTAAAGAGGGGCGGGTCAAACTAAAATGTAAACGTGTATAATAACTTGTAATTGGTAATAAAAGGTTTTACTGGCCCCTGTTAAAATAACACAAGAAGGTGCAGCTAGTAAGAGATGATGAGGGACAGGGGATCCAAACTTTTCAGCTCCAAACCCCAAAAATAAGGGTACTAGAGACTGGGGACCCCCACCGTCCGTTGAGGGGGTTAAAGCATGTAATGCAGCCCATCGACACACACACACGCACTAATAGACCTATCCAAACACTGGAATCTTTAAATTGCTGCAGACACATTTTAAATGTTCTAAATATAATCCGTTTTTTGAGAAGGTACCTCGCGACCCCCCTCTTGGTACAGTAGCTTGAAAACTTAAGAAACGACTGACGTAAGGTGTCACTGCCACACTCAGAGGCTTATAAAGTAGTTTTATTTACAGATTCACCGACTATCAGGAGACCCTACGGAGTTTGTGTTGCCCCGGATGTAAACAAATTCAGCGTTGACCGTAGTCAAAACGACCAGGCGAAAAAGACCTGAGGAAGAGAATGTATTTACCGTCGAGCTACTGTATCCGAGTATAATCTACATGACGTTTTTTATCACAGCAGCACATACAGCAACAAGGAGGGCAGCTTTCAGTAGCAGCTCACGCTTCCTTCCTTTGACGTGCTCGTTCTACTCTGTTTGGAGCATCCTTAAAGATCCTTTTGCAAACTCTAAATCATGGCCTTGGTTCCAACATATTCCAAATATGGTGTCATTCTTGCTTTTGTTGGAGACGCCCCTCACCTCCCTGCCAGTGCTTATTGGTCTAACCAACAAATACAACCAGCCCACCTGATTGGCTGATCTATATGTTGGTGTATGTAAATGTTTACATTTTTTTTGTTTAGTTTTGAAGCTTCCCTATTTAAATGATGTTTGCAATGTGTTTCTAGATGACCCTGATGAAGGCCACAAGCCGAACTTGTCGGTCTAATGAGTTAATAAAGTTGATCTTCATACTACAAGTACTGCTGACGCTCTTTGACTTCTATGTAGGAAATGTTCAAAGAGAAAAGAAGATCATGGATAATGTAGAGTTAAATCTTTAGACTGTTTTTAATACAAAACACTCAATAAACATGTTTCTTTTTCTGACTGGTTTAAAGGTCGTCGTTTAAACTCTTAATGTGCTTCGACACAAACAAGCAGACGAAGTGTTGGAGTTGTGTTATTAGTCGTTGATGGGTAGACAGGCTCTGACTGACACGATGACAAACCATAATCAAGCTGACAATCAGAACCCACTTTAAGAAACTTTCAGTGTTTCAACTTTTGGCAGTAAGCTGTCTTCAGTGTTATCTCTGGCTGACTCAGAGGAGCGAGGCTGAAAAAACAGAAAAGGGCACATGCACACAGAACGTGTCCTGTCATTTAGGGGAGCCTGTTTTTGTTAAATAGATTTTTGGGACATCAGGGGCTCTGTTACATTTGAATATGGGGTCAAATGGGGGATTTTTGAGTTTTAGGAGCCAGCCTCAAGTGGTCACTCAAGGAACTGCACTTTAATGCACTTTGTTTTTCAACACCTGATTGATATATCACAGCTGCAGCGTATATTAACAGAATGATGTTTTCACACAGGTATAACCAAGAAAAAGAAGATTGGACAAACGTATATCATTTGAGTATTACGTTACCTGTTTCAGTTATTATTTCAATCAGGAGAGACTTAGGCTAATTGAGAATGAACAATTATTTATTAACAATGAAATGTGCGACAATTTTAGAATGAAATGTGCAAAGTCTTTGGGGGGCTAGGCTCCATCGTGACGACTTCCTGTACACGGAGGGGTCGTGAGGCCGACGCCTGATAGGATACCCCCCTATGGAGTCTAGACACTGGTGGTGGTGAAGAGGAATGGAGGCTGTGATGAGGAGTGGGATTCGCCAGAATCTGGACTCTGCTGAGCTGGATGGAGGTGACTGGGGCGGAGGAGGGTTGCAGCGGCTGCACTGAAACAACAAGGTGGCTGTGGGAGAGAGAAGCTGTTTTACGCATTTGACACAGCAGGGTGATTGGTTGAGAAAGGTTGAGGCTTAATTACTTAATTGATACACGCCCGTGTTCAGCTGATCACCAGAGTAGGAGATAGAGGGAGTAGTTTGAAGTTAAGTGAGGAGGTGAATGAATGAGTGCACGAACACCAGTCTTCCTGTCTGAACTTACGCTGAGCTCCATTTCAATCAGGAGAGACTTAGGCTAATTGAGAATGAACAATTATTTATTAACAATGAAATGTGCGACAATTTTAGAATGAAATGTGCAAAGTCTTTGGGGGGCTAGGCTCCATCGTGACGACTTCCTGTACACGGAGGGGTCGTGAGGCCGACGCCTGATAGGATACCCCCCAAAAGAAAGTGAGAAAGACGAAGGTAGACATTTAACATGGTTTTACCTTGCTGGCTGCATGGATACTGTGGGGAGAGTTAGAGTTAGATATAATGATGTGACAGGGATTGATATAACATCAGAGGACATTCACCCTGTGCATATAGGGACTTACCTGGGTCATGATGAGGCCCGCTGTGTCGAGGTCTTAACCTGACAATTGGCTCACATGACCCGCTAAACTGCCCTGTAGTCGTGGCCCGCGTGTATGGGGTCCGACGACCCCATGAGGCCCAGCACGACTGACTGAAGACTGACCTATAGTCGTAGGCTAGCACGTTTTAAGTCCGTCGACCACGTAACGTTTGCCTGTCACGACTGCTTGTGCTTGCGTGTAGTCATGAGGCCTGCATGTATGGGACTGCTGCCCTGACACGCGGCTCCTCATGACTGACTGAAGACTGACCTATAGTCGTAGGCTGGCACGTTTTAAGTCCGTCGACCACGTAACGTGTGCCTGTCGCGACTACTTGTGCTTGCGTGTAGTCATGAGGCCGGCATGTATGGGACTGCTGCCTTGACACGTGGCTCCTCATGACTAAGCCCTAAAGTCTGTGGCCCAGCATGAGGGTCCGTTGACCGCCTCATGGCCAGTGTGACTTCTAAGCTGCCCTGGAGTCATGAGGCCCGGCATGTTGGGTCCGACGACCGCTGACATGTGGCCAGCCATGACTGCTGATGCCTCGACCTATAGCCTTCTGGCCCGGCGTGTCTGGGTCCGTCGACCTGACACGTGGCCAGCCTGACTGTGACAATTGAACACGAAGGTAGTGACCCCAGTAATTAGGAAGGAGAAGTTTACACCAGTCACGTATTCGAATGACCATAATATTCACCACCACCAGTTATATGAGCTTTCTTACCGGTAGTTAAGGTTTTAGTTATCTTCGGCTTACCAGAACCGCACTGATATCTGGATGAATATGGACTGGAAGTCAGGGGAAGACCATCCTCTGAGATGTCGAAGAGAAGAGGATGGAATGCCTTGATTGGCTGCAGTTGTGGCAGTGACTATTCTAAAAGGAATTACCTGAAATTTGCCATGTGCCTGGCTTTTCTGAGGCCCGTGATTGACCTGACGTGGCCTGTATGCCGTAGGTCTGGTTGACCTTAGTGAAATGTGATTCTACCAGCCAGCACGTGCCAGCTGACCAGGACTTCCTGAGCAAGGCCGCATAGCCCAGAAAATTATCCAAAGCACTTAAGCATGGCAAAATGCGTGGAAGCAATTGCTGCAGAATGTTACGTTCATGCAGCAGTGATCTTGAAAATGTAAACATTTACCCGCAATGATGATGTAGAAATGATGTAATACGAGCTGCATTAAACTATAAGTCACGTCCTTGACGCTCGAGGAACCTGTGAAATCAAGTTGAGATGCTGTAGAAATGCAAACCATGTTAGCCTTATTAGTAACGTCTTTGGCACCAGAGTACCCTCTGATACAAAGATTGCAGGTCCTGGCAGAGTCTGAACGAGTTGATGGCCAGGATACATGATTTTAATTTTCATGGTAAGATGATTAGGAAATGTGCTAGACGTGAACTATAGCAATGAATGACAGATCCGCCACCATGATGACTGAGAATCTTATTGTCACGGTGACTGATGTTTACGCTGCAGCATATAAATGATAAACTTGCAAAATGCGCAGACTCATCGAGTCATGTTGCGATTGTTCGTTTTGCATAAATGCTTGGATGTAGTCTGCCTTGACTATACAGGAGTGCAGTTCCCCCCCAAAATCTAGGGATGACTGCATCCCTGGGAAAATATGACGATTGGTTTACCATTGGACTTTATGTAGCTGTCGCAACGCCCGCTAGAATTAAATGTTAAGGGGAGAACCGTGACACGAACGCTGAATGAAGTCAAATTACCATGACTAGTATGACGAGGCTATGAGACCTACGTCTAATAGTAAGTTATAGATCCTCGATTTAGCTCGGGATTAGACATTCCCATGAAAGCCCATCAGTCTGTAGAAGCTGCTCCTATCTACACGTCTAGTGATTTGCCTTGATAGGACCATCACCTACTGTTCCCACTTGCAACTCGTAGAACTGTGATGCTGTTTGATTTGTTAAGTTGCTGTTACGGGTGGAGGGCCGGAAGCAGGTAGCCGTTAGCAGAAATCCTAGATAGCTGGTTAGCCTCAGATCGTTGAATGACGATATAGTGGGAATTCCACATGGCACTCATCCTACAATATTAACATCACCATACCATGTCAGGTTTCCATGGCGCATGCTAAATCACTTGTACTTCAGCAGTAATAAATACTACCCTGCGCCGACTAATTGCTGAATTAGAGAGTGCTCTCCCGGTTTACATGCCAGCAGGATGGTTGTCAGAGTGTAACGACTCCCAATTAAAACTAAAACATAACGAGTCACCACCTGTGGTGCTGTTTTGGATTACCATGATAGTCTGGCTGTTACATGGTTTGAAAGCTGATTGAGCGACATTTTTCGCCAGAATATATCAGAGCTCAAGTATATCCTGGGTACAAAGTCTCTGGGTCCTGACTGTTTGCTATGAGTGTGACACCCGAGTCCCGCTGTCTCTGATGTTGTCTGAGCCGTATCAACATCGTGTTTGAGTAACCTGGACGGCCGCCTGGCTCATCCCCTTGCGTATGAAGTTGATTAATTGAGGGACTATAGAACAGGAGAATAACATACTGTACTCACTGCTTACTTGATAACTGCAAGCATCTATTATGGTAATTTTGTGTCAATTTACGTGCAAAGTAAAGCTATGAGCAGACTCCAGCGCTACCATTAGCCTGCTAACTCGACGATGCAGCTCGAGTTGTTTTGGTTTCATGCTGGTACCCAAGGCGACTTCTACTGGATCGCAGTCTCCTTTGTGCGAACAAAGCATTTCAAGACTGTATAACTTCTTTGTCGGCATTGACGTGTCCAGGTATTTTATCGCTTGAAAAGTCGATTTCTAAGTGATGAGCTTGTTTGCATGAATTAGTAGACATAATTCTACACCGTCTGGTCAGTTTTAATTAGGGTGTCACCCCAGGTAAACTGTGGGCATGCCAAGTAACAAGTAGCTTGTTAATTTAAACATGTTACCTATTTATTCATTTAAATAATTCCAGACTCCATAATGTGATTATGGCAAATCCTCATATCAGGAACGGTGCAATTAATTATGCAGCCCTTGTATGACTTCAATCTGATGAATACATTGAAATTGTACGGCATGTATATAGGCTAGAGCAAGCCGCTGGGCAGAAGAAATAGACTACGAGCCTATTCATGCTGGAAAAACTCTTTTTTTTTTTTTTTTTTTTTTTTTTTTAATATGACTGGCTGACGTTTTCCATGAATAAAATGCTTAGAACACCCTGAGTGAACAAAAAGTCTAAATGCTCAGGTCAATTAATGCCCGTTGTGCAATGATTAAAGGGGACTTTTCTATGAGATCTAGGCTTACCTTTAAGGAATAGAGCATGAAGTTGAATTATGCGAAATACTCTTATTATTAAACAGACCTGGTATGCTCATTCCTACTGCTTTATTGCCCTTATTACTATTCCCCCCATTGATTTAAATAATTATTGTAATCGGGTAAAAGTAGTCGAGGAAATGCATTGATGATTGACGCCATGAGCCCCGACGCACGTGAAGCTGAGCAATTACTTAACCCCTTAAAGGGCAAGGAACCAAATATGGTAACTTCGTTGATGTTGATTTTCTACATGACATTGAAAATTTTACGACAGAAATAAAGTATTGTTATGTCCTTCAATAACACTCTGAGGTTGAATTTTTTGAATTTCAAAGTATTTCAATAAGTGCCCTATAGAGGATTAAAGATCCAGATTGAATTATCAGCCCATGTAGCTGATTTGAATTACATATGATGCCCTACTGGACCAAGTAACTGAACGACGGAACACAGTGTGGGGAAGTAACATTGAAAGAACAGAGTCTTACTCAAACTGTTAATGGATATGCGGAAGGAATATGCAGTATGCAGGCTGAACACCTGCGTGGTGAGACACGTGATTGCTCCGACGAGCCGTGTAGTGATTGAAACCAATAAAAGCAAATAAACAGTTAAAATATTTAACCGCAGTGTTACCTTTTTCGTCAGCTTCGTCGTCCCTAACCATAGTACAGGACAGCTGTTTGGCTCGTTTTGGGCTGGTAACAGGCAGTCCCGTTTATTCGGCGCACAAAGTAGGAGGAGAGGCAGAGTACATTTCTCTTAACCGGCTCACTTTAATCACACACCTGCGCCTGCATACACATACTCCGTACCGTAGCGGGAGACTCCTGTTTACTTCTCATCGCCTACATTTACCTATAAGCCACCTACTTAAAGGGACAGGCTCAGGCCGGTAGCAGTGATGAGAAAAACGCTGATATAAGTTTTGATCCTAATTATAAAATAAAGACGTTATTAGTTAAAAATAAGCCTAGAGTTAGTGCCAACCATAATGCCCGCTTTTCTGTCGTCACGAAAAAGGAATCAGGGAGTTTCCCGATTTACCTGAGACAGAAACACGATGATGTTTGCCCGCCTGTGTCGCCGACCAGCGGAGCCCGCAGCTGCGTGGATTCACTGTTGAGTGAACATGATTCGTGAAGCAGACATGCGACCGTGAGGGACGCTGTCGCCGATGGTGAGACGGGGATATTAATGCGAGAGTGGAGCCTGCGAGAGACAGCTTAGATGATTACCAGACTGTTTTTAGATGATCAGGCTGCTCCTGCACCAGCGTGTCCTGCCGGTGCCCGTGAGGCTGGCGACATTCGAGTGGAGATGACTTTCTCTTTTTTGAGCTGAAACTGATTTAGGCTGCGCTATCCCGCTGCCCGCATGAACACACAGCAAGTGTGTCGTGCAGCGGCTGCACTGAAACAACAAGGTGGCTGTGGGAGAGAGAAGCTGTTTTACGCATTTGACACAGCAGGGTGATTGGTTGAGAAAGGTTGAGGCTTAATTACTTAATTGATACACGCCCGTGTTCAGCTGATCACCAGAGTAGGAGATAGAGGGAGTAGTTTGAAGTTAAGTGAGGAGGTGAATGAATGAGTGCACGAACACCAGTCTTCCTGTCTGAACTTACGCTGAGCTCCATGACTGATGATTGTTTGAGACATTTCTATAACTCCATATTAAAGTAATCTTGTTCATGGTTAAACTGTCTTCGTGGTAAAACGGAGAAGAGTGGACTGTGAAGTAGCACTGGTCAAATATTTTTAGGGAGAAAGGAAAGAGACTGAAAGGTCCAATCAGTGAGATGTGTAGTGAGTGAAATGATAAAGTGAGCTTACTCTATGATCAGACATTAAGGAAACATGCTATGTTGAAGTGCTGGCTTCTCTGACAACAATGCAGCAGCCAGTATGTCCTCCTTCTAACTTTAGATTCTGGTCCTGAATGGTCTGGATTTGTTTGGACCAGAGAAGGTAGGCGGTTTTAAGGCACCCCCACACGGCCGTTTTGGACGCCCCTCGGTTTGCCAGATATGAGAGCAGTTATCAGGTCAAACCAACAGGTGTTGCAGCGATGGAAGCGGGCAAGAGAACTGGTTCAGATAGAAGTGATTGTACCCGACCTAAAAAGCCTCTGCATGTTTCTAATAAGCTCCACGAGCAGAAACGTGCTCAAACTAGGATCAATATTGGAGATGCTTTTGAAAAATGGAGAGAGGTTAGAACGCAGAAAGGTTTACAGACCGATGCAGAGCTGGCTAAACACTGAAGCTTCAGTGTCCACCACATGGCAACCTGCGTGAGCATCAACTCTATGGAGGAGGGGGGGGGGGGGAGACAGCTCTCTGTAAGGTTTGAATTTGAACTGCATGAGAGAAACACTGATGGGATGACTGTAGGAGGGCAGGCAATGAAGCAGAGAAAAGAAAAAAAGAGCACAGAGTTGATCTTATGGTTGTTTTTTTCTCTCTCGTCTCTCTCTGCTTGTGCTCTCTCTCCCTTTAGATGCTTTGTTCTGTTACTTCATGTGTTTCTCTTTCTTGTCTTTTGGTCCACTATGGGGAAAGTATATCCTACACTATATCATCTATTGATGTTTTCCAGCTATTGCTCGCTCTTTCTCTCTCAAGTGGTCAGACGTATATGTGTTTCAGGAGTTTGGATTCTTCCTCTCCTGCATGCTTCACTTGTTCTACACATGTGATCGTTCCTTAAAAACAGATCTGAATAAAATCAAGTAGCACGATGCATCTTCCCATCGGTCTACAGTTAAAGCTCTGAATTAAAAAATTAAAGCAAGTCTCCCCTCCCCGCACCTCATGTCTGAGAGATGTGAAGGGGAAAGTTTCACTTTCTTGAAACAGACTTTCCTCTCACTAATTAGACTCTGGCCTGTGATCACTTGCCCTTAAAAATCACAGATTTATTCAGCTGCAGGCTCAACCGACCGCCATATAGAAATGCAAAAACTGAAACTTGCCACACAGCTCTCAAAAACTTTAAAAATACACCAAGATAACATCGCTTATAGTCACTGAGTTAAATCTCCTGTGAGGGACTTTTGAAGCAAGGTGCAGAAAACACCAAAAAGCAAGGAAAGGCAGAAAGGATGCAGAGGTGAGGATATCTTCTCAAAGATACATAAACTCTGGACAACAGACAGATTACAGATTATGTTGGACATTTTACATGACAGACATTAAATATCTGTGTGATTCTTATGCTGCATTCATGTGTTACGGCCTCCATCCATTATCATTAAATAAGGCTAAAAAAACAAAGGAGACCCTAACAGATAAGACGTCAACACACAGAAGATTTTACCCCAAGCTTTATTTGATCAATAACCACCCCCTTGTTCTTCCATCTGTATAACGGGGAATATGATAAACTTGCTCATACGCCCCTTAAATGTGAATCTCTAAGTGAGGATGCACTGACGTCATTTTAATCCCGGTATGTTCTGCTGGGACAGTAACTCATCAAATCATCGGCAGTATCAGAGTCCTTCTCTATGCTGCTGCAAATATCCAACTCACCCACAGGGATCATAAAAGTTTCATCCAGTCTTCAGAGAAATACAAGACACACGATTTGAACAAAATTGTAATATGAAGTGATGTCGTACAGCTGCTGCATTAGTCGTTGAAACCTCAGGGCCTGTAGCTGCCTCTGACGAGGAGGATGTCTCTGTCCAGTGTCTGCTGGCATGACTGATCTCTATGAAAGCAAAAGAGCATGTTCAAAAGTTTGTATTGAATATTTTTACATCTGACGTAAAAGGTTGAGTTTCTCATCTTTGTAAATCCTGCCTCTTCTTTACAGCATCATTAGAGAAGCTATGTTCACTACAGAAGGTGTGCACTCGAATGTGTGAAGACAATGCCGACACTACACTGACTGAGTGTGCCGTAGTCTCTCTCTTGTCTTTGTGAGGGAGCTCCGATGTGTGCTCTCTCTTTTGGCTCTGCTGTAAAGAATACAGACACAATGATAATGAAGCCAGGCGCAGACTGTCCCGCTGTTTTCTGACCTTGTATCGACAATTGGGAGCGAAACAAATGCACATATATACCTTTCTCCGTGTGTCTGCATTTGTTCATATGTTGGAGTATAAAGAAAAACGTTCTCCAGACCTTTTTGTCTTTTTGTTTTCCTTCATTCTGAAAGCAGCGAGCAGCTCCGTGTCTTGATGTTGAAATCGTTCTGTGGTAGAAAAAACTCTGTCTCATGGGACAAATTAGTTTGTGGCCTTCAAAAGACGCAAACATAAGACTGAAACGGTTACGCAAGAAGAGTAAGGTTTGATTTGGTTGTTAAAAGTTTTGCCAGAGTGTGAGAAGTGGAGTTATACGGAGGTGTTCTGGTTCTTTTTAGTTGACCATTTTGGACATGGGCGTCACGAGGTGATGATTCAGCACACTCGGCTCTCAGCTCTCCCTTCATGTGCTTCTTTGTTCGGCATGTTTGTGCTTACTTTTGCAGAACGCTTATATGGTCGTCAGGACCTACTGGACAATGCTTTTTAATACAAGTTACGAGACCACCCCGAGCCTCAGCCTTAAAAAGAAAAAGCAGGGCTGAGGGGCCGGCCTCCTGCGAGACTCAGAACACAGCCCTACAATCTTTTACTCTACCAAATATGTTCCTCACCAATGCCAGATCTATTGTTCAAACAACAGACAAACTGGATCCAAACATAGTTGGACATTGCTACGTTTGTAACTGCTGTTTCCTGATAATAACTGAAACCTGGCTTCACCTGCTGACCCCTGACGCAGCAGTGCAGCGGGCAGGTCGCACACTCCACCGCTGGAACAGATACAGAGACTAAAGAGCAGAGGAGGAGGTGTTTCAATCTATGGACTTTACAGTGGGTCTAAAAACAGAACAATCATAGACGATCACTGTAACTATGGATGAATTAATGTTGTGCAATTTAAAGGTGCACTATGTAGGTAGTGAACTTTGAAAGTTGGAGAAGTGAAACAATTCTCTGCTATATTTTTTCAACTAAATACACAAACTTTATTCAAAAGAAAAAATGGAACACTGTTTGGAGCTAAAAAGCGACCAGGAGAGTTACGGTCGGTTTCACTGCTGCGGGTCCCCCACCAGAACTTCTCGTGTAGTATTTTATCTTCAAACAGTTCCAGGGACCAAATGTTCCTCTGAGGACAGTTTGTGTATAGAGTTATGAACATATACCACAGAATCTGTACATTTCTCCAACTTTCACATTTCTCTACCAAAACTACAGAGTGTATCTTTAAGGTGAAACACGTGTCAGTCTACGATGTACAATGACAACGCAGGCTTCTATTCTATTTAATCCCATCATGGAGTGATGAACACTTTAAGTCATATCTCTTACAGGTCCCATTGATTATTTATGGAAGCCCATTTCCACCAGTAAAAAGATGAACACACGAACGTGTTATAGAGAAGCCGGTGAAACCACATTCATCCCTTTTATATCTCTTCCATCTTTTCCCCCCTCACGCTCTTCCTCTGCTTTCTCCAAGCGTCTCAAAAACAAGTCGATGAAGAACAGAAGGAATGTCTGAAGTTGCAGAGGAGTGAAGCTAGATTAAATTATCAGCTCGGCGCCCCATCGGAGGCACAAAAGCATGAAATTACTTGACATTTTTTCTCCTAACGCACTCCGCCATTAGCCACTTCCTCGGCTACATTTCACAGCCAGGAGGACAGTAAGAGCCTCTGGAAGTCCTTTTTGAATAACTCAAACGTTTGTCAGGCAGTGTGTTGTGCGAGGGCGGAGAGATGTATGGGAGCGGGAAAAAAGACGGCTGTGCAAGAAGAGGATGGTGAGGCTGATACTGATTTTCTTTAAATCTGTTTTAATAACAGCATAAAAAAAAAAAAGTTAACTGTTTATTACAAAATATCTTAAAAGGTCCACTCAATGTATCCCACAATGCATTGTGAAAAGAAGTATACAACATATAGTCCCTATCAGAGAATATAGACCATCATGCATTGCGGTTCAAAGATTTTTGCGAGCAGAAAGTGCCGACTTGAGAGGAGCGACCAGTGTGAACACAGAAACCCAATGAAGTTCATATTTGGAGAGTTTTACTGAACTGTATCGTCTGTTTAAATAAAGACTAAAGGTTTGTCAGCGGAGTGACGTTAGTTTGTCCTAATGATGATGACAGGTACGAGACCAGCTCCGTGTTTAGCGGGTCAGTTAGAAACTGGTCGAAACACCAGAAAACAACCAACACAAAATCTAATTCATTGATGGATAGATTTTTGTATTGAATTGATGACACTTCATCCATCTACCAAAGTATTGCTGCTTAAATTGTAAAACAAAGTTCAGAAATGCAAATCATGGAAATCTGGGAAACAATTCTAATGGATTCACTGGGCCACAAAAAACGCCTGAGTATCTGAAATTAAAATTCTGACATCGTAGCCGAGCAGATAGATACACACATACACGCTCTGAAACACAGGAAGAGGAAGTTATGCACACACATACACACACACACACACACACACACACACACACACACACACACACATACAGTTGCTTGAAATTCAAATTTAAGCACAGAGAGTTGCTGAAGTACAACATTTACTCTTCAGTGGTCATAACCTCCTTTTTAACACCGAATGCCAGCACATGCACACACACACACACACACACACACACACACACACACACACACACAAGCATGCACGCACACACACACACACACACACACACACACACACACACACACACACACACACACACACACACACACAGAGACCTCTGTGTCTTGCTCTTTCTGTCACACACAAACACACACACACACCCTTTCTCTCCACAAAGACAAACCCCTAATGTACCTTGACTCTTGCCTGTCCCACCTCAGTAACTCAGCGTGGACTTTTATAACTTTTTAAAACAGCCCAAGGCTTTCTCCTTTCCCTCTTTTTTTACACACCTGAAGGATTCATGGGCCGATTTAAACACTGCATCGCCTCCCCTCCCCTCACCTCACCCAGACTCACACACTCGCTGTGAAAAGTCAGCAGGCTTTAGAAATGCCACATTTCTGCATTCTGTCTCGATTTGACTCCCTAAAAGTCAAAGCCTGCCGCCTTTCCTCTCTTCCATCTTGTCTCAATGCATAACTCAGCACCACTCTTTAAAATTTAAAAATACTTCAAAGTGCCTCTTGGATGGGATTGGACGGAGGTGGCAGGGGCAGCGAGGCAGATGACGGAGCGTTTAGCGTGAAAAGGTTAAAGGTTTCATCCCAAATGGCAGGGCGGCGATAAGGTGTTGTGGCTTTCAGCAGTTCTGAAAGGAAAAGGGCACGATGAATGTCAGCCAGGTCTTCTGAGAAATAATAAATCACACACAAATGCGCCAATTTGAACATTTCCAGGGAGAATCTGTGTGAAATTCTCCGCTCTGCTTTCAAAAACACACCGAATGGGGTCATTTGTCTTTAAATAATTCAGTTTGACCCAGTGGAAAGAGAAGCATGTTTTTACCTTTAATGACCTCTAGGGAAATTCCATCAAGTTCACCTTTTATTTATATACAAGCCAGAGCCCTTCCAAGGCCAGATTAACCTTTAGGGCAACTGGGCAATTGACCCAGGGGCCCCAGATCAGCAGAGGACCCCTGGGCAGTAAGTGCATAAGCAAAAAAATCAGGTTAGATCTCGCTTTGCTTTAGCATCTCCTCTAATGCCTCAGCAGCTTTTCTCCTGTGCTGATGCCGACCATGCCTTTAAGGTTAGGTTATGTATTAAAGGTCACATATTCTCCTCCTCTTGAAACTAGTTTAAATAAGTCTCAGCGCTCCCCAAAACATGTCTGTGAAGTTTCTTATTTTAAATCCACTCTGATCCTGTATTTGATCATGCCTATAAACCCCTCTATTTCAGCTCTCCAAGCAGGCGGCCCGGGTTTGAATCCGACCTGTGGCTCCTTTCCCACTCTCTCCCTCTCGCTCCTCGATTTCTGCCTCTATTTACTGTCCTTATCTCTAAATAAAGGCATAAAAAGCCAAAAAATAAACCTTTTCTTTTTTAAGGCCCTTGTTCTCCATCTTTTATTTTGAATATCTTAGATCTTCACCTTCTTTGTCCGTTTTTTTTTCCAGAATGAATTAAGATAAAAACCACTTCATGTTGATGTATTTCTGTCCTGCTTATCTTGTCAGCTCGGACAAATATGGACGCTGTATGAAACAGCCTTGTCGAAACTGAAGGTCAGAATAGATCTATGAGAGAGAGAGAGAGAGAGAGAGAGAGAGGAGGGGCCAGGGGGATTATTGGTGAGAGAGAGAAAGGGTGGAATAATGTTAGATTTAAAGCAGAGAGGGAGGGAAGTCAGTTTTGTCCAATCATAATGAACTGCAAAGATAACGGCTGCTATCTCAACCACACAGAGGCCTGATCGGAAACTTTATGTCGTTCGGTGTTTGTGTGTACTTTTGTTAGTGTATTTGTGCCGTGCTGTCGCGTTAGTGTTTGTGTCATTGTGCGCATGGCATGAGACTCTCGGCTCCTGTGTGTTAATCTGCACAGGATTGGATGTATTTGAGAGGACCGGCTGGTCCCTGGTCATGCTGGTCAATCGGTGCACCTCCTGCTGATGCGTGTGTTTGGATAAATGATAGAGACAGAATGTTCACCTGAACATACATCGACGCTCAGACAACCAAAGGGTGGTAGATGGACTCCACCAAAGTCGTCTCACACGAGGCCCAGTTTGTCCCGTACTGTGCTTAAGCATTATTACCCCCCTCCCTCCCAGTGGGGGACTGGCCTGCACTCACACTGCTCCAGGACTAACCAGGTCTGAGCACGGCTACCTCTTGTACATAACGTCGTAATACAACACATGCATGGCTTTACGTGATCATGAAGCGTGGTTAGTTTACAAGACTCAAAAGGAAAAAAACAACGTGCGGTCGAGTCCTCGTCTTCACATCGGAGAACAACACAGAGAACATGACAGCTACTTTACTGACGGGGCTCATTTTGAATCATGTTAGTCAGATACAGAAAGAACACTCCAGGATTTCTTGATAATGAAGGCGGGGGATCGATTATACTTCATGTCCATGCTGCGTACCCGTGCTCGTGCTCGTACATGAGCAACTGTACCGTGCCAAAGCACATCTCTTCCAACCGTGCAAGCGCTCTTGAAGTCTAATCGGAGCACTCGCACTAAGAACGTCAAACGAACTGGACTTTTGAGGCTCAAACACGCTTGGGCACGGTATTGTTTGCCTAGTGTGGGTGCGCTCTAAATCACCTAAGTATTTTTGATGAATTGAACCTCTCTGGACAGTGAGAATTACTGACGATAAATTTGATAAGTTAGATGTTTCAGTCAAGACAAAAAGGATGATTCACGTTAGCATAGCACAAGCGCAGCTCTAAATGTACTCAAGAGAACAACATCAACAATAATGTGCAAAATCCAAAAATCCTGTTATCATTCAGGGTTTCCCACAGAATGAAGCTGTACCTGGGCGATGGGGGGTGGGGCATGATTCATGGATTTTGGAAGCTAAGTGCTCCAAAGAATTGTGCATCATTTGCTCCCTCTAACTTCTGCGTCTCAAGGTCTAATCCACAGAGCATAGAGCCTTGTGAATTAAGCCCTGTTTCCACCAAGAGGCCCAGTTTGGTTCAGTACAATTTGGTACGGTAAACCCTGATCTGGCTTGCATTTCCACAGCCAACCGTTCCCTTATTTGGTAAGCCAGATGGAGATAGCCGCGTCGGCTACGAAATAGTGTGACATCATAGCAGACCAACACAGTGTAGCCCGCTATTAATTAAGTTCAACGAAGAAGAACGGGACACAGTAAAGAAAAGGGACCCTTTAGGGTCGGATAGGTATACCCTTGGCACCCCAACAGAAGGGTACCTAAAAAAGTAGGACGGTGTGGATCCCTTATTTTGGTACCATTCCCAACTTTTGACGGTGGAAACGCCAATAAATGGGTACTGAACCGAACTGAACCGGACTGCTTGGTGGAAACGGGGCTATATGTCATCCTCTGTGTGCAGCATAGAGTCTTAATGTGCGTCTTCTTAAGGATTTATTTTGGTGCAAGACTCTCTCTCTCTCTCTCTGGAAATATACTTGGGCAGCCTACCAAAGTATCGTCTATGTGTGCATGGGAAACACTGCCATCACCCTTTTTTAGAATAAAAGAACAGTGAGCCGTTATTGTTTACACAATATTTTCTGCAGATTTCCAAATAGTTCTGAGGCGTGTATGAGAATGATGAAAGCTTGAGTATATCGTGACAAATAGCATTCATCAATGAAAAACATCATGATTAATAGAACAGGAAGTACACAGGACTAACAGCAGCCTCCAGACTCTCACACATACAGTACATCATCTAGAGTTATCACGCTCAGCCACATTTTTGTATCGATGTCGATGGAAAATTGATCATAAAACCCATTCATGGTCATAGTAATTATAATGCTTCACACAGGAGGATTTCTATACTTACCTGCACAACGTCTCTTAACACCAAGTGAAGAAAATCAAAGGTTAGTAGTTGATTAACAGACTGAAAGCTGAGATCCTGAAGAGATGAGTTTTCCGCCTCTAAATAAGTAGATATTCTAGATTCTGTCACTCTGTGGACAACTTCACATGAGGGGAAACTGTTACAGAGTCAATAAGTGGTGTGTTTCTGAAGGACAAAGACAGGTGAGTTAAATCAGAGGGCAAAAGCAAACAAGGATTGCTGTGTGGGGATGGAGACAGAGGGGTGAGAGACATGGAGTGATCGTCGGTTTGTATGTGTGTGTGCCTGCCCATCAGAGCTGCTTTAAGCCTGCAGCAGCCTCACTGTAATTGCCTCAGCTGTCAAACCAGCAGAACATCCTCACGTCACTGCTGTTTACTAGACCAGCAAGCTCGCTCTTTCCCTCTCTCTCTCCCTCTCTATTGCACATGCAAAATTGTAGGATAACGACTAATAGGATACTTTTTTCTGTTTCCATCCCCTCCGACTCTCTTTTAATCTCTCCTCCGTCTGTCTGTCTGTCTGTCTGTCTGTCTGTCTGTCTGTCTGTCTGTCTGTCTGTCTGTCTGTCTGTCTGTCTGTCTGTCTGTCTGTCTGTCTGTCTGTCTGTCTGTCTGTCTGTCTGTCTGTCTGTCTTTGTTCCTCCTCTTAACCTTTGGCTGCTGCAGCGTACACTCTTTTTTTTCCAGATCAATAAGTCAGGCCCGATGTGAAGCGTCTGATTCCAACACTTATTTCATCCCTTGGATGCTCAGCACAGCACAGCAGCAAAACTTCCCTCACCTTTAATCCACCTCGAGAATTGTCTGCGCCTCCGACACCTTTACTGGCACCCAAAACAAACACCAAAGTTTGCTCGGATAAACAGCAAACGCAGACATGTCGACCAAGGAAAGGGTCGGATCTTTATAGTTTATGGTTTCCTTTAAGACAAAATAATCTGATTCAATCAGTTAAGTTTTTTTTCTGCAATACACAAATCTGGGGACATGTTTGAATTAAAACCGCATGGATGTTGCTTTTTCATTTTTAGTAAGCCAGCAGCACATTGTCATCTAGTTGGATATGTATCTAAAAAAATGACCATTTATAAATATATTTTAATTTTATTCAAATAGGATTTCAAAACATGTGTGTGAAGTGTCTTGTTCTAAATCCACTCTGATCCTGTATTTGATCATGCCTATAAACCCCTCTATTTCAGCCCTGCTCAGAACAGGCTGTTTCTGTGTCTGTTGCTTTAAATGTAAATGAGCTGTGTCTGACCACGCCCCTCTCTGGAAGGTCTTGGGTGGCTCAGGCCTGATTGTTGACAGTGAGAAGGCAGACTCAGAGGGCAGAACAAACACCTAGCTGTGGGAGTGTCACCCACTTGGGGGAGGGGTTACTCCTTTGTGCAAACTCGAGGGGGTTGGGTGTTGAAGGTGTGTCGCTTGAGGAGAGCGGAGGATTCAGCATGGAGGAGGTGTCGCCAAAAAGCAGTTTGTTTTGGTTTCATGCTGGTGCTCAAGGGCGACATCTACTGGATCAAAGAGTCAAACATTCTTCCTTTAATAGTCATGTATCCTGTAAAATGTTAGCATCTATGGCTGCTTCATGTTTGTCAGAAACTCCATTACCCGAGCTCCAAGAGATTTGTAATCTCAAAAGGTTTTTTTTTCTGGTTAATTAAAAGTTGAATAATAAATAAATAAATATGCTCGACTTAATGACAGAAAAGTCTAATGAATATCAAGTCCCAAAAGAATCTGCATTTGAAATTAATGGGATTAACCCTTTAAATAGGTTGAGTTGTTTCTTCCTTTATATAAAACTCTGTATTCATCTTAACGGCCTCTTTAGGTCAAACTTTTTTTCGCCATAAAATAAAAACATCTAATAAGGTCGAAGGTGTAAACACCCTGAAAATAAAAGCAGCAGTGTTGAAACAGAAGTATCTTTGAAAGCACACGTTCATTACTCGGGTGCAACCAAACATGGAAAACCGCAGCTGAGGGAGCTTTTTCTCCCTCTGCTAATGTCTGCTTCTTCAGATTGTGACCCTGAAATGTAGAATTATTTCTCACCGAAGGGGCTACGAGCAGAATATACATTTCCTCCATCCTGGGGACTCTAGCGAGGGGAGGGACATTAACAGAGAAGCCTGGTACAATAACTCTCAAAGTGCCTTCAGCAGCGGCACTAATGCTTGTTTTGTTTTTTTACGTCTCTCTGATGTTTGGCTGCAGACCGGACCAACGTCATGAGCTCAGTTAATCTACCCTTTGGCTTCAAGGCTTCATCCCTTTAACCTCTCAGTAGGGATTGGGAAACCAACCATCTGAAGTGCCCTTGAGCAAAGTTAGTTTGGAAAACTGCCCTAATAGAAGAGCATTTTTTCCCATTTGATCTTTGTTGTGAGTGTGCGGTTTAATTTGCTGTACTCCCACTTCATACATTGTGATTCTGTCTGCTTTGCTGAAAGCGCTCTTTATTTAATTTCACTTGCCAGCATGCCCTTGGGCGAAGCACTGTGCTTATCTAACAACACCGAGCTGTTTAATCATCTCATATTGTTTTCAACTTGGAGTCCTGGACCTAGCTACTGACCCGTCACGCTGCGAGGAGAGTGACGCCAACCTGCGGCAAGAGCACTTTGTAGTAACGTGTTGGAGCAACTCATTCTTCATATTCTCTTTTTCATTCTGTTTGATGGCAAATCTTTGTGCATTTCAGTGCATGAGATCACTCACAGAAGTCTTTGTAAGTCTGATCTCAGCGCTTTGTAGCTTCTAACTGAATCTGTGTGGTTTTAAGTTTCCTTTCTCTCCTGCAGAGACACCATACGTCCCCATATTTCAGGATAAGACTCTTTCAGAATAATAGTGTTTCAACCACATAATAAGTGGGGGACTTTCATTGTGATGTATTTTTTGGAAATAAAATATCTTAATCATTAACTGAGCTTCAGTGGAGATGCAATTTGCGGATATTTTCAATAACACTTTCAGGAGTTTTAATATTTGCAGCCGCTCCTTTGACTACGAGTCAGCACAAGACAGTCAGCCTGCTTCTTTTAATCACTTGGATTTAAGGCAAGTGAGTCATCAGTTGAAACACATGTTCAGCAGGTAGGCCTGTTGTGATGGCGATGCAAATCCATTCTAGCATATAGACTGCGTTACAGCCCCAAACAGACCAAAAGTGACATGCTAACCGCGAGCACACCCACTTAATGTTGCTATTATTTGCTGAAACTTGAAGAGGGAAGAATCCAAGTTAACCTGATTGCTGTTCCATGATTCAATTTCATTGTGAACACTAAAATCGGCTCTGACACGAGGAGGCGGTACCTTTTGGTCAGTGAGTGTGTGAGACAGCTGGCTCTTCTCTGAGCGTCAGAGTGAGACGTGCAGAAGACAGAGGGACTGTGGCAGGGCGGCTGGGAAATCGCTGTTGCCTCAAGTGTGCACAACAACCAACTGTGTGCATTAGAACCAATGATGACAGTAATCCATGTTGTGGCAGAACGTAATACCAGCGCTGGTATTGATGCCGGTTTAACGCCCACTCCTACCTGAAGTGGCTGCAGATCTGCTCGTGCATACCGTACGCCTCAGCAGGTGTGTGATACTACATACAGCTTTAAGTGTGTGTGGCTAAATTATGTGTAATGGTTCTCTCTCAGGCTGGAGTCGCCGACTCGGACCCTGACCCTGGAGGCCCCCAGAGGGGTGGAGGTCAACGCTGGAGTGGGAGACTTCACAGCGTCCTGCAGGAAAGACCTCCTTTTACAGTCGTCAGAAGGAGAGGTGAGTGGGTTTCCACCTGTTCTGTTATTATTGGAACTTTTGTAAGTGAACATTTCTGTAAGAATGACATAATCATTTATTTATTTATGAATACAATGGACAACAGAAAGTTGTGAAACCACTGAGTTGGAGGTGTGTGTGTTAGTGTTAGTGTTAGTGTGTGTGTGTGTGTGTGTGTGTGTGTGTGTGTGTGTGTGTGTGTCTATAGACTCTGTGGCACTCCATGGTGTTGGGCCCGCTTCATTAAAGTACCTTATTAGGCTAATGAGCGTCATCAATCCAGGCGACCTTGTCCTCCTTTTCTCCCCTCCTCCTCCTCTCATCTCCCCTTTCTTCCCCTCTTCTATTTGGGAGTAGTGACTTCATTAAAGCTGGTTTGATGAGGTTCCCTGTCAGCTGCTGCTGCTCTGTGTGTTTTTAGATGTGTGTGTGTGTGTGTGTGTGTGTGTGTGTGTGTGTGTGTGTGTGTGTGTGTGTGTGTGTGTGTGTGTGTGTGTGTGTGTGTGTGTGTGTGTGTGTGTCATTGTTAGCCTGCTATCTCACTGTCAAACTCCTTGCATAGCAGCCTGCCACAATGTGTGAGCATGGAGCGGCAGCATTAGACATTATCTTTGTGTGTGTGTGTTTGGGTGACTGCGTGTTCGTGTGTGTGGATGTGTGAGTGCGAGTTTGTGTGTGTGTGTGTGTGCGTGTGTGTGGATGTGTGAGTGCGACTTTGTGTGTGTGTCTGTGTGTGTGAGTGTGTGTGTGTGTGTGTGTGTGTGTGTGTGTGTGTGTGTGTGTGTGTGTGTGTGTGTGTGTGTGTGTGTGTGTGTGTGTGTGTGTGTGTGCATCAGCCTGCCATGTTGCACGTCCACTGGAGCATAGTGTGTCATTAACTCAGTAATTAACAGAAGAATGGCCCCCTCTCATTCGTGGCGCTCGCTGTCATTGTCAGTCATGCACACAAACACCTACACACACACACACACACACACACACACACACACACACACACACACACACACACACACACACACACACACACACACACACACACACACAGATACAGTATACAGATAGCAGAAGTCTGTGAAACAACAGTTCGACTTTGATGCTCCTCTTCTTTATCAACGTGAACATTACTAGACCGTCTGGGTTCAGTTTAGCACAGATGTCAGTACGTTGGAATCAACATAACACGGATAAAAAATGAGTGACAGCTAAAGTATAGAAAAAGTTTTGGCCTCATTCACCAACCATTCAAAAGAAGATTTGTATTCAAACCCATTTAAACAGTTTTTAAAAAGATTGTGACATCCACCAGAGAATTTGTTCTTTGCCAAGAAGAAAATCTAAGAACGTTCAGGAGCAAACTTAGGGTGCACTGACACCAGGCCCATTTGTCCCGTATTGTCCCCATTCCCCCCGCAGGCCTGCACTCACACTGCTCCAGGACTAACCGGGCCTGAGCACGGTTACCTCTTGTACATAACATGTTAATACAACACATGCATGGCTTTACGTGATTATGAAGCGTGCTTAGTTTACAAGACAGGTGGACTCAAAAACTTGTTTTTTTTTAAAGGGACCTTGGATCAAGTCTGTGTCCGCAATCGGAGGACAACACAGGGAACACGACAGCTAGAATGCTTGAGTCATTTCGGTCAGATCCATAACACTCCGGGATTTCTCGATAATGGAAGGCTGTCCATGTTTTGTGCACCTGCTTGTGCTCGTGCATGAACTGTACCGTGTCGATGCACACCTCCTCCAACCGTGCAAGGGCCAAGAAAGTGTACCAGAATGAAGCATTCACACTAGTCAAACGAACCGGACTTAGAGGGAGAAGTGTGCTTGGGCACGGTACAGATTGCCTAGTGTAAGAGTGCCCTTATACACATTTGAGTGCTGAGATGCCAGTGCAAAATGAAAGGTTCTTGTGTTTTTTCTTGAATTTTAAGCAGCATTACATCCACTTTAGATATACTTCTTTCTTTTTTTTTAAGATATTTTTGCCTTTATTGGATAGGTCAGCTGAAGAGAGACAGGAAATGTTGGGAGGAGAGAGAGGGGGATGACATGCAGCAAAGGGCCGAGGTCAGATTCGAACCCACGGCTGCTGCGATCTGGACTACAGCCTCTGTACTGTACAAGGGGAGCAGGGATTATGATATCCTACTTCAATATTTCTAACATGAAGATTTTAGTTTGAGTATTCCAGACATCTCTCTTCTCCCTTCAGTCCAGTGCGACTTCTGCAGTCTTATGCCCTTATATGGGCAAATGCTCTATGCTAATTAGAAACTATGCAAGAGTATCTAGTTTACAAGGCTGCAAACAATTCTGCTGTTTAACACGTCATGAATCTGACGCAGGTTTTTTCTCGGGCATCTTCTTAAAGGTAGGGTTGGTAATTTCCTCCAGATACACTTTTTATGATTTTGGTTGAAATTGTCTTTAGGTCCTGACAGAAATGAATAACTCGTGTGATCTGAAAAAGAAACAAAGAAAATCAGTCATCTGTAGCAGTTGTAAACTCGTAAAAACTTCGACCAATGTCTGCACTCGGTTCCATGCACGAGCCCACACTCAAAGCATGAGCTGAAATCCGCTTCTGAACCAACGTCGCTCGTGCATGTAAGTGAGGGGCGCGGCTTTTGAGGGAGCACAGAGGGGAGGGGGTGGGTGAAGACGAAGCACGGAGAGAATGCAACTTTCTAAATCATGCTAGTTTTCGAAAATTTACAACCCCAGCTTTAACAACAAATTTAAAAAGATTCTTAAGCAGATGTTGGTGAATGAGGCCCTTTGATACTAAATGAAACTCAATGCTGAACGTAAATGATCAGCCTTGCACAAAAAAAAAGGCATTTTTAGACAGTTTCAGTATATTGAGGTCTGCAAACTGTTAGCTGTGTTTTTTTTACAGGTGAATATAATCACGGTTAGCTCACTGTTCAACAAGGCATTAAATAAAAATATATAAGTCAAATAACTTTCTGTTGTTCTAGCAGTCAACTAATGTTTGATGTTTATGAATGATTCATGTTCTAAAAAAGCGAAGAGCAGCTTGAAACACCTTAATGGCTCTAAAGAAACTCCACCTGAACTATGACTCAATATTTTAAAAGCATGCTGCTGAAACATGCACATGACAGAAACACCAAGAATATGTCAGATACATCTTTAACCATGCTGCAGTGTTTTAGAGTTAGTAATCCTTTGTCCTACAGCAGATCTGCAGGTAATGTAACATCACCCTCACATCTGGAAGAACAAACTCAACAACTTTGAAGCTGTATCTATGAACTGGATGATTTCAGCAGCATCAAGGTTTTCAAAGCCAAACAATCTCTTAACACATGAAACCCTTTCCAGAGAAGTCAAAGACATCAAAAAGGTCTGAGGGTGTCGTCATATCTCACTTCTACATCAATATATCACTTCACTCCGAGCATCAATCAAAGACCGTCAGAGGGGAATTAGAAAGGGAATGAAACTGTTTCTTTAAGAGAGTAATTTCAGATGACTATTTACTAAAAATCAGGTTTCACAATAACTATTTGGGCCAGTTCATGTGATTGATTTGTTTCCTTCATGTGCGCCGCTAACTTAATGTGACTGTGTCTTTGTCAGCTTGACCACAAGCTGCCGTGAACTCGGAGAGCACAGTCTAATGCTCTTGTGATCTAGGTCTTTTGGTGTAAGGTGGTCACAAAACTCGAGCTGTTTTAAAGGATCAATCAGTGAGATATCCACTGAATGAAATGATAAAGTGACCTTACTCTATGATCAGACATTAAGGAAGCATGCTATGTTGAAGTGCTGGCTTCTCTGACAACAATGCAGCAGCCAGTATGTCCTCCTTCATATTTTGGGGATCAGATAGCTGGATGAGAGTGCTGGTCTGATCGCATTTGTTTTCATCCAGTGTGTTTTTGCCTTATGTCATGCACGTCCCTGACGAAGGGCAGCGTCCAATCACCCGCTCAGCGGTGCATATGTCATGTCAAGGTGTTTCCTTGAGCTATTGGCAACGTGTGCTTGCGTGACTTGAGTTTTTCCAATCATCCATGTTGATGATTGCACCCAGAGTTCTCTATTAAAGTGGCATTTTTAGTCTATCATCTTTTAACAGCTTCATCTTGATGCAGAATCATCTCCTGTCTTCCCTGACTGATCTCACTCCTTATGTTTATCTCCATCCTTGAATCTTTCTTTTCGTTATGTTGTTTTGTTACTTTCTTCCTCCTCCTCCTCCTCCTCCTCCTCCTCCTCCTCCTCCTCCTCTCTCTGCTCCATCTCAGCCTCTCAGTCCTTCAGCTCTAAGTAACCCAGCCTATCTAATTAAGTTTCCACTGCCAGGGTTATACATCACTGAGGCTGTCACTTCCCAGAGAACAGGTTGGGCTGGGAGGATTATAATTTTACCTCTTTTCTGTCATCTCTTTCTTTCTCTCTCTTCATATTTTCTTTTGTCTCCATCCATACCAGCCTCATTCATTCTCCTCTTTACTCCTCATATGTAGACGTCTCCCTATTGGTGGTGAACAATAGCTTGAAGCAGACTGAAACAAGGATCGTAATGTGAGCCTTTGGCGAATCTTGATACCATGAAAGGCTCGAGAGAATGAAGCTTGTCAACCTTTATTATGACACTCATTTGCTCGAGTCTTTATACAGACGGTAAAGCTTCATATGTGTCGTTAGAAATCCCATCAGCAGCTATAAATGTGTTCATAATGGCTCTTATTCTCCACATAATTTCTGTTTCCCTAAAGATGTGTAAGCGTGAGCTTGATGTGATAAACTTTGGCTGTGAAGCTTTTCCTTTAACTTAAAATGAAGACATTACAGATAAGAGGGAGATCTGTTTAAATACATTATCTTAGGAGGCAAAGAACCAAGGGCAAAATACTCAAATACAACTCACACTAATTACCATATTTAGATGTGTTAGATAACCTACCTCATGGCCCTCAGTTGCCACCGCAACCCAAACAGCATTCTCACCTTCAACAGACCCAGGCTCTGTTTATGCTAGCCAGGTAGCGATGACGCCATTCTACCAACCCTACCACATGGCCCTTATTGCCCTTCCCCAACTGGCAAGGGCCTTGACATCACTGGGGTTGGTAAGACGTGGGAACCTCTTTGGAGTTGGTCCAATTTGGTCCACTCTTTCCATAGCAGCCTCTGCCATCAGTGTGTGAATGTGTAGGTGTGACCTGCGGTGTAAAAGCACTTTGAGTAGTCAGAAGGCTAGAAAAGCTCTTTACAATCAAGTCCATTTACCTTCAACAGACACAGGCTCCGTACATGCAAGCTCCAGGTAATGACAAGGGCGATACTACCGACACTACCACATGGCCCCTAATGGCCCCCACAACCACAATGCAACTATTCCTGGTGCCAACATTACATGGGAAAAAGAAGGGCAAAGAGAACAGAACACAAACACAGAAAAACAGAGGAAAGTCTGGAGAGAGATCTTAGAGTGAGGAAGTACGGGTGCCCTGATCAAGGCTTGCACCCCCCCCCCCCCAATGTTATTTCATGTTTATGAACATCAATTGTGAGTAACCCAGTTAGTTTCAGCTCTAAAAATGAGATTGTTTAATAAAAACGCTCTTTGTGATACTTTCATTTAGCCTTCTTAGTGCCGTATGTCTAAGTGTCTTTATTCCCAGCGTAATATAAAATGTGCTTTAATTTTGAAGGACTGCAAAGTGGACTTCTGCAACATCATAATGTTATGTTAGTGAATAAAAACAGCCAACAGGGAAACCAAGAGGTAACAATGTTTGATGTCTTAGAAATTTACGACTCTTACGTTGTTTTGGGATGTGGAATAAATTTAGAAACATCCGTTTGATGACTGACCATCTTTCAGAAGGATGATACGACCGGAGCTCCGACTCAGCCGATGATGAGAGACAGGAGTCTTTTCTGAACGTAACTTTACCGTGCTTCAACTGTAAGCTCTTCTCTGGCCTCGTGGGTCGATCGAACAGCTGTCATTGGCTGAACCGCCATTCAATCAATCTGTCTTGACCAATAGGTTTTCATCAATGGCTTGCTCTGTACAAAGTGTGGGGGATGAAATTATGTTTCAGATAGAGAGGTAGATACTTTATTGATCCCGGGGGAAATTCAAATGCAGTAAACGTCTGGGTGTCGCCACATCCACAACACCCAGGAATGCGACGCGCCTGTGCGTAACCACTGTGGGATTAAACCAAATTCTAATATCTAAAGGCCCTTTGAGGAGTTTTAGTTAGTTATGAAATAGAAAAGAATATCATTCTTAAATACAAGAGGGGCAAAGAGAAGTGTTATGAGGATTGATCTGAACGCCTATGGCCCTTAGCTGGAGAGATCACACCTTCGTGTTGCCCAGTGACGCACCGTCTGGCTCCGTCTCCTCATAAGGCGATCTATTTTAAAAGCTCCATTTTATAAGAGGACAAGTGTCGTCCTGCAGCAGAGACTCACATTTGATTGCAAGCCAAGAGAACACACAAATCCACAGTGTTATCTTCTGACATTTATAAAAAAATATAAAATCATCGGTGACATTTTCCTTTACAGTTCTACATGTCATATTAATTTATTAGATAGCTCGAGGTAGCTTTTGCATGTCACAACCCCCCCTCAGCTCACTCTTCACCCGCCAAACACCACCACGTTTTCTACAGGCTGTAACCTGATGAACAAGGAGACCGTCCATGAGGCCCTCGGGCAGAGCGTCTTTGTCTGTTTCAAATGCTAAACTAAGCGGCAGTAGTTCAGTCTGTAGGGACCTGGGTTGGGAACCGGAGGGTCACTGGTGCAAGTCCCAGTGCGGTACATATTTGGAAATTGGTCTGGTAGCTGGAGAGGTGCCAGGTCACTTCCTGAGCACTGCCAAGGTGCTCTTGAGCAAGGCACCGACCCCCCCGAATTTCAGCCTGTGTGTGTATCATGTTCAACAACAGAGTGTAAAATTGAATTTCCCCTTGCGGGATTAATAAAGTAAATCTTTAAAAACTAAAAGGGACAGAGCATTTGGAGTGAAGGCTCCGAAACTCTGCAACGATCCGCCTGAGGGGATCAGTTCGGCTGAGTCAGTGATCTTTAAACAAACCTTTATCTGCAAAGCCTTTCCTGATTTTTATCTAAAGAAAAGTTTCATGTTTTAATTTTAAAAGAACGTCATGTCTTTCAGACGTTTCCGTCATCTTGAATGTTGAATTTTTTTTTATTTGAATGTGAATTTTATATACTTTATAAAACCCTGAGGAAAATTCTGGTTTGTTATTGAGAGACATGCTTCTCACACACGTAGGCCCGAATCACACACATGCACAAACAGACTCGTGGACATGCTTTAGTGGAGAGATGGCTGCTACACACTGATATGCAGGGAGCGCACTAGAGCGGTTGCCTTCCTTAAGGGTTGACTTGAACCGGCGATCGTCCGGTCCCTACAGACTGAGCTACTGCCGTCCCATCTTGCCTTTGCTCATGCTTTTGTAAAGCACTCTTTAACTTGGATTTATTCATAAACACAATTGCTTATAGAATTATTATTGATGGGGCGCCAGATAGCCTAGCGGTTATGTTCAGCGCCCCATGTACAGAGGCTGTAGTCCTCATCGCAGCAGCTTTGGGTTTGATTGCGACCCTGGCGCTTTGCTGCATGTCATCCCTCACTCTCTCTCCTCGAAACACTTCCTGTCTCTCTTCAGCTGTCCTCTCCAATAAAGGCAAAAATGGCCCCTAAAATATTTGAAAAATCGTATCATGAGCCCAGGATCGTGTCACATATGGTACTGTGAGTTAAGTTTACCATTATATCCCTGCTGATTGGTCTAGATGTTATCTTGCCGCAACAACGGCAATAAAAAGAAATAGAAACTTGTTGATGACTCAATCTGCGGCCTGCCTTGGTATTGAACGCTGGGCAGCAACAAAACGTCACCTAAATTCTGCACGTCACCGAAAAACCTCTCACCCACGGTCTGCAGCGTAAGTATCACCTCTCCGTCTGCCAACCCAGCTGCCAAAAATACCTTCATACATCCCTAAGAAGAGCAGCTTATCCAAATAGCATTCCTTTTCATCGATTCTCATACAAGCTTTCCAGCGACCGCTGACACCATCAAATGAACAGCGGAGAGCGGATGAAGGGAGGACAGGAGGAGGTTGGGATGAGTAGGAGGTGGAGGAGGATGGCAGAAAATAGATGTTTCTGTCGATTTTGCAGGAGAAAATAAAGGCGTGCGGGACGGCCAGGCTTAAAGCCAAATCAATGTTGTCAGCAGCTGGCACTTAAGAAGGGGCCATTAAAGTTTAAAAAGTTTGGAAAGCAGCGCTGGAATTAGGGCCAAATGGGTTAGAGGTAGGAGAGCGCTGGCTTCCATTAAAATCAAAGCCAACGAGAGCTGACAGATCCTCTCAGGATTCCTGCAGTCCTCCTCGCTTTCCCTCCCCCTACTCCCCCCTCTCTCTCTCACATTCATTGACTCTTTCTCTCTTTCTCCATCAATTCTCTCCACGCTTCCAGTTTGTTCACTCTCTTGCCGCCTCTGTCCTCGTCTCTTTGTTGATCATTTTTACCTTCACTTTTCATCAATCAATCCATCCCCGTGTACTCGCCTCATCATGTGCGCTTTATGCACCTGCAGCTGTTTTCAGCAACTTTTGTGCGTCGCTCGCTCTCATCCTCTCTCTCTCTCTCTCTCCCTCTGTTACCGGAGAAGTTGTTTCACCACACTTGCCTTTCATTTTACCTAACAACTCTTCAGAGAATCGACCCCCTCACAAACTGAAACACAAAACTAACATCTGCTAGAAAGGTGTAACACATCGTCATTTAAATCATTCTGTAAGCTCGCTGACCTAAGTCACGTTTCCGATGGCAAAGAGAGTCTATTAGATAAAATAAAAAAGGATCCCTTTTATAGTGTTGGAAATCTCATATCCTCTATCTTAAGGTTACATTAGCAGTCAAGTAGAAAAGGTCCAGTGCAGTGAATGCACTGAAGCACCAATTAGTGTGTTTATAAGTCATAGTTATATCTGGCTGTTCATTTGTTGTATGTAGAGAAGCAGACAGCACAGAAACGCTCCCAATAGAGTATAAGACTCCAACGCACTCAGTACAGAAAAGCCCCTCGAGTGGAACATGTAGGTTTCAACAATGTTTGCTTTGTGTAGGAGCCTTTTAGCATGTGTATTTGTATTTGAGCAAACAGTTCAACTACTCATTGAAATATTTACCGAGATAAGTAGAGTTGATGCTACGTGCCTATCAGGGTTGGAAATTAACTTTCTCACCTACCTGCCACTGTGACTGGTGGATTCGTCAGTCACTCTTTTTTTTTTACCTGCCACCTGCAGCATAACGTAAGGATGTAAGAGACGGACGCGATGTAAGGGTTTGTCAGGAGGCTTAAAACCCGCCTCAGCTCCAGCTCTCAGCCTGTCGTTAGGTTGACTGAAAGTTAGGCTGAGACAGGATTTCCATCATGGAGACCGCCATCGATGGGACTCCAGCGCCCCCTGCAGGAACAGATGGGTGACGTCACTCAGGCTTCGTCTGTTCATATTTCCCATTGTGTAAAGCAAATTTCAAGTAATGCTTTTTAAATGTTAAGCAAATTATTCCTGCTTGCAGAAAGTCTTTAAGTTCGAAGAGGGTGCACATTCTTTAAACGAGTCATAGTGAGTTTGTTTCAATCAGTGCAACATAATAATAATTATACATTTTATTTATAGAGCGCTTTTCATAGACTCAAAGATACTTTACAAGGTAGAAGGATAAAAACAATATACAATACATAAACCAACAAGCAAAAAAACGGTGTTGTGTTGTGGGAGTGAGTTCCAAAGAGTGGGGGCGGCAACTGAGAAGGCTCTGTCTCCCCAGGTTCGGTGTTTGGTCCTAGGGACGGTCAGGAGGTTAGCGTCCGAGGAGCGGAGGGTACAGGAAGGGGTGTATGGGTGAAGCATGTCTTTGAGGTAGGAGGGGGCCTGGTTATGGAGTGCTTTATGGGTGAGTAGGAGGATTTTGAATTTGATCAAAATGGGATAGGGAGCCAGTGAAGGTTCTGGAGGACAGGGGGTGATGTGTTCACGGGAACGGGTACGGGTGAGGAGGCGGGCGGGCGGGCGGCAGGGTTTTGGATGTACTGAAGTTTATTGAGGAGGTTGGTGGTTGTGCCATATCGGATGCTTTTACAGTAATCGAGGCGTGATGTGATGAAGGCATGAATGAGGGTTTACTATAACTATAAGTTAATTATAAATGAAACATTCTCACAAACCAACTTCAGCTTTTACAAACACATAGATCATTTTTTTGTTAGCTAGTATTTGTTGGGAAACGTGTCATGTTAATATTGAACTGTTCCAGACCTGTAAAGGAAGCATATTTGCCTCTGTGTGTTCATAAAATACACAAAAATAATTCTTAGAGTTGGGCTCACTCTGCTGCGAGGTGAAACGGGGATAACGACAGAAACTTTGAACAAAGTTGGAATACCACGGAGTTTATTGTTTGTTGGCACAATGCTGGGGTTGATTAAGACACTGTAGCCTGGAGGTGTTACTGGGCTGGGACTGGATTTATTTCCTTTTGCTTTTTCCACTGCTAGTTTCACCTGCGGGTAACACAGACTGGAGAGTGAATTAGAATGCTGGCGGGGGGGAAACTCCCTGTCGTACGGGCTAATGCCGTGCAGCCTTGCAAATATGTAAAAATCCACAAAATTAGAATAACGTATATATACACAACAACAAGAGAAGAATTGAATCACCTCCTAAAACACGGGATTGATACACACACAGACTAACATCGAGCTAAATGTGCAAAAATAATTCAAATACCTCTGTCATTGGGTCAGAGGCGGGGTTCAGCCAATCACAGAGCTGACATATAAAGACAGACAACCAGTCACACTCACATTCACACCTACGGACAATTTAGAGTCTCCAGTTAACCTACCGAGCATGTGTTTGGACTGTGGGAGGAAGCTGGAGTACCCGGAGAGAACCCACGCATGCACGGGTAGAACATGCAAACTCCACACAGAGAGGCTCCTGTCAGACGGGGATTCAAACCAGGAACCTCCTCACTTTGAGGTGACAGAGCTTACCACTGCACCACCATGCAGCCCCATAATAAATATATCAAATACTAAAATGTGTCACCAAATTTACTGGATGTTCATGTTCAGTTATATTTATCATATTGCAGACACCGACAGGCCTGAAGCTTAGATCGTATAAAACATGAACGTAGTGTTAGTGACATCGACCATGGGTTACTGAAGCAGAATTTTCAAGCCCAACAATGGCAGTCGCCATATTGGAAATGCTTTGTCAACCGAACTGTTGGTCTAACCTAGAAACAGGCGGGCTTACAGGCCTCCTAGCAAACCGATCGATGTGTCCGCTTGCAGTCATGTCAGTAACGCGCCTTTTTATGCATCACTCTTATTCTTCATGAAATCAAAAAGGATGAGTTAAATAAAAATCCATCCCTTGTACATTATGTGCCTTTATTGATATTTAATATTCAGACCAAAACATTTTTTGAACCAGGCTATAAAAAAAAAACAGGGGGAGGGGCGCTCGCCGAACAGGCCTGCTATTAAAGCGTCTCTGTTTGCTTGATTTCATCCACAAACTGTTTCCTTAGAGAATATTCATCTACAATAGTTTGTATGTTCTTATAGAAGAGAGAAATCAGATGAACAGATACCTGCTAATAACTGGGAGGAGTGGATGTTTTTCAAAAAGGTGTGATTAACGGTGGAAAATTCATTTAACCTAATCTTCAAACTACCCGAGGCGATCATTAACAGTGTGTGTGTATGTGTGTGTGTGTGTGTGCGTGTGTGTGTTTGAGATTTGTGATGGTGTGATGTTACTCTATCAGAGTCTCCGGATGTTTTGAGGAGTCGGGTGTTGTGTTTCTGTTCTGCACTGCACATGTTTGTGATCATGTTGCTCTGCAGAGGCTGCGTTGTGTAGTTGTGTGTTAGGCGTGTCTTTTCCTAAACCTGTGTATGTTTGAGTGAATGCATTTGTCTGTTCCTGCACTTATGTGATTTTGTGTGTGTGTGTGTGTGTGTGTGTGTGTGTGTGTGTGTGTGTGTGTGTGTGTGTGTGTGTGTGTGTGTGTGTTTACAGTAGAGCAGACTGATATGGTCTTTATGTCCCTACTACATCTGGGTTACTACACTCTTGCTGTCTCTCCAGCCTCCGTCATTTAGTCCATTGTCAGCTCCCATTCTGCTCGCTGCCCTGTCAACACGCCTAATGGTGTGTGTAATACACTCAGATAGCTTCACAACCTCCCACCTATTTGCTTTATTGCAATGTGTATGTGTGTGTGCGTGTGTGTGTGTGTGTGTGTGTGTGTGTACATGTTCCATGATGTGTAAGTTCAGAGGTAGTGAATAGGAGAAAATAAAAAGATTGGGAGGCATTGAGCTCAAGTTGATGTCTTTGTTTGTGTGTGCAGGATTGTGAATTGTGTGTGTTGGGGAGGATACATCTTGTAGGGCTTTCACACTTGCAGAAAACTCTGGACGCAGGAGGAGTTGCATGTGTGAACAAAAACAGCCAAATATTTCACTCTGACTTTACCCAGAGTTTCTCCTGCCAGAGTATTATTTCTGCAGAAAGTCAGAGTGAGCTGATGTGAGAACGCAGCAGGATATAATCAGGAGAATTCAGCTCGAGGGAACGGGAGGATGTGGTGACGTTTATATCCTTTGACCAGCACACAGTGCATAGAGTGTATGCACCAGACCGCTACGATCTCCGTGCGCGTAAATAAACTGCTGCATTATGTTTCCTGTTCTCCAGTATGTTCTTTACTCTCTTTACTCTTTAGTTCAGATTGTGATTCTGGTGCACTACACATAGCATTGATATAAAGGCAAATATTCTCATTATAGCGTCGTATAGCAGACTCTGTTGCTTGGTCCGCCACTTCTGCACTGTTTTTTTTACATCATATCTTTCCTCAGTAGACCCCCCCCCCCCAGGTTCATATGTGAACAGCAAGGTCAGCAGAAATTCAGAAACAGTCCATATGTGAAAACAGCTTTACTGTCCTTACAGCCTCTTTCACACCTCTGTCTTCACAAAACTTGAAACTTGTTGTTCTCTTTGTTTCCAGGTCAGGATCATTTTTAAGGCTGAGAGCATCAAGTTTGCAAAATTGTTTTTTTTATTCAACCAAACCCCAATGAAAGCTGGAAGGCATGAGCAACACGTGTTGCATAATGTTGGGTAATCATGTACCTTTTGAACACATGCACTCCTGAAAATGTTCAGACCAACTGCCCTTGAAATGTTCCTGAGTTGTCTGTCCATAAATGCATCTAACATAGGAGACTATCCCTGTGTTTAAAAGAAAGGATAACGCAGAACTTATGGACGATGCAACATGCAGAGTCTGACGCTATGATGACAGTTGTTGTATTTATATCAACGCTTCTTGGACATGCTCCTGGTATCATTGAAAGAGCTGAGGGGAATATTAATCATAATGAAGCTGATTTAGTGCATGCACGCTGATCACACTTGTTGCACGCAGGTCACAGCATATAAACGTCATCACCCCTCCCACTCACTCACGCTGGTTGCCCCGCCTCAAAAGGTTATAAAAGCGAGAGTGCATCAAAATCTGTAAATATATTAAACTGTAGCATCAAACAAATATTACTTTTTTCCACCTGCATTTCTCATCTGACTCTTTCATACTCTCCTTCTCCTGTCCTCCGTGACCCTCCTCCGAAACAACTCCCCCCACACACTCACAGCACTTGTTCTCCCTCTTGATTTTCCCCCAAAGACACTTTAACCCTCTTATCTCCTCTGCTGTCGTTCTCCCTCCACCTCGCTCCATCATTTTTTCATTCCAGGAAAAGCTCGTCCTTTCATCGCCCTGCACCCTTTCTCGCCTGTTCCTCAGCTGTGCCGAAGGAAATCATCCATGAAAAATGTTTTGACCCACCGTAATTGCCGCTTCCCCCATGTTTCCCATCTTTTCGACGCCAGAGCCACGTGCTCGTGACACTGGTGTCGGAGGGAGACAGACTCACACTCACACTCACACTCACACACTCATGAATGCACACAGCCAGCCACCCATGCAGAATGCTTAAGGGACACATAGAGAGAGAGAGAAATAGACGACTCAGGCGGACTAACAGGTTCTCTCATTACGTACAGTCTGTATGCAGACAGAGGACAAAATATTATGAACGCCACCTCAGACCTGAGAACTGTGATCATTTGTGAGGCCACTGTGTGAAGACTGTCCTTTGATTTGTGCTTTTTTTTTAAGATGATTTTTTGGGCTTTTGTGTCTTTATTGGAGAGATACTGTAGGACAGGAGATAGAGCCGGAAATCAGGGAGAGAGAGGAATGACATGCTGGAAAGCATCCACAGGTCGGAGCTGAACCTGGGCCGCCCGCCTGAAGGACTATAGCCTCCGTACATGGGGCGCACACACTAACCAGTGCGCCACTACACACTTAAGGGTTTGCATAAAAGCACATGACATTGCAATTAAATAGAGAATATGATTTTTAGGCTGTTATTTGTATTGATAATTACTTTTTGGTGTGTTTTGAGGACTTTATTTTGACATTTTCTTTATTTTGACATTTTCTGTTCTTCAAATCCTTGACAATACCTTCTGATGAACTGTCTGCTGTAAATAAAGCTCTTTCCTTCAGATCCTCTAAAATAGAAAGCTGATTTATATCTCAGAGTTTCTGCTTTTGATACAAATATGAGCTACAGTCATCTGTACACTGATATTTCAAGCTCTGCCTACTTTAAAGGAACCAGGTATTTAATACGGTAATTTATTCCATTGATTATTTGAATTAGGCATGGAGTGTAGGTCAGTATTTTGCACATTCAGATGCTGTGATGGTTCATGCGTCCTTTGTCACTTCACAATCAGTAGAAATGTTCAGTTTAGGGTGTTTTCACATGTGTCATGATTGTTTTGTACCGTGCCTGAGCCTGATTGCTCCCCCCTCCCCTCACCCCAGCTGGTCTGCATTCACATGAGTAACATTGTTCTGTACCCGAGTACACAGTCCGATACAGCAGGTGGCAGTATGCACAAAGTTGGTTTGCAAAAAGAAGAAGAAGCAACCATGGCAACCACTCACGTGCTGGGTCTATCCTCCTGGATGTTTTTGCTATTTCTGAGACGCCAACAACGACCCTCTTCCTATACCTCCTCATCTATCATGCAGGTCAGAGGGCGAAACAAGCCTGTGCTGCGAGGATACAACGTTTCCGCCCCCTCTTCCCTAGAGTTAATGCTCATACAGGTTGCTATGTCTTGGACACTGAAGCTTCAGTGTTTAGCCAGCTCTGCAAACCGAGGGGCGTCCAAAACGGCCGTGTGGGCGTGCCTTAAAACCGCCTACCTTCTCTGGTCCAAACAAATCCAGACCATTCAGGACCAGAATCTAAAGTTAGAAGGAGGACATACTGGCTGCTGCATTGTTGTCAGAGAAGCCAGCACTTCAACATAGCATGTTTCAGTCAGTAGATGTTTCTCCTTTAAGTGTGTCAGTATAAAAACATAGAAACATAATCACACACATGCACATACAAGTCAGGCATGTCTCTTAATAGATACACTCCACTCACTCTGATTCCCATTCACAGAACCATTATATTCACAGGCACACCTCTCCACGTACACACACACACTTTCACATGTACAGACCCTCACACACACAGCTTACAACAGGCTGACCTAATACTTACAGACACTTTCATTTGGGATGAATGTCAGCGCTAATCCGACCTTAAGCTACAACAAATGAGTCCCCTTCCTCTTCCTCTCCTCCCCTCCTTCCATCCGCCAATCTTTCTGTCCATCCAAAGCCTTTCCTCTTCTCTCCTTATTGCCTGCTTCCTACAGCCTCCTTCCTGCATCCTCCTTCAAAGCTTACCTCTCCATCCAGCCCTCAATCCTGCCTCCTCTACCTCCATCTTTACTCCATCGCCCCTCCTTCTCTGTTCTTTTTTCGTTTAATTTGTTGCCAAGATGTTTCCAGTACTTTGGAAGAGAAACCAGTAATGTTATTGGCAGTTCTTCACATAAACACGCAACCAAACTCTCTTCATGCTCCCATCCTGTCGTCACGCTCAACTAAATTTTAGGTTTTTTCTTGCTATGGCGAGCAGGCTGTTGGAATTAGATTTGGGTTATGTTGTCAAGCGTGACTGAGTCCTTTCCTGTGTGAGGCTTTAACTGAGGCCAGGCAGTTTTAACGGCAGCCAAAGGGAAGATGACAGGTGTGCACCAGGGACCTGTTAAAGGCATACCTTGACATTTAGAGATGTATAGTGTGGTAGTCGATTTTGTCCAGCACACGAGTAGAGACATGCACATATTCGTTTTTACTCCCTCTTTAAGTGTGACTGTGTCTTATTAAACCAGCAGACACTGCAGGCTAATGAGAAAGCTGTACCCGAAGGCTTTAAAGAGGCTCACTAAGCTGCCTCTTCTTTGTGTTTTTATTCTTCTTAAATAACCAACGACCTCAAGAGAAACACATCTCGTATGGAAAGAGGACTTTTAATGAAGATGATGCACAAATAGAAAACTTTGATTGATCTCTCTGCGGCACTGAGGGTTGGACAATGTGTCGTTTTGTTTTTCTCGGGCCGTCAAACGATTGATTTCTTTAATCACAATTACACCATGTTTAAGTCCATATATGCAAAATAACCAATCTTACCAAAGTCTTAATGTGAGAATCAAATGAATGCAAAGAAATGATCTTGACTTTTAGATTCATTATTTAAATAAGTGCTTCAGTGTGGTCTGAACCCATCAGTGTGTTATCACGGACTTGAGTGTCCTGGTTTTAATCAGGTTTTTAAGCATCCCGTTTTTGTCTTTGTGCATGTAAATATCATATTCCGTACTGTGGCATACTGGGGCATGTATGCTATGGGCCCAACCAATATGGGATTTTTGGCTCGAATACCTGAAAACTATTCAGATACCGATATATCAGATCTATGAAATCTTTAGAGATAGATAGATATATATTAACACATATATTGCGTTGATCCCTCAAATGCAGTTATCAAACACTTGGAAAAGATTTATAATGAAGACGAGATGGTCACTCAACTGGAAAGTAACTGTGCATGTACGTGCATCACCGCTCGACACTCTGGAGAGTGATGATGTTTGAAGAATCCATAAAGCGCCCTCTGCTGGTGGAAGAGTATTGCTAGTGTAATGTCATGAAACTCATATAAATCTAGTGATATCTGCGTGTATCTGTAATAAAGTTAGCCGATACTGATAGTCGTTGTGTAAACTATTTGTGGAAATTATTGGCTGGCCGATTAATCGGCCGGGCTCTAATGTATACGCCTTAACCTGCATTCTGGCAGCTGCTGACTACCTGTGCAGACGCAGCCTCAGCCAAGAGACTTACCAGCAAAACAAACATGGTGGTGACAACAAGAGTGTCTTACCTTAGGAGGGACGAAGGTCTTACTTCTGGAGCGACGATACGCCATATCTGCAACACGATGTTGGCATTTAATAGTGCTGATCCAGCAACAAGCCACAGTGGTCTCTTCTACTTGTTATTGTCCCGTGGTTTTGACATCAGCCTCTGTGTTTTATTCTGTTTAATGAGTCTTTATGATTGATTGTGCAGCACTTTAGTGAACTTTTGTTGCTTTTAAATGTGCTTCATGAATACATTTGGATTGGTCTGGAGTTACACAGCTAATTCAATGACCGATTGACCCGTCGCTGATATATTAAAACCCATAAAGCCCCTTTGTGTTGGGGATTTAAGGGAGGTGATTCAGGAGACTTCCAGGCTCTACTGGGAATGGCACCATTTCTATATTTACCTCCGCAGGCGATTCTGCTCGGGCTTTAGTCTATCTATCTTCAGGTTAATAGCTAATAGATGTGCAGCTTTTAGCCCTGCAGATATTTAATGGAAACATGAGCCTACCTTTACTCTGCTCCATCATGCAGAAAGAGAGTGTGGATGTTGTTTATACAGATGGAGATGTGCCCCGTCAGCCAATGTGAAATCATTAGTTATACTAATTGGTTCCTTGCTGTTGGGGTATGTGAATCCTTCGTCCTTCATCCTCTTCTTTCCTTCATCTTATCTCCCACTCTTTATCCTCTTCCAGCCACTTCTTCTCCGTCATCTGTCTCCCATCCTTTTATCTGACTTCATCTCAGTACCATCTTTCACTCTTTCTTCTTCACCTCTTTTTGCACTTAAGTTTAGCTTCTGCAGACTTTTTTCCCCCACTTTTCATCTCCTCGTTTCTAAAGTGAAGAACATGAATAACTGGGATGCAGATGTTTCTTGTTGTTGCTGAGATTAGCGTCCATCCTCAGGGGTTTGTGAGCACAAGAGAGAGGACTAGAGAGCAGCGCTTCATTGAACGTTGTGGATCGAAAAGTAAATAAAAGAGAAAAACAAACCAGTGAAAAAAAAGCATTCTCATTTCAAACACAGTTGTTTTTTTTAACTTGAAGATGGGAAGATGTAGACTGAAGGACTATGGGGAGAGCGAGGATCAGGGAGCTGATTGTATCATTACATTTCAATAAATAAATACTTCTCTTAAAGAGTAACTTAACCCCCAGACTTCTAGCAACTGAGACCTCCGTATCTGGGTATTTAGAAGTGTTGTTGATCTATACGGGTCCAAATCTCGACATTTGAGTGGAAAGTATTTTAATTCTACATATTGTGTTATGAAAATGCATAGTGGTTGAAACTGGCTACTGCAATTGAATTGTTCTATTGGCTGATCTGGAGGCAGGTGACGTATGTGGTCGTCAACAAACCCGAAACTTTTTGGTGTAGTTATCGCATCGCAAAATTTATTTTTATGTCCGCGCTGTAATTTAAACTTGACTGGGCACCTGATCTGTTGAATCCATTGGCCACTACCAACACTTTGTCAGCGCTTCAGACCAAGCTCATTGAAACCCCTCCAAGGGCTTAAAGGTGTATTTTCATTGGAAATCGATAAAGAAAACCTCTTTGCAAGTTTCCTCCAATATTTGGAAATCCAGTCAGTGAACGGTGCATTCATACATTCAAGTTGAACCACTGCAAAGACGACCAAATGGATAACTTCACTGTCAAATAGAAGTTTCTATATCCAATGCTTAAATACTTAGTCCTCTGTGTGTGTTTTATCCTTCTGTTCGCCTCTGTCTTTTATTCCCCGTAACTCCATCTCCCCCTCAGAAGCCTTCCACTTATTCCCCTGGTTTTCTCCACCTGTCTTGCCCTCCGCCTCGTTCACTCCCACTCGTCCTCCACATTAAAGGAGACCCCTTCCAAATAGAAATTCCGTCTCTTGTCTCTGTAGATCTTTCTTGATGACAACCCCAGTCGACCACAGAGAGTATCATCCCCCAGGCAGTGTGCTCTCTCTTTCTCTTTGTATCTAAAACCCCAGTTTCTGTTCCTTTTTTTCAAACATCACTTGCTTCTGTTCTGTGTTATTTTAGGAACAAATACAATCTGTGTGAGCTCAGTTCCCTACAGCTATAACATCAACTTTTGGTCATGTTTCATACATATTTTATCAGTTTAATATCTTTGTTTTGTCTTTTATAATTCTGTGCCACAGTTCTCCAAAGGTTTCTGACTCATCTCTCGTTTTATGTCCACAGATCTTTCTAGATGCCACCACCATCAGACTGGGCAACATTCCCCTGGGCAGTGCTGTTGATCCTCTGGAGGGGGCACCGGCAGGTACCACATACACCAAACAGACTGTGTACGAGCTTTGTTCCTGCGCCAACGGCAAGCTTTACCTGTCCCCGGCTGAGAAAGGCTCAACCTGCCAAACAACCAGTAACTTTTGTCTCTGGAGCTGAGAGCGGGAGAGTGACACACACCTGGGACGTACGGACCATTAGAGTTTGAAGCTAATGCTAGCCAACAGAATGAATCAACGTGGATTATGGCCTGTTGGAAAGCTTATGCAAGCTAACAGACCCAATCATCACGGATTGCAGCATGGGGAGAAGTTCATGTCCGTTGTTCAATCAAATTTTATTGGATTAGAGGTTGGCTGAAAGCAAATGCTTGCTAACAGGCCAAATGAACATGGACTGTGGCTAGGTGTGAAGCTAAAGCTGGCCAAAGAACTGACTCGTAATGGACTAGAGCTCAATGAGAACCTATTGCCAGCTCACAGACCAAATTAATATGGATTGGTCAGGAGCTAACGCTAGTTGAAGACATGGATGACTCAGCAGAAAGCAAAGGCTAACCAGGTTGGCTGGTTCTTTAATGCTATGACCCCTCATGGACATGGATGGACGGTTTCATTCTGGGGCTCTCACTGACTGTCTTTAAAATTGTTGAATTGCTGCCATGATGGTCTTCGAAAGCCACGAGGAAAACAATTGGGGGTTATCTGGGAACAACAAACTCATTTACAACAATAGTGAGTTGTTTGTTAACTGTATAACCAAAATGTGGCATGTAATGTGTCTGCTTTTGTTGGGAATAAACAGATACGATGGACTGCAAACACGCCAGCAGAGACGAGGACATGGAGAAGTCGGCAAACTGAGCTTGTGTGGACCTTGGTTAAGCCCTATGGGTAGCTTACAAGTAAATCAGATAATGGTTTAGTCTAGTGGGAAGCTAAGGCTAGCTAACGGACCAATCTATACCAGAAAGGCCTTCCCCCACCTCCCTCTCTAGTCTTTCAACCCAAACACGGTTATGTGACCCTTCCACATTAATCTGCACCTGATAGTGGAAATGCTCCCAAACCCTATTTTCATTGGATGACACATGCAAATAATGGTTTAACCTTGCATTACTGGCTTTTCCTTCATATTTTTTCAGATTTGTCACTTTTTACCTTTACTTTTTGTGGTTTTTATTTCTTTCAGACCAAATCCAAACTGCTTCCTGCTTATCTCTTGGTATCTTGGTCATTTCACTTATCTTCTCTATCTTCTCTATCTCATATTTCCCCGCTGCTCTTCTTTATCGTTTCTCTACGCTCTAGTTATTTTGGTCTGTCTATGCAGGAACAAGTACTACACTGGTAAAAAAAAGAAGAAGTTATTCTGACCATACGCTTCTTCCATTTGTATGACTGAGAACAGAACAATTTGTCTTCTTCCACCAGACGAGTAAAACCATTTCAATCAGGAGAGACTTATTTAAGAGTTTAAAGGGATACTTCACCTGTGGAAACATGAATCTGTATTGACATTGGGTCATATATGTAGTAGAAATGTGAAATAAATTTTGAAGTTGGTGCCTTCTTGACCTAGAAAAGGCAGAAAGTGTATTTTTGGCTCAAATGGATGAAAGACAACAACTCCCAGAATGCAAATCACCGCAGCCCACTCCCACTGTAGCTACGGTGTATTTACAGTCTTTCTACAACACATACGGCCGTTTTCTCAACTGATTACGAGGTTTCTTCCAGAAGGAATTGGCATCTTAGAAATTCCTGTCAGCAAACGGACTCTATGTCTGTGTCCATAGGCAAACAGTGAGAGCACCGACACCACCAGTCCGCCCCAGCTCCACCGGCGACAGGCAGGTATTATGCCCCAGCTGCTGAGACCTGCCTGCCGTCAGCAGACAGCTCACATTCCTCCATCAGCCTCAACTGCTCGCTGCTATATTGCGGCTCTTAGAGATAGCGACGAGCATCCGATTCGAGCACAAGACCTTCAAAATCCCCTTCATCCATATCAGTTTGAAGTTGAAACATACTTTAAGTTTCGATTCTGGCAGTGAGGTCCCGCCCACTGATCTGTAATAGGTCTGTAGCTTCAGCGGTCGAAAACATGAGGAACTAGTGATGTAGTTTCACCCTTGCTAACCAAAACAGCCTCCGATGACGCAAAAAGACGATTTTTGCGTCATCGGAAGCTCCTTTTCAGAAAAGAAACAAGGACCATTCCCGTCTATGGGGAAAATGAGGGGGGGTTGCACTACCAAAAATACTACCAGGTTTCTAATGATACAAAGCTTAATGCAAATGGGTGAAGTATCCCTTTAATTGTTTATTTAACAATTTAGGAAAAGATAAATATGCAAAGTCTTTTGCGATTACACGCCATGATGACTTCATGCACTGAGAGGGGTAGTGAGGACGACAGCAGGATAAGATACCCCACTGATGGAGTCTAGACACTGGTGGTGGTGGTGATACCCCCCTGATGGAGTCTAGACCCTGGGGGTCTATTTACTTTTTGCATGGATACACCTCAAACTGCCCAAACTGGTGTAGGCTGTGGATCAGTGGTAGAGTCGGTTGTCTCTCAACTGGAAGGTGGATCCCCAGCTTCTGCATCCACATGTGTCCTTGGGCAAGACGCTTAACCCTAAGATAAATGGATGATTTAATACTGATGGACTCTTTACACAGCAGCCTCTACTATCAGTGTGTGAATGTGTAGGTGTGACCTGCGGTGTAAAAGTGCTTTGAGAAATTGGCTATACAAGCTCAAGACCGTCTACCATTTACATTTCAAATGTGTAGAAGAAAGCCGAGAAGAAATAGGATGAAGATACAAACATGGCCAGTGCTATAGAGCGAGAACGATGCATTTTTTGACAAACAAGGAGACAGTTTATGCTACCTGTCAGCTGAAAGAGTTTTAACATACTGATGCTGGCCTAACACCTACTGACTTTTCAAGGGATTTCAAAGTCACAGACAAATTTCCAAGGTTGGAGAGTCTTGCTGGAGTTGGGCCATGTTCCTCTGATCTCAGTTTTTTAGTGTGAGGTGGTCAGAGCTGTTTTAAGGCAGTCTGAAAGTATATTGATGGAAGTAAATCAGTTTGTTGATTGTTTGGTAGGTGACATAATAGGTCAACCAGAAGAAGGTCCAATAGTAACCAGCTGAAGGGGGCATATCCCACCTTCAGTAGCAGAGTCAGTCAATGAGTGCATTCTCCCCTGGTGCTTGTGTACTGCGACAGGAGACAGTATTCCAATTAAATGGCCTAATCGAGCTATAACCGTAGCTCAACTGTGTATGTAAACATACAGACTGAGAGATTCCTGCTATGTGCTCACGCTCAGCTTTTTATCTGTGTCTGCTTGCCCTCCATGCTGTTTTTGAACCTGAGATTTCTCCTTTACATCCTCCTCAACACTCTCTGCTTTCTTTCCAACTGTTTACTCCGTCATTCATTTTCTTACCCAACACGATACCACTTCTAGTACTGGACCAATAATCCGTCTCATTAAATAGTTAGGTTGTCAAAAGTTCAGATGCTTCAAGCCACGAGTTTTAGAACAACACATTTTCCTTTATTTTTATAATCGATGCTATCAAAAAGTACCAATACTTTAAAATTAAATTAGATATTCAGCCAAAATTTGTAACCATCAGCTGCTGCGAGCAAAAGAGAGAGAGAGCACGGTTTAATTAGCACAAATTCATCGGTAACATTTTGAAATGTGAATGAATTTGTGCAAGTAAGACAGTGTGCAGGAGTTTGTCAAGAACTTAAAGGTCACAAATTATGCAGAGTACATTTCACCATGTTTCTCTAACTCTAATATGTGTCCCTAGTCTGTCTACAAACCCCCCAATGATGAGAAAAGTCCATCCTCTCCGTCTTTTGCCTGCTCCACTTTTCAGAAAATGTGTGCTCAAACAGGCCGTTTGGAGATTTTCCCTTCATGACATCACAAAGGGCAGTAACCCCTCCCCCAGGTGGGTGACACTCCCACAGCTAGGTGTTTGTTCTGCCCTCTGAGTCTGCCTTCTCACCGTAAACAATAGGACATGGAGTGAGAAAGCCCGAGCCACCCAAGCCCTTCCAGAGAGGGGCGTGGTCAGACACAGCTCATTTACATTTAAAGCTACAGACACAGAAACAGCCTGTTCTGAGCAGGGCTGAAATAGAGGGGTTTATAGACATGATCAAATACAGGATCAGAGTGGATTTAGAACAAGAAACCTCAGACATGTTTTGGGGAGCTCTGAGACTTATTAAAACGTGTTTAAAAGGAGGAGAATATGTGACCTTTAAGTAATATTGGGTGCTGATAACTTTGAATTTTAGCTGTGGTATTGAAACAGGTATCAGTATTGTTCGATTTCTACTAATATCCAATCAAAGCTTCAGATCTAGTATCGTTATACAGCCTATAATGTGATAGAGGGTAGTCCAAGTACCCCAGTCAACCCGTCAGGCTAAACCATCATTATCCCCCTTCACATGATATTTGGCTTTTCTTCCTATTCCTTTGGCCATCCCAGAGTCAAGTATCAGGAAAAAGATCCCTTCCACCTCACACTTTGCCCCCCTTTCAGAGGATCGGCAACAGAAGCAGGAAAAGTCAAGAAGGTTCACAATATAATTCCCGAGGTTAGTTTTTCTATATTCAATCAGCCTCGCAGGGGGATCGACTGAAGGGCCTCAAGCTGGCAAATCTTTGGCCCAACCTTCTGCGATGGCTGGAAATCAGAGAAAATCTGCAAATTTTTTGTGACAGGAATCCCCCCCGGAGGAATTCACGGATGGATTTGGTTTAATTTGTATGGACTCAACTGGATTAAGGCCCTGAGGCGTACTTTCTTTTTCTTTTTTAAACAAAGTGAAACACAGGTGCCTTTGCTGCTGTTGGTAAAAGCACATCACAGTCTGAACGTTCACACTACCCTCAGTGGACCATCTCTTTGCAAGTTTCTCTGGAAAAATCTATTTATCAATCTACCTATCGATCGATTAAGTTTCCTGTCTTTCTCCCGCCCCCTCTCCTCCTCCTCCTGGTTTTGTAAAACTCTCAGTATATCCAGCTGAAAAAGAACAACCCTGGTTTAAAGTTTAATTTTCTGATGTGTTCCCTATGGTTTTATTCTTGATAATAAAAAAGCACAAATTATGCCATGTATATAACAATACCTATAAAATACAAAATAAAATAATATTGTTTTTAAAGAGAATCTCTGGAGTCTTCAGTGTCGTTCATCCATTATCTATTTCCCGTTTTGGGGTCGCCAGGGGCTGGAGCCTATCCCAGCTGTCATTGGGCGAGAGGCATTACACCCTGGACTGCTCGCCAGTCAATCACAGGGCTGACATATTGAGACAGACAACCAGCCACACTCACATTCTCACCAGTTAACCTAACGAGCATGTCTTTGGACTGTGGGAGGCAGCAAGAGTACCCGGAGGGAACCCACGCATGCACAGGGAGAACATACAAACGCTACACAGAAAGACCCTGTCCAGAATTAGCACCGTGGTCATTTTAACTGAAGAACAATTCATTTTATTTAGGAAATCGAGGTGACGTGCCATGACACCTGTCACTCAGGTCACACAAGAGGAGGATGCTTGAGGGCTCGGGCTGTAAAAAATAATCCCATTTCGAGATGTTGCATGTTTTTTTTGTAACTATTAGATTGAGATGCTGCTCTTGCGTCCACCCAAATTTACAACAATTAGTTTAAGTTATTCAAAGAATAATTTGCTTATCTTTATTGTAAAAGAAACCGAAGGCTTAGCCCTGCCAGCCCATGTGAACAAGCCGTCTCTGGCTGAATTATTTTGCTTTCAACACATATTTGCTGTGGCAGATAAATTCTTTGTTTCAAGGTTCTACATTTGTACGATAAAGGACACAAGTGATGATCCCTGAAGACGTATTCGCCCCCACAGCAAAACTACCTCAGCCTTTTCTTCCTTTCCCCACAATGTTTGTTTCCTTTACAGCTTGAAATGAACCCAACAACATCACTGCTTCATGAACAAATAATGTTCCACCTTTAAACAAGAATCTGCCTCCAGAAAAACTTCAGCGTCCGTGCTGTAACGCCCCTGACCTATCACAAGGGGGAAATGGAGGATCTCAAAAACTGACATTGACTGCAAGGTCAGCATGCAATATTTATTCAAATGAAAAATGGGCCAGATGTTGAAGTAGTGGCTATTCCTCTTCTGGTCTTTACTTTTAATTCTCTACCGTCTCCCTCACAGCACACAGGCATGCTTGTAAACACACACACGCCCTCCCAAGAGGATGTTGTGCAAAGCTCTCAGTCGACAGCACTTTATTTTATTGTCATTTCAAATGTGCCCATTGACCCATAGGCCTCCTGACAGTTATGCAATAACTTTATAAAAGTGAGCGCAGGCAGTATTTCCCCGGTTTCCCGTAACATGCAGACCTTCTCTAGTTGAGGCATTTAATTTTATTGTTTCAATTTATAGTGTTTATGGGTTTTTTTCATCCTCCCGCAATTCAAGCTGCATGCATTGAGAATGTTTGACAGTTTTAAATCGCACTGCAGCTGCACCGTGATGAATCGTTTGGCTGATGGGTAGAAACACAGAGAGTCTATCATTCAGAGTCTCCTGAATATCATCAACATGTTACTCCTACCTGTGGGCATTCATAATCCACACAGAAAGACAGACGGCTGATACACAGATGTGGTTCTCCAGGTTTTTTGCAGCAGTGTCACCGTGGTGTCGCCGCTGTTTACCTTATTAGTCTTAACCAAAAGTCAGCCTTGTACTGACGAGCCATTAAATAAAACCCACTGACGCTTCCGTGCAACCAGAGAGAACACAGAGAATACTAATTGTATCTAAGAATGCTCTAATTTGCACATTCAATCTTGCAAATTTTAAAACCAATGATTTGGCAAATTGGATAAGAAACACGGCATCCATTTGTAATATCTTAAAGGTTTCTGCTGCAAAATCCCCAGAGAGCTCATCTATCAGGTCAGCTTCAACAAACGAGACTCAGGCTCCCCTGTGGGTTAAAAAAAACATGCAGGCCAATTTCTTAGTTAGTCAGGTGGATGACGAAGCTATGATGATTCATTAATATTCAAGACCATGAGCTTTGCAGAAGCATATTTTATTTGTAAAGCTATTGGAATGGCAGAGAGGTTGATAGTGAGAAGGAAGCAATAGAGTTTTAGATAGCATAATCTAGATCATTATCTAGTTAATTTCCGGAGGACTGCTCTGGATATTCTCCTGACCTGGCTGTTCACACATGCACCTCACAGCGGGGGGGCTATCCCTGTCAGACGGAAAGGGCGGACGGTCCCCTGAGGTAAGACGTGATGTAAAAAAAAAACATGCAGAAGTTGCGGACAAAGCAGAAGAGTCTGCTATACGGCGCTATAATGAGAATATTTGCCTTTATATCAGTGCTACGTGTAGTTCAACAGAATCCCAATATGAACTAAATAGTGGAGTAGAACATACTGGAGAACAGAAAACGTAATGCAGCAGTGTAATCACTTGCACGGAGATCATAGTGGTCGCGTGCAGACAGGCCCACTGACCCCAGTCGCAGTATAAAAACGTCACCACCCCCTCCCCCTCGCTCGAGGTGAATTCTCCTAGTCCTGCATTCTCACATCAGCTCACTCTGACTTTCTGTGGAAAAGAACACTTGGAGGAGAAACTCAGGATAAAATGTGGCTGGTTGCGTTCACACATGCAGCTCCTCATGGAAATATCAGGAGTTTTCCGCAAGTGTGAAAGCACTGTTACATTCTAATGTTGATCTTGGACTCAACAGATGCCCTACTCCACGATGTTATGGACTGAGAAAAGATGTTAAGGGTTTGAAGTTGCAGTTTTAAAAAGCGAACCGCTGGCTTCAGCAGAATAACAGAGAAACTCACATCTGTTCCCAGAAGCATATATCGCCTATCAGCACGATGACAGACGCTGGGTTACAGGATTGTCCTAACCCTGACCCTGACCTCAAACGCCCCTGACTGTAGGATTTAACAAAGACTTTCTGTGAACTGACTCTTCAATAAATGTTATTCTACAGAGAAAAACACTGAATCTACAACTGAGAAGATGCTGACACTGAGTGTTATGACAGATGAATTCATGTGTAACAAAGGGATGGTGGCTGTGTGAAAACAGACGGTTTTAAACACAGCAGGGTGAGGAAACCTTACGAGACACTTCACTCGTCTCTTCACCTCCAGACTGATGCAGAGTGAAGCAGACACCAGCATCGTCTGCAGACACGATGCTCAGGGACAAAGTGCTCAGAGAGTTTTCCAGTGAATCACACAAGACATGAAGAGAAGGATGAGCTGTTTTATGAAAATGGGTGTTTTAGACATGTGGTTTTATGTATTTGCACAATTTTGATGTTAATGCATTTGTTCAGGATTTGTGCAGCAGGTAAGTTTCATTCTTGGCGAGTTTCAGCCGCTGGATTTATTTTTGAAGTTGCAACATTTCTGAATATGCTGAGCGTTTGGGTATCTTAGGGAGGAGCTGCAGCCTTTAAAAAAGTGTGAAAGGGGAAGTTCTGGTCAGAATAGCCTTATCTCTTACATGTTCTGTGTGGGTGCATGCGTGTGTGTGTGTGTGTGTGTGTGTGTGTGTGTGCGTGTGTGTGTGTGTGTGTGCATGCGTTTGTGCTTGCACGCGTGTGTGTGTGTGTGTGTGTGTGTGTGTGTGTGTGCATGCGTTTGTGCGTGCATGTGTTTGTGTGCGTCACACCATTTTAAATGTAAAGCCTTAGAAATGTGTGAAGGGGAAGTTCTGGTCAGAATAACCTGATCATTTCTTTCTCACATACATTTGCTGTTCTGATCTGTGCACCAACATTTTCTACACGATGAAAATCTTTGTGTACGCTTGTTGTCTTCTTTCTGGTAAGTTTGACATTTCTTTCATTTCCTCTGAATTCACATTGAATAGAGCTCGTGAATAAATGCTGCAGAAAGGTTTTGTTTTTACCATTATTAATCTACATCAACATTAAAATGCACGTACTTCATTTGTGCATAACCACTATGACACTGATGACAATATTGTTCCTGTATTCTCACCTGTAGCCCTGACTTTGGCGCAGATGAAGACTTACAACCTCCATCATCGTGTTGGGGAAACTGTGGCATTTAGATGCACATGGACATTTTGGGCGAATGTAAAAGAGAATGCAAAGTACTTCTGTGTAAGTCCATGCACAGAAGACAAACAAGTTCTCATCAGAGCAGAATATGGAGAGACCAAATATAAGAATAACATCAGGTTAACCAACAATGCAGAAGGACTATTGGTGATCTTCACTAATATTCAAGAGTCAGACGCTAGAGGGTATTATTGTGCAGGGGAGAGACCCGGCATAGATGCATACATAATGATCATTATTCATATCAAGGATGGTAAGTTTGAAGTTTAAACATTTAAATCAATACCACTGATTGATTGCAACATAATGCAAATAAAACATAGAATTAATGCACTGTGTCTTTAATTTTCAGCTGAATTATTGAGTCCGAAGACAACTCCAAAAACAGTCATTACCCAAACAACCAGCCCGGCTGTGCTGTCACATGGCTCCGATGTTTCCACTGACATGTCTACATCATACGCAACAACTACAGCATCAGCAAAACAAGCAACTTCACACCAACACACTGGTAAGAAGTGCACACATCTCAGCAGTGAAATTCTTGGTTTCATATCGGAAGAACTTTCAGGCGATTTTTAAATCAAGCCGTTTAGCGCCCTCTACAGGCTTATCCTGGGATTACTCCAACACAGGTTAACCTCATGATCTGAAACTTTGCCCATGTTTATTATGATTTCAGCATTCAACACTATATGTGAGTTTTTAAAACAGCGATCGACAGAACAGGTCAACTTTAACAAACTATTTATTTTATCCTGCATGTTCACAGTTCAAGCTTAACCCATGACAGGAGGAGAGGAGCGAGCTGCTGAAGAGAAATGTTGATCTTGTTCTTTTTCTTCTTGTCTTAGGGAGTCTTCTTTATTGGATTGTAGGTTTGATTGTTACGATAACCTTGCTAACGGCTGTACTGATGGTTATCAGGAGGGTGATGAAGAAGCAGCAGAGTAAGACACACACCAACTATAGTGGTAGTTTAAGTGCATGCTTTAAATAATAATGTTTGAGATACAAGTTAAACTTACGACACTAGACTCTGAAACATTGAACATCATGGCTATATCTGACTTGCGCCATGCATTCATTGATTCATTATAAGTAAACCGTGATGTCATACTCTGCCCTGTGTTTTCAGCGGTTGTTACAACTCCACAAGAACCTGCAGGAGAGGTGAGTTCTGCCATTTTGTGATCTGATACCTTGTTCAGAGCTGTTTCAATGGTTCTGTTAGTGAAGTAATGCATCATAGTTCACCCTTTGGCATCATAACTAAGCTCACAAAATGTGGCTCTGAAGTGTAATTTGTTAACAGTTTAGTAAAATTCATTGCATGTTGTGTTCCCAAAGAGTGGAGCAGCTGATGGAGTCTATCAATCCCTCCAGCCGAATACAATGGATGAACACCAAGTCTACAGCACGATCACACCAAACATCGAGGTAACACACCACACACTACGCACTGCATGGGCTGATACCTTTAACTCTAACCTGATCCTACCTGAGAGCAACACCAAGCTCTCTATGACACATACTCTGTCTTTGATACAAACACAAACACAGTTAATAGAAGGAAACATATGTATGCGCCTCGACAATAACTTACAGAATATCTAAAAATCACACTAACAAATATTAACACTGACTGTCGAGCCTCAACAATAAAACAGAACTTCTACCAGATTAGTGTGCATTGTGTCACAGCTCCAACATCCCTCCCTTTAGCGTTCACACAGAGGAGTTTAGCGCAAGCGGCTGACAAAATGGTCCGTGGCTCGAGCTGCAGTTGCCTGTGGCCTGCATTGTTGAGTTAGCATGCTAATGTTAGCTCTCTTTAGTTAGCTTGTAGCTTCACATTGCACGTAAATTTACACAGAAGTAAGTTTTCTGAAAAAGCTTATGTGACATCCAAATAATCAGTGAGTATGTTCTTCTTCTTCTCTCTAGTCCTTGACTAAAACAGCTTTTATACACAAGGGGAGGAGCCGGCCGTCCCGTCCATGTAAACACGGCTCTGACAACAACACAGCCAGCGGGACTCGAGCTTCTCCCTCATTGTAGACAGCCATGACTCAGAGACACATTTACACAGGAGAGACTGGATTTCTGATATATTTAAATAATAAAAATGATCATTTTCTGTCATTGATTATTTATCAAACATTGTTTTTTGTCAGTTTCTGCACCATATTCACTTTTCACCTTCTAACATTAAACTTTATTTTATGTTCTCAGAATACTGTTCTGTAGCTGATACCCAGGGACACACGCTGTGGCTCCATTTGGATTCATTTAGACCAGGGGTGTCCAAACTGTGGCCCTTGAGGGGATTTTTTGCGGCCCGCGACTTCAATCAAAGAATCAGAAGATTTTGGCCCGAGGATTCAGATTGCCATTTTTTGTTTTTTTTTTCCTTTTTAATGTTAGCAAGGGCTGAAAAATATCCCTAGAATAGAAAATGTTCAGTACAATGTTTGTTTTTTTCTGCAGCTTTTACTATTTTCCACATTTTTTTTGAACTATGAAAATAAACCTATGCACAATTATTTGCAAACAAGCGGACTGTTGTTTAACCATTTAATAACCTGAGCTAAATACAGAAAGCTTTTACAAAAAATGAACCACGTTACAGGCTAGATTCTGAGAAAAAAACAAATACAGTAGAACGAAGAAATCAAAGTATTTGATTTCCGTTTATTAAAGGGTTTCTTTTGCGAGCCTTTTGATTCTGATCTACAAAACCTTACTATTTAAAAAAAAAAATAGAACACAATAGTTTCTCACTGTAATTAGTTATTGTGTATTTACATTATTTTTGAAGAGGTCAAAACTCAAAAAGTTCACCACGAAATTATTTTAAATATTTTAAAAAACAAAATCCTCGAGCGATTCTAACACCACAATTTTGGCTCGCAGGAAAAACAGTTTGGACTCCACTGATTTAGACAAACACACATGTATGGGTGCTTCAGGTGTTTAAAATACTTGTTCTACCTGCATGGCTAAGTCATACTATGAGACTGATGCTTGTTTGTCTGAAGGGCCTCTGTTGCATGTGGTTAAGCATCTCGAGGGCTGTGCTGCTGTGGGTGTTAAGTGTCAGCTGTTTTCAATAAAAAGTATCTTTCAAGTATTTTAAGTTTTGTACTTTCTCTGCTAACTGTTTAAATTCTGAATAAAGATATATTTCTCATTTCACGTTTGTTTTATTTGTATAATTTAAAAAATACTTTACACAGATTGCACTGTTTGTTCCGTGTGTGTGTGTGTGTGTGTGTGTGTGTGTGCGTGCGTTTGCGTGCGTCTTAGGGAGGAGCTTCAGCCTTAGAAATGTGTGAAGGGGAAGTTCTGACCTTTTCTTTCTCTTACACACATTTACTGTTCTGAACTTGCACCATCATTTTCTACATGATGAAACTCTTTGTGTACGCTTGTTGTCTTCTCTCTGGTAAGTTTGACATTTCTTTCATTTTCTCTGTACTCACATTAACTAGAGCTTGTGAATAAACTCTGCAGCTTTTCAGTGAATTACTCCTTTGTTTGTTGGCTAATAATCATTGAGTCAGTAAAGTTTAGTTTGCACCATTATTGTTCTACATCAATAGAAAAAGAAATGTACATATTTCACTTTATTTTCACCTGTAGCTCTGAGTGCGGCGCAGATGAAGACTGTCAACATAAATCAACGTGTCGGGGAAACTGTGACCATCAAATGCTCAGGCTGGGGCGTTTGGCCTTATGTCACAGGGAATGTAAAGTACCTTTGTTCAAGTCCTTGTAAAGAAGACAGACACATTATCATCAAAGCAGGATATCTTAAGATCAACCGGAAGGATCGAATTGAGTTATACAATAAAGGAGAAGTTTTATCTGTGACCTTCTTTAATCTTCAAAAGTCAGACGCTGGAAAATATTATTGTGGAGCGGAGAGATTTGGGACAGATGCATTCATAGAGGTGAATGTTGAAGTCAGAGATGGTAAGTATAAACTCTTTATTTTAATTTTAAACCATCACCACTCTGTCAAAATGTTATAAGTGTCCTTACAGCTGATAACTGAATCACTACTGTACTGTGTGTGTTTGTTTCAGCTGAGCCTTCCAGTCCCAGTAAGACTCCAGTAACTGTCATTGTTACTGTAACAACAACCAGCCCTGTTACATCTCCACATGTCTCTGATGTTTTTACTGACATGTCTACGACAAACCAAACCTTTGATACCACAACACCGCCTGCATCAGACACACAAGGAGCTGGTAAGAAGAGCACACACTTCACAATCCATTATTCTTCTGATATAAAGTTTTTAAAGACATAAAAACATTCATAATCTATGTATGTATTCATGTTGAACCTGCAGTGTGCTACAAGTATTAATATCATATTGGTTCATTAGATTAGTTTAAAAAACAATGAACACCTGACTGATAAATGAAAAACAAATGTATTTCTATTTGGACTTTAAACGCTGACCTGTTAGTCTTTTGACTTTCCTGCTTCATATGAACGTTAACACAGAGTCTCATTCACCTTAAAGGTCACATATTCTGCAAAACACACTTCACCATGTTTCTCTAACACTAATATGTGTCTCTGGTCTGTCTACAAACCCCCCAATGATGAGAAAAGTCGATCCTCTCCATCTTTTGCCTGCTCCACTTTTCAAAAAATGTGTGCCTAAACAGGCCGTTTGGAGATTTTCCCTTCATGACATCACAAAGGGCAGTAGCCCCTCCCCCAAGTGGGTGACACTCCCACAGCTAGGTCTTTGTTCTGCCCTCTGAGTCTGCCTTCTCACCGTAAACAATAGGACATGGAGAGAGAAAGCCCGAGCCACCCAAGCCCTTCCAGAGAGGGGCGTGGTCAGACACAGCTCATTTACATTTAAAGCTACAGACACAGAAACAGCCTGTTCTGAGCAGGGCTGAAATAGAGGGGTTTATAGGCATGATCACATACAGGATCAGAGTGGATTTACAACAAGAAACTCCACACACATGTTTTGAGGAGCTATGAGACTTATTTAGACTGCTTAAAAAGGATCATATGTGACCTTAAGTATCCTTTGAAAACATGAAATCTTGATGACAGACTTGTACAGCAGAGAAAGGGAGACCTGCGCGACTAGTAACCAAACTTAGTTTGATCATGAATCCTGATGTTCATCTACAGTTCTGTGAACTATCAGTGGAATATAAGACATAAGATCTGCTTCATTAACACACAGATCCTTGTTGTGAAATATCCGTCCCCTTACTGTTCTGCATAATCATAACTTCAGGGGTCATTTACAGTAATCTCACTTTCTGTTGAGTGTGACCCAATTCTGGTTGGGGCAGGCACACCCAAGAGCAAATACTCTTTGAAACATGCTGGATAGCATCAACAATCCAGTGAGAAGGCTGAGGCTTTAGCAAGGGTCCACCCAAATGCCCAGAGTAAGAGCAGACTAAGTGCTGATCAGACTCCCTGATGACCAGTGTACACCTGGTGTCAAGGGCCTAACTGTGCACAAGACAAACTGGCACTGCTCAACCTCATGACCTCCCTCACTAGGAAAGAGCAACCTTAGCTCTGCCAACTCGGACAGGACGACCTCAGACAAGACCTTAGGCAGGCCTGTTAGATCAGGCCGATGGACTCTGCTTGACCCCTCTGGTGAACCTGCAATAGTCACCGTGAACAGCAAGCGCACTGAGCTTCTCATAATTGTCTGTAGACAGGATACCGCCACATTTGAGGGCTAGAAAACCAAAGTGCATGTTGCATTATATTTGACCTTTAATCGAGTCTGTATCAATACATTCATTATGTGTTTTAAGGCATCATATTCAAAACAAACAGGATATGAGGAGCTTCATCATGAAGTGTGATCATGCCTTTCTTCTTTTCACCTTTTTTTTTCTCTGGTCAGGAAATGTTCTATATCTGATAACCGCTGTCATTTTCATATTAACACTTCTGATGGTCCTTCTGCTTCTGATAAGAAAGATGAAAAACAAGAAACGGAGTAAGACACACAAACCACCACACAAACATCGCACACGTGAAACCTCAGTGAAGCTTTGAGCAGACATAATGACCCATGTTTCCTCTTCATTTCTTCAGAGGTTGTGTCAAGTGCTCGTGTGCCACCGGAAGATGCACGGGAGGTGAGTTTCCTGAAGTTACTGATTTATCTAAAGAAAGATCTACGAGTTCCCCGATACATTTTCTTGGCTCATATGAGAATCAGGATTGTTTTCTTTTGATGAAGATATCACATATCCCATGTAAGACGTCCTTTTCCAAGGGCTCGTCATTGGTTGTGTCCGAAATTACACTCATAATCCCTACAGAGGAAGGCAAAACTAACATTACTCCATCAAAAACAATTCACTCTACAACGACAGAGCTTCTAGAATTCAGCCAAATATTCTTTTTTTTCGTGTTTCTGTGTTCACGCTGGTCATGTTCCTCTCAATTTTGCTTCCTTGGTAACCTTCGGTTGTTCACTACTTCTTACCGTGTTGTCCCACTGTTTTCATTTTCCAGGGTGTTGAATCTGATGAAATCCGACTTGAAGATCAGCAATCAGTGAGCCGCCCTGAAAGGTCGTCGACGCTCTACTCCTCTGCAGATCCAGACAGCATCTACATGAATTGCTCCAACCACCAAGACACTGAATCAGCAGCTCAGGCTGACAACAACTTTTCAAACATCGTTTCTCTAAATCAAGCCTCCTTCTCCGGGGTCGATTCAAGAGGGGCCTGTTCAAACAGCACAGGCACAGATCCACAATTGGACTCTATGTACTCTGTTGTTCAAAAACCCAAACAGCGGATCAAACCCATGAGGCAAATGCAACCTAATCAGTCCGGAAGCAACGACGATGACTCTTTTTATTCTCTGGCTCAGCTAACCCAGGCAACCTAAATGTGATTACAGGAGATGTAACGATACATCACGATACAAACATGGACAATTTTAATCATTGAGACAAAATATATATATACTGCAATATTCTATTTTAACCAGGAGAAGGTGACATATTTAGTTTTATATTCAGAGAATTTACACAAAAATAATGTTTATATATTCACTCCAATCTCATTTATTTAAAACTTGGAAAAGCGTGAACAAATATAATATTCTAAACCGAGTATCGTGATACGTATTGTATCGTGATGTCTATCTTAGTCTGAGTTAAGTGTATCTTTACATCCTTAGTGGTTACTGTAATCAGAGAAGGTACATTCTGCTGTCTTCCCCCCCCCCCCTCCTCTCTAGAGTGGATGCTCACGCAAGTCACCATGTGGTGGACACTGAAGCTTCAGTGTTTATCCAGCTCTGCATCGGTCTGTAAACCTTTCTGCGTTCTAACCTCTCTCCATTTTTCAAAAGCATCTACAATATTGATCCTAGTTTGAGCACGTTTCTGCTCGTGGAGCTTATTAGAAACATGCAGAGGCTTTTTAGGTCGGGTACAATCACTTCTATCTGAACCAGTTCTCTTGCCCGCTTCCATCGCTGCAACACCTGTTGGTTTGACCTGATAACTGCTCTCATATCTGGCAAACCGAGGGGCGTCCAAAACGGCCGTGTGGGGGTGCCTTAAAACCGCCTACCTTCTCTGGTCCAAACAAATCCATGCCTGTGGCCTGCATTGTTGTGTTAGCAGGCTAATGTTAGCTCTCTTGAGTTAGCTTGTAGCTTCACATTTCATGTAAATTGACACAGAATGACCGTGATCTAAAAAAGCTTACGTAACATTCAAATAATCAGTGAGTATGTTCTTCTTCTTCTCTCTAGTTCTTGACTAAAACAGCTTTTATACACAAGGGGAGGAGCCGGCCGTCCCGTCCATGTAAACACGGCTCTGACAACAACACAGCCAGCGGGACTCGAGCTTCTCCCTCATTGTAGACAGTCATGACTCAGAGACACATTTACACAGGAGAGACTTGATTTATGATATATTTAAATAATAAAAATGATCCTTTTCTGTCATTGATTATCTATCAAACATTGTTTTTTGTCAGTTTCTGCACCATATTCACTTTTCACCTTCTAACATTAAACTTTATTTTTTTTTCTCAGAATACTGTTCTGTAGCTGATACCCAGGGACACACGCTGTGGCTCCATTTGGATTCATTAGACAAACACACATGTATGGGTGCTTCAGGTGTTTAAAATACTTGTTCTACCTGCATGGCTAAGTCATACTATGAGACTGATGCTTGTTTGTCTGAAGGGCCTCTGTTGCATGTGGTTAAGCATCTCGAGGGCTGTGCTGCTGTGGGTGTTAAGTGTCAGCTGTTTTCAATAAAAAGTATCTTTCAAGTATTTTAAGTTTTGTACTTTCTCTGCTATCTGTTTAAATTCTGAATAAAGATATATTTCTCATTTCATGTTTGTTTTCCGGTATGATTTTAAGAAATGTCTTACACATTGCACCGTGTGTGTGCGCGTGTGTGTGTGTGTGTGTGTGTGTGTGTGTGTGTGTGTGTGTGTGTGTGTGTGTGCGTGTGTGTGTGTGTGTGTGTGTGTGTGTGTGTGTGTGTTAGTGTGTTAGGGAGGAGCTTCAGCCTTAGAAATGTGTGAAGGGGAAGTTCTGGTCGGAATAACCTGATCATTTCTTTCTCTTACATACATTTACTGTTCTGAACTTGCACCATCATTTTCTACACGATGAAACTCTTTGTGTACGCTTGTTGTCTTCTCTCTGGTAAGTTTGACATTTCTTTCATTTTCTCTGTACTCACATTTACTAGAGCTTGTGAATAAACTCTGCAGCTTTTCAGTGAATTACTCCTTTGTTTGTTGGCTAATAATCATTGAGTCAGTAAAGTTTAGTTTGCACCATTATTGTTCTACATCAATAGAAAAAGAAATGTACATATTTCACTTTATTTTCACCTGTAGCTCTGAGTGCGGCGCAGATGAAGACTGTCAACATAAATCAACGTGTCGGGGAAACTGTGACCATCAAATGCTCAGACTGGGGCGTTTGGACTTATGTCACAGGGAATGTAAAGTACCTTTGTTCAAGTCCTTGTACAGAAGACAGACACATTATCATCAAAGCAGGATATAGTAAAATCAACCGTAAGGATCGAATTGAGTTATACAACAAAGGAGAAGTTTTATATGTGACCTTCACTGATCTTCAAAAGTCAGACGCTGGAAAATATTATTGTGGAGCGGAGAGAGTTGGGAAAGATGCACGCATAGAGGTGAATGTTGAAGTCAGGGATGGTAAGTATTAACTCTTTATTTTTATTTGAAACCATCACCACTCTGTCAAAATGTTATAAGTGTCCTTATAGCTGATAACTGAATCACTACTGTACTGTGTGTGTTTGTTTCAGCTGAGCATTCCAGTCCCAGTAAGACTCCAGTAACTGTCATTGTTACTGTAACAACAACCAGCCCTGTTACATCTCCACATGTCTCTGATGTTTTTACTGACATGTCTACGACAAACCAAACCTTTGATACCACAACACCGCCTGCATCAGACACACAAGGAGCTGGTAAGAAGAGCACACATCTCAACTTGTTACACAGGCTTCATATTTCATTGACATTGACTCAGCACTAATCATAATAATGTTGTTTTTACAGTATGAGCATCTCACTGTTGAAACATTTCATGAATACTTTTCAGTTTTTAGGCATCAACAGGGTTAAAATTCTTAAAACAAAGACTTCTGTCGATGGAACTCAAAGACTTTTAAGTCCCAAAATTAAAAAAGCAAAAGTTCAAATAACTTTTAAGAATTGAAAGCAGAAATTTAAATAATTGTAAAAATAAAATAAAAAATGAAATGATATAAAAACCTCTTTTGATACCACCACTGTCCGTCAGCAACGTTTGCTACCACTCAGGTCAATGATTGTGTTTTCACATCACATGCAGCCGTGAGCTGGAGCAAAACCGTGGTGTTGACAGAACGCAGCGTGCATGGACTATAAGGAAATTGTGGGTTAAGATTTCTTATTCTCATCTTGTTCACATATTGTCACTCTGTGAACCTACAGAGGAGCTTTACACGATGTGCAGCTCAAAAACCTCCTTATTTATGTAACACTGGCGTCAGTAAAAACCCTCATTTCAGCCTCTGCATGAAACTGTTAGTTTCAGCTGCTGTCTCTTTAAGGACCCCCCTCCCCACGTGCCCACTTTCTTCTGATTGGTCAGCTCTCTGGGAGCCTTCAGGGGTGCAGAACGCTGAAGGGCTGTCAGGGGAGGGCTGCTCTCCAGTGCTGGGAGAAGAGAGTCTATGTTAGCGGTGTCAACAATGACTTACGTAGAGGCTTGAAGCCGTCTGGTGAAATTCTTGGTTTCATATCGGGGAACTATTGCATGATTTTCAGGACAAGCAGTTTAGCGCCCTCTGCAGACTTATCCTGGGATTACTCCAACATGCATTTACTTCATGATCATCCAGCATTCAACACTCTATGTGAGTTTTTAAAACAGCGATCGACAGAACAGGTCAACTTTAACAAACTATTTATTTTATCCTGCATGTTCACAGTTCAGGCTTAACCCATGACAGGAGGAGAGGAGCGAGCTGCTGAAGAGAAATGTCTATCTTGTTCTTTTCCTTCTTTTCTTAGGGAGTCTTCTTTATTGGATTGTAGGTTTGATTGTTACGATAACCTTGCTAACGGCTGTACTGATGGTTATCAGGAGGGTGATGAAGAAGCAGCAGAGTAAGACACACACCAACTATAGTGGCAGTTTAAGTGCATGCTTTAGATAATAATGTTTGAGATACAAGTTAAACTTACGACACTAGACTCTGAAACATTGAACATCATGGCTATATCTGACTTGCGCCATGCATTCATTGATTCATTATAAGTAAACCGTGATGTCATACTCTGCCCTGTGTTTTCAGCGGTTGTTACAACTCCACAAGAACCTGCAGGAGAGGTGAGTTCTGCCATTTTGTGATCTGATACCTTGTTCAGAGCTGTTTCAATGGTTCTGTTAGTGAAGTAATGCATCATAGTGCACCCTGTGGCATCAGAACTAAGCTCACAAAATGTGGCTCTGAAGTGTAATTTGTTCACAGTTTAGTAACATTCATTGCATGTTGTGTTCCCAAAGAGTGGAGCAGCTGATGGAGTCTATCAATCCCTCCAGCCGAATACAATGGATGAACACCAAGTCTACAGCATGATCACACCAAACATCGAGGTAACACACCACACACTACGCACTGCATGGGCTGATACCTTTAACTCTAACCTGATCCTACCTGAGAGCAACACCAAGCTCTCTATGACACATACTCTGTCTTTGATACAAGCACAAACACACACACACACACATATACAGTTAATAGAAAGAAACTTATAAATGTGCCTCGACAATAACTTACAGAATATCTAAAAATAACACTAACAAATATTAACCCTGGCTCAACAATAAAACAGAACCTATACCAGGTACCTTAGCATTGCATGTCAGATACCAAGGAGTTCCCACGATAATTACAGAATCAATTGCGAGAGCACAAGATAATACAATGTATGTGGTATAAAACCGGAGACAGACCGAACAGAGACTTGGAAGCATTAACGACTGTAGACTGGCTTTGGTGGATTTTGAAGTGGAGTTTACTCTCCACTTCCGGTGTGGAGTTAGAATCAGGTTCTTTGTAAGGGCTGGAAGCCTCGCCCAGTCTTACCACGTCTGTCATACACATTTGAATCATGCTCTCCATCTCACAGTCAAAATTGTGAAACTGCTAAGCTAAACAAAGCTAAAATCCACAGGAGTTTTCTTGTCACTGCACACTCTTTCCTGGGAAGCTAGGTGAGGGAATTCACAACTCAAGTCTTCTGAGAATTGCCTTTGTTTCCCCCTCAGATCACTGCGGTGCAGCACTGCCCTCCCTGGCTCATAATAGTGAAATCAAATAAAGAATGTCAGCTTAGCTTCCAGGGAGGGCCGGTGATGGTCACGCACTAAGTATGAAAATATTTGGCTGCAAGACTAAAATATGCCTCAATCTCATAAAAAGTTGACACCCTGTTTGTGGTGTTAAATGATGAGAAAAAATGTAGACAAAGGAGAAAAGAAAAAAAAGAAAAGAAAAAAGTCTTCTGAGGATTGAATGAATTCACACCACCTGACAGCTGGCTACTCTGTGTGCTGGTTACACTCAAGTGGACAAATTGCTACATTGTTGTATCAAACAACAAAGAGCACAAAATAAGTAAAGTTGTTAAACTAACCAACTCACCAACGAAACACAACACAAACTAAACCACAGCTCGATGTCTGCTTTGCATGAAATGAGGAGTAAATCTTCAAGAGAAAAATGTCTTTAGAAGGATTACTTCAGGATTAAAACTCTCAATTACTGGGCACAAACAATGCAATAATGCTGGTTTATTGAATGCCTCACACGGGGCACCAATTATGTGAGGATTGGGTGTGGTAAATTTGGCTTTTCAATTAATATTAATAATTATACTTAATTAATTATTCATGTAAATTAACAAAACTGTTAATATGAATTAATAACTACTGGGCACCACCCTGGAATCAGGGAATTTAAACCAAATAACACAGGAGGAGAGTTTTATGTGCCCTTCTTCAGGTACTGATGGGCTGCCTGCAGCACTCCTGTCCGGTCGCATTAAATAATGTTGATAACAAATTGGAAAAAAGAAATCTCTCATTCCCCCGACAACTCACATCTAGCAAGGCCCTTGTTCGTTGCTCTCCATAATACTCAAATCAGGCTCCTTTATGTGGCTACAGGACTGGTTCTGTCTAGTCCAAACACGTGTAAGTCCCAACAGAATCGCAAACCTCACAGCAAAGTAATGGCTTTGGATTATTACTACAGAAAGAGCTATTGGAGCACTAGCATGTGAATGGAAATTAAAAATATTAATAGATAAAACATTATAACAGCTTCATTTTTTATGAGGCAGACTGAAAAACAACCACTTTATTCTAACATGAATTCTGACATTTCCACCAACATGAATGCAGGGACGGCTGGTATAAATGGGCGAGCAGGGCTGAGCTCTTTACCTTTCTTAAAAAATAAAATCTATTCTTCAAATAACTTAATCCTTTATCTGTACTGTTTGGGGTCTTGGGGGATATTTGAGCCGATCCCAGCTGTCAATGATCGAGAGGCGGGGTTACACCCTGGATTGTTTGCCAGTCACAGGGCTGAAATACAGAGACAGATAACCAGCCACACTCACATTCACACCTACGGGTAATTGAGTCACCAGTTAACCTAACGAGCATGTCTTTGGACTGTGGGAGGAAGCCGGAGTACCCGGAGAGAACCCACGCATGCACGGGGAGAACATGCAAACTCCACACAGAGTGGTTCCTGTCAGACATTAAATTTTATAGCCAAAGCATTGTAGCACCCTCTTCTTTCACTCCTGTAGTGTAAATGATTGACAGGTGACATTACTTGATTTGCTGATCATTTGATGTACATTCTTTCAGCCTACAGGCCACTTAACAAACACTTTATATAGTGTATAAAACATTATAATGTGTGTAACAACAAACTGTTAACATAACGTACATTTTAGCATTACAAATAATAAGCAAACATTGTTAACATTTCATAGTTAACAGTAAAATAACTATCAATTGATGATGGTTATTATGAAGTGTTACCAGTATCTCTACATGAAATTGTATTGTTTGCTTGACATTGTAAAATAATATGCATTGTTTCTTTGGTTAGAATTACCACAATTGCGATGCTAATTCTGTAAGCCAATTAATTGCTGGTTCCATTGTGTGTTAGCATCAAGCTAGGTGACATCCCCGTCTGTCTCTGATCTAAACTCTGTGCCTAAATGCATGTTTGACTCTTTTTTACAAAATAATTTGGTCACTTTGTAAATACAGCGTGTCATGGACTTTTAGTTAAGTCTATTCTTATTCTTTTTACTGTTAATTATCAGGTTTAGTGAATTTCACATTCTCTAAAAAGGTCATGATGGAGTCATACTAACACTACTTTTTCCACAAAGCCATGTCAGAACTTTTTGATAGATTTATTGATTTACAGAGGGAACCAAAGTGTCCCTTATTATTATTTTGAACTGTTGATCTTCTTTATGTCATTGATTATCTATCAAACATAGTTTTTTGTCAAACTCTGCGCCATATTCACTTTCCACCTTCTAACATTAAACTTTTTTTTGTTTTCTCAGAATCCTGTTCTATAGCCGATGCTACACAGACTGTGACTCCATTTGGATTCATTTAGACAAACACACATGTATGGGTGCTTCGGGTTTCGAGTACATGTTCTACCTGCATGGATAAGTCATACTATGGAGACTGATGCTTGTTTGTGGTTGGTGCATCTAAGGGGCCTCTCTTGCATGTGGTTAAGTATCTCGAGGGCTGTGCTGCTGTGGGTGTTAAGTGTCATATTAGTGTTTTAGGTGTTTTACTTTCTCTGATATCTGTCTAAATGCTAAATAAAGTCATGTTTCACATTTCATGTTTGTTTTTGGTATAATTTAAAAGCGTCCTACACATCCACCGTGTGTTCTGTGTGTGTGTGTGTGTGTGTGTGTGTGTGTGTGTAGAAAAGGGAGGGGCTTTTGGCACTTGGTTTGGCTGAGAGGAAGAGGAAGTTAAGACTGTGGTTAGACTAACAAACTAAGACTGTCCGTCGTTTTCATCATGATGAAAATATATGCGTACACTTGTCTTCTGTGTGGTGAGTTCATTTGATTTTGATTTTATCTTTAATTGTACGTAATGCTTCTTGTTTGTAAATGCTGCAGCTCTTCAAACCTCGTCGTTGTTGTCCATGGGTTTGTTGTTTGAGTCATTTCTTTATTTTTCAAGCTCCTTGGAGGAGTTGTTCAGCTGACCTGAAATTGAAACTGATGTCTCTTAATGAGGTAGAAAAGCTAACGAGACAATAAAGCATAACAGTGGATTCTTTCCTTATTACTATCATTGATGCCTGAAACTGCTGCCACAGGGGGGCTGACTTGGGATGAACTGCACACTGCAGAAACATCTTTCTTTGACAGTTCTTGAGGCAGACATTTACAATGAATGACATATTTGACTGTTGAAAGAAAGCCAGATGAGGTCTTTTGTAAAATAAAATAAAAAACGTACACTTGTAATGGACAAAATCAGCAAAAAGCAGGGTCCCCAGATACAAAGCAAAGGTCTTCACTGTCGCTTTCAAAAGGAAACCAATGCATGCATTGATGAGAACACATTGTCACCGTGCAACATGTACTTTGCCAAAACGAAGCCAGCCCGCCACTTCCTGGCTGAAAACTTTCCACATTAATGAACGGCAGTAAATGGAAAAGTCTTTAGTGCATTAAAAGCCTAAAATAAGAACGCTGTTCATTTAAACGACTATTAGGAACCCAAATCCAACGAGCAGTGAGGTAAACGTAAAAACAAAGCCTTTTCTGAACAGGGATCGACATCATAACGTTACAAAATAAACAAAGTTAAAGGTGTACACAAGTGTCTGTTCAGTCAGACGAGCCCATACTGTGATCACAGGGGTCATGACCTGACCTCACACACCTGCTGTTTGTATGTTACCTGAGCAGGATCTTTACCTTTAAATAGTAATATATCTGTAATAGTTTCAATTACAATGAATGAAAGATAAAGTGTGACTGTTGACAGAAAGCCAGATGATGTTTTATTTTAAACTACTGACACTTGTTCAGGATAGAACCAACAAAAAGCAGGGTCCCCAGATACAAAGCACAGGTTTTCTCTTAAGCTTTAAAAAGGAAACTTTTACAATCACAAACATGTTGAAGGATCAATGTTTGAAGAATTGTTCATACGTACATGTCTTTTCTTTAATGTTCTGTGAACGGCACTATCTTTCCCCTCCAATGAGGCCCAACGAAAACTCAAACTGTTTCATCCCTTCAGCCATCAGGCTGTTGAATGCTGAACATTTCTAACTGAGTGACTGTATGGACTGCTACTGTACACTTAGCTCACCTGTAAGGTCTATTTATTTATGTATCTATTTAATGAATACATTTCTGGCGTTGTATTGATTAATATCTACATTTTCTAGCTCTGGATTCTCATTGTGCGACCTGTTCGTCTGTTGAATTGTTGTTACTGCAGTGTTTCCCACACATAGACGATACCTGTGTGGGCCAGTATATTTAAGACCTGTTTTTAGTTCATTTTTCATTTATCCATAAAATTGCTGCGTGCACAAGAGCGCAAGCGGGGGAGAGAGAGCATGCATTTAAAACAAAGAGAGCAGAATCACATCAGCTTCAGAGACAGAGAGAGAGAGAGAAGGTCCACTGTCCTTACAACTTATAACCTGCAGTGTGTGAACTCCAGCGCCCAGGTCTCGCCTCATTCTGTGGGAAACACTGACCTGACGTGTGAATGTAATCGTCTGAATGCTGCTGTGACTGTGTTTGTTTCCTTTATGTTGTCTTGACTTCTTTTAATGACTCGGTAGGCTGTGAAGCTGTACTGCCCTTCTGGGATTAACAAAGTCTTCTGAGTCTGAATCTGAATCATATTGAATGAATGCATCAACACTATGACATAGACTATAAACTAATTACTTTATTTTCAACTGTAGCTCTGAGTGTGGTGCAGATGAAGACTGTCAACATAAATCAACGTGTCGGGGAAAATGTGACCATCAAATGCTCAGGCTGGGACGTTTGGACGGATGTAAAAGATAATGTAAAGTACCTTTGTTTAAGTCCTTGTTCAGAAGACAGACACATTATCATCAAAGCAGGATATCTTAAGATCAACCGTAAGGATCGAATTGAGTTATACAACAAAGGAGAAGTTTTATCTGTGACCTTCACTGATCTTCAAAAGTCAGACGCCGGAAAATATTATTGTGGATTGGAGAGAGTTGGGACAGATTCACTCATAGAGGTGAATGTTAAATTCAGGGATGGTAAGTATAAACTCTTTATTTTAATTTGAAACCATCACCACTCTGTCAAAATGTTATAAGTGTCCTTACAGCTGATAACTGAATCACTACTGTACTGTGTGTGTTTGTTTCAGCTGAGCCTTCCAGTCCCAGTAAGACTCCAGTAACTGTCATTGTTACTGTAACAACAACCAGCCCTGTTACATCTCCACATGTCTCTGATGTTTTTACTGACACGTCTACGACAAACCAAACCTTTGATACCACAACACCGCCTGCATCAGACACACAAGGAGCTGGTAAGAAGAGCACACACTTCACAATCCATTATTCTTCTGATATAAAGTTTTTAAAGACATAAAAACATTCATAATCTATGTATGTATTCATGTTGAACCTGCAGTGTGCTACAAGTATTAATATCATATTGGTTAAATAGATTAGTTTAAAAAACAATGAACACCTGACTGATAAATGAAAAACAAATGTATTTCTATTTGGACTTTAAACGCTGACCTGTTAGTCTTTTGACTTTCCTGCTTCATATGAACGTTAACACAGAGTCTCATTCACCTTAAAACACACTTCACCTTCACGAGCAATAATATGTGTCTCTAGTAGTATGTGTTTTAAGGCATCATGTTAAAAACAAACAGGATATGAGGAGCTTCATCATGAAGTGTGATCATTCCTTTCTTCTTTTCACCTTTGTTTTTCTCTGGTCAGGAAATGTTCTATATCTGATAACCGCTGTCATTTTCATATTAACACTTCTGATGGTCCTTCTGCTTCTGATAAGAAAGATGAAAAACAAGAAACGGAGTAAGACACACAAACCACCACACAAACATCGCACACGTGAAACCTCAGTGAAGCTTTGAGCAGACATAATGACCCATGTTTCCTCTTCATTTCTTCAGAGGTTGTGTCAAGTGCTCGTGTGCCACCGGAAGATGCACGGGAGGTGAGTTTCCTGAAGTTATGAATCTATCTGAAGAAAGATCTACGAGTTCCCCGATACATTTTCTTGGCTCAATTGAGAATCAGGATTGTTTTCTTTTGATGAAGATAACACATATCACATGTAAGACGTCCTTTTCCAAGGGCTCGTCATTGGTTGTGTCCGAAATTACACTCATAATCCCTACAGAGGAAGGCAAAACTAACATTACTCCACAAGAAATCCTTTACTCTTGAAGAGAGAGCTTCTAGAATTCAGCCAAATATCCTTTTTTGTCCTTGTTTATGTGTTCACGCTGGTCATGTTCCTCTCATTTGCTGCAATGCATGATTGTAATTCTGCTTCCTTGGTGACCTTCGGTTGTTCACTACTTCTTACCGTGTTGTCCCACTGTTTTCATTTTCAAGGGTGTTGAATCTGATCAAATCCGACTTGAAGATCAGGAATCAGTGAGCCGCCCTGAAAGGTTGTCGACGCTCTACTCCTCTGCAGATCCAGACAGCATCTACATGAATTGCTCCAACCACCAAGACACTGAATCAGCAACTCAGGCTGACAACAACTATTCAAACATCGTTTCTCTAAATCAAGCCTCCTTCTCCGGGGTCGATTCAAGAGGGGCCTGTTCAAACAGCACAGGCACAGATCCACAATTGGACTCTGTGTACTCTGTTGTTCAAAAACCCAAACAGCGGATCAAACCCATGAGGCAAATGCAACCTAATCAGTCCGGAAGCAACGACGATGACTCTTTTTATTCTCTGGCTCAACTAACACAGGCAACCTAAATGTGATTACAGGAGATGTAACGATACATCACGATACAAACATGGACAATTTTAATTGTTGAGACAAAATATATATACTGCAATATTCTATTTTAACCAGGAGAAGGTGACATATTTAGTTTTATATTCAGAGAATTTACACAAAAATAATGTTTATATATTCACTCCAATCTCATTTATTTAAAACTTGGAAAATCATGAACAAATATAATATTCTATACCAAGTATCGTGATACGTATTGTATCGTGATACGTATTGTATCGTGATGTCTATCTTAGTCTGAGTTAAGTGTATCTTTACATCCTTAGTGGTTACTGTAATCAGAGAAGGTTCATTCTGCTGTCTCCCCCCGCCCCCTCCTCTCTAGAGTGGATGCTCACGCAGGTCACCATGTGGTGGACACTGAAGCTTCAGTGTTTATCCAGCTCTGCATCGGTCTTTAAACCTTTCTGCGTTCTAACCTCTCTCCATTTTTCAAAAGCATCTCCAATATTGATCCTAGTTTGAGCACGTTTCTGCTCGTGGAGCTTATTAGAAACATGCAGAGGCTTTTTAGGTCGGGTACAATCACTTCTATCTGAACCAGTTCTCTTGCCCGCTTCCATCGCTGCAACACCTGTTGGTTTGACCTGATAACTGCTCTCATATCTGGCAAACCGAGGGGCATCCAAAACGGCGGTGTGGGGGTACCTTAAAACCGCCTACCTTCTCTGGTCCAAACAAATCCAGACCATTCAGGAACAGAATCTAAAGTTAGAAGGAGGACATACTGGCTGCTGCATTGTTGTCAGAGAAGCCAGCACTGAAATATATCAGCTGTTGTAAATCAGCTGTGTAAGAGCGTTACTACTAGAGGACACTGCTGCTGGGAGATCTGTGAACAGATTCAAATCTGTGACCCTGCTGGTAATGAAAGTGTGCGTTGCAAACCTGAGAAAATATGAGAGATGTTTTATAACACTTGAATACATCGTTCCAAAAAGAAGAGTCTGTGAGAAGTACTTTAATGTGAGTGAACAAGTTCACATTTCTAACAGACATGTCACCATCTATGCCCGCTTCCTGTTTTTAATAGCATATGTGTGAGGTTGCTTTCGCTTCTGATTTCCCACATACACAGTTCACACACGCACGCACGCACACACACACACACACACTTACAGGAAGGCTTTACGGTTGGCATGCTTTCGTCGAGGTCATATTGACTATGATGCGACCTACCAGTCATAGCTGTGGTACTTAAACCAGCAATGAAGGAGCAATTGAGCAAAATGGAAACCCTCAACAGGAAGAGTCACTTCCCCAAAGTGCCACAGCTGTTGAACTTTCATCATTTCACAACTCACACTGGCTGGCTAATCCAAATATATCACTTTTTCTTTGAAGCATTTTGGCATTAAGTTAACGTTTTTTGTGTACTGTATATATTCTATTGAAAACTCCATATAACCTTTAACCTTTAACTTTATTGCATATATCTCTTGAGTTAGTACACATGTGAAACTGTTCTTTTAGATGTGATGAAATGTTTATTTTGCATTGTACATTTATTAAAACTAAAACTTTTATTCTGTTATCCACTGTTTTATTTATGTGCAGATCTGTGAAGTCAGAAGAAAAAAATATATCACATAATCCACATTGTCAGACCAACAGGTCAAAACCAGTCTCCTAATTAGAGGTGACCCCGTGTAGTCGAAAACTGGACGAGAGCCTCAGTGGACTGCCAGTCTCACAATCAAGCACAAGGATCATTCCACTCCAGCTATATGGGGGTGTTTCATGTCTAATTCTACAAAGATTAGTCTGTTTTCTCCAAATAATTCACGGCTCATAGCTTTCCTTTGTGTAAATATCACTCAAACCACTCTTACTTTAAATCAATCTCCATACCTAGAACTTCCACCAGATATGTGTGAGATCAAGGTCGAACAGCTGGAGAGCCGAGACAAAGGAATTCCTGCGGTAATTTTACAGATTCACTTGCGACAGCCCGAGATAATAAGATCTATGTGTTATAAAACTATTTAAAACACTCAAACAAACACACATTCGCTCATTGTTCTTGTTACGCACATTGAATTATGACAATGTGGGTTCCATAAGAAAAATGTTTTTAATTTACAGCATTCGTAACTGCAAACACAACAGAAAGACGGTGTTGTATGAGAACCGGCATATAGCGCTGCTTTGCAGACTGTCTGATGCGATACAACTGTGCTTACTTCCTGCAATACAAAGGGAACAGCGCCAGTTTTTGTGTCAATACTGCTACTGACACCTACTGGCTACAATGAATATTGACCTGCAGGTACTTCAAGCCTAAGCAGGTGAATCTCTCCTATTTTAAGTCACACAAATCATCTAAATAAATGACATTTAGCCACAAAAATAATAGTGGGGGGGGCACCAATGTAATAATATTTTGATAACCAATAATCACAGGCATAGTCTTAGCTACTAAAATACCCAGGGTGCCACATTCTGAACTGTCAAAACGGAGTGTTTTATTCTGAAAATAAATCGGATGGTTTAATGTTGTTTCGGTGTCTGACTTCCTGTCCCACTCGATCTTTTCTGTGGTAAATTGATGCGCCGTTCTCCGGCATCCAGCAATAAATAGAAGCCTTGAGTATCTGCTACGGAGGACTCCGGACTGACGGAGCTGAGACGCATCGCAGCGGAGCCAGTGGAAAAAAAACATATTGAATAAAGTAAAAACCTATCAGCTCTGCTGCTGTATCGGAGCAGAGACGGACCGAACACGCATCTGGTGGAATTTAGGCTTTAGTGTGTGCATGAAGAAAGCCCCCCAAGTATTGATAGAAGCAGCATATCCAATTTTAGAGAATTACATTGGCTATAAGAGATGTCAGTCATCGACACATTAACGTACAATTGGCCGTCAGAACAGGGGGAGGCACTTCCTTTCAACAAAGGATCTCATTGGCTGTTATGAAGTGTCATCAAAAGGTCAGCGAGTTTTTTAACAGTTTTATGGATCGTAATGATCGAATGTGTTTGGATTAAATCTTTTACTAGATTTAAATCGCGTGGACTCAGTTTGGTGGATTATGATGATCCGGAGAGTTCAGTAAATCTTGGTTAAAAGCTGTCTGTTTGTTTGTCGCTGGTCTGACCCGTGCATACTCAGTGTGTGTGCCTGCTGTAATGGACATGTTCAATATGGGTTTACAAGGAGTTTGCTAAAAAGTTTAAATAAAACAAATTAACAAAGTGTCGATGCCTAAGCTTAATTTTTGTTGCCTCTGTGTGTCGTTTCACTCTCTCTTTCCACAGTCAAAGTTTACCCACCGCACACTCCTGCATAGACAAGCACACACAGCAGAAGTCACCTTGGCAGCGGGAATGCCCTCCAGTAGCTGTTCTTGCAGGGCTCGGAGAATGAGAGCAGCTTGATGTTGTTGTTATGGTTGTTACAGTCGTGTACATTGACCACCAGGGAAGGAGCGTGGTGGCCTGGGGTATCAGCTCTGTTGTCAATGACAGTCAATGACACTGGTGCTAAGTGAAAAGGATTAGCCAACTGTGTGTGTGTGTGTGTGTGTGTGTGTGTGTGTGTGTGTGTGTGTGTGTGTGTGTGTGTGTGTGTGTGTGTGTGTGTGTGTGCGTGCGTGCGTGCGTGCGTGCGTGTGTGTGTGCGGACATAGTTTTGCTTGAAAGATGAAGAACACTTCATTCAACAAACTACAAAGCAATTAGGACGGGTTAATATCTTCACTGTAAAAGTCCCACTAAAGACTTGTTTATGCCCTGCGCCCAATACGCACATGGATATGGACGAAGCCTTCTGCCTGTACTCTGCACTCATTTCGTCCATCTCTTTGCACATTTTCTGGAAGCTTAATGGACCAAACCTCGCAATACCACTGGAAATCAAGGGGGCAGTGTTGATAAGTGTAGCCAACAGTCTAAACCAGCCCAGCAGAAAATTTGGAAAGAGCGTCAAACACATGGCACCCCTGATATTAAATGCTGTGCTGCGTCCACAGATGTTTCAGCATGATGCCGGCGTTTCCACCCTTGGTTGACATCACACAGCCACAGCTATGGCACGTTATGCTGTTAGTGTTATTTTGTGTAGAATGAAGCCACACTTAGGACAGCTAATGTCTCCTGTCTGCCGTGATTACTTCGTGCTGACTACCTCTCTCTCACTCTCTCTGAGAGAGCGGGACGTAATTTTTTGCAAGGCACGTGAAACTAAGTGGAAGCATTTATAAGGGAATTGTTAAGCATAAAGGTAAATGATGTCAATGGCCTTCAGGTTGGAACCGGTTCATAACTGGAACCGGTTCTTGATTCCCATCCCGAGATAAATGAGCCTGAAATAAAATAATTGCAGTTTGTTTGACTTCTGTCGCAGCAAATGAAATGCTGACAGGCACGGCACTGGTGAGGAAGAGTCTGTCTGGAGCATACTCTTCTGAATTATAATTACGTAATCATAAATAAGATTAAGTATTTGCTTTAGTGAACTGAACTTTTTGTTTTTATATTTCTCTGATGCGAGTCGAGGAGAATTAGTTTATAAAGTATCATTGGAAGAACACTTCTCATACGAGCTTCACAGCCCTCCTCTACATCACACAGTATGAATCCCCAGCTTGCTTTTCCAAAGTCGTAAAGCAGAAGCACTTCAAAACATAAATACAGTTACTACACAGCCTGCGGGAGATAATAATGTTCAGGAGGAAGGCCCAGCTCTCCAACAGTGCAGAATTAAGAGTCGGGTACTAAAATCGTCCTAACTCACACAGTTCACAACTAAGAAAAGAAAGTTTGTAAAAGATTCATTTTTCTATGAGGTAAATCTAGCACTGTGTCCAGGCTTTAGCTGCTAAAATGAAGAAAGCTGCAAACTGGTGATGAGAAATGAAGCCAATGCAGAAGTGCAAAATACTGCAGTTCCTAGACTGTCCACTTGAGGCTGGCTCCAAAAGCCTTGGTTGTCCCATTTAAAACCAAAAAAAAGAAATAAACAGGATTACAGCCGTCTGTCATCATTGGTACAAACTGTAAAAGGGCGGATTCAGGGGCGGGCTGAGCTGACACTGTAAAATGAAAATAAATTAGTGGGTTCAGCCCATCCATCTATCCATTTCCTTCTGCATATCAGAGGTCAGGTTGTGGTGGCAACAGGTGAAGTAAGTCAACCCAGACATCCCTTTCCTCAACAACATTTTCCAGCTCCTCCTGGGAGACTCAGAGGCCGGGATCTATAATCCCCACATGAACTCTGGTTCTACCCTGGGGTCTCCTACCAGTCGGTCATGCCGGGAATACCTCCAAAGGGAGGCATCCTGATCAGATGCCCGAACCACCTTAACTGGCGCCTTTCAATCAATCAATCATTATTTGTACAGCGCCAATTCATAACAAATGTTTTTTCGAGACGCTTTACAAAAAGAGCGGGTAAAAGACCTTACTCATTGTTAAGTTATAAAAGAAAAAAAAAACAGTCCGATGGTGGTGGCTGGGCGTCAGCGACATTGGGCAGTAGTAGTGCCTGATCACCTTCCTTTGATGCGAGTGGTTTCAGCTCTGGTTGATTTTTTGTTTGCTATATAAATATGCTGCTCTAACGTTTGTCTGCTTTCAAAGGAGATCAAACAGGAGACATGACATTTCTCTGGGTGTACGTCAAATGTATGAATTAAACTGTCAGTGAAGGTACAGACGTTATCCTTCTTTGGACATGTGATACTGGCAATTATTTATGTTAATCAACATTTACCACATTTCCAGCTAATGATAGGTTCACTGCTTCTTTGCAAATGAAACTGTGTGGGAGTGGAACCCTACTGAGTCTAATGAGAAGCACAATCAATGTGGTACTGGACAAAAATGGTTCCTACCTTCATTCCTCACAAAGGAATGGTCGATATTTTTGTACAGGACTTCACAGAGACGAGGACATGGGCCAATTAAAAGCCTTTCCAATTTCTGTTCTGGAATCAAATCGACCAGGTTATGAGCACACCTAGGGTTCCTAAGTGCCTTAAGCTAATTAGTTTCTACCCCCTGCCCGTGCCTCAAAAGTCAAAGATAACAATTACAATCCGACCGCCCTGAGTTGCACTTCCGATGTTAGCCAATTACAGCTACTTTCAAAGTCACATCATCCGATTACCTTCCCTCACCACCTTGGATCCTGCAGATCATTTAGCCAATTATAACTCCCTCACACAATGGGCTCCCACGGCCGCCGCACACAAGCAGTTCCTGGAATCGGCGAATCGACATCATGAAAAGACATCACTCGCTCAATCTTTCAAAAGTTCAAACTCTGTTCTAAGCAGCTATCAAAGCCCAAGTGTGGTCTCCTCACATCACTGCCGAGGTGAGCTTGCCCCCTGTGCACCTTCTCATGGTGATAATATGACACTTTACCTTAACAGGAGTCCGATAACGATGGTACAGACATGGCAGCTCAGGGTGCTGCAGGTGCTTTCAGGTACATTAATGAAGAGTTTCTCATGTCTGTGTTGCACTCACTGAGCTGCCCTGAAATTAATGAAATGATCACCATGTCTGAAAATTAATTAAAGAGGCTCACACGAATGAAACAAGGCAACTGGTGACATCTTAACATTAACATTGCAATGTTTAACTTGTGATAAAGATAAGTTAATCATTCTTCAAATCATTTAAAACAGATTGTTATACATTTTGTTCGAACCTGCACAGTGGTGCACGCTTTTGCCTCACAGTGAGGGGCTTCCTGGTTCAAATCCCGTCTGACAGGAGCCTCTCTGTGGGGAGTTGGCATGTTCTCTCCGTGCATACGTGGGTTCTCTCCGGGTACTCCAGCTTCCTCCCACAGTCCAAAGACATGCTTGTTAGGTTAATTGGTGACTCTAAAATAGCCGGTAGGTGTGAATGTGAGTGTGGCTGGTTGTCTGTCTCTATATGTCAGCCCTGTGATTGACAGGCGAACAGTCCAGGGTGTAACCCCGCCCCCCGCCCGATGACAGCTGGGATCAGCTGCAGCCCTCCGTGACCCCGAAATGGGACAAGCAGTACAGATACTGGATGGATGGATGGAACCTAGAGTAGAAACTCATTAAATTGACTTATTTCTTACAGACAAAGCACTGTAGCATCCTCCACCATTCACTTCTGTAGACAGGTATCATGGCACGCTAAAGGAGCCACAGGTCGGACTTGAACAAGGTCTGCCGCTTCAAGGTCAACAGACCCTCTGTACATGAAACTAACCACTAGACCACCAGCGCCCCACTATAGGATTTTATAAAGATTAGCCTGGCGGAGGAATGCACCCCCTCATGTGACATAAACAATGGAGCTGGTGGTTAAAGTCGTGATTTTAATGCTTTGTGCAGAGTATAAAAAAGACAAGTTTGGTTGAAGAAATGGTGGGGGAGACCCAGACAACATGGATTGTCTGTTCTTCGGTGAGAACTGGAGGTAAGATTTGAACTGTCAGATGCATCTCAGGCGTCGAGCTCACCTGTAGGGGTTGCATCCTTTGCCATTACTACTGCACTCCCTTGTCTCCACAGTTATTGTAGTCACGCACCACTTCCTCCAGACCCTTTCATGACATAATTGTCAAGTTTTAAATCCTCATTATCAAACATGTTAGATATAAATCAGGGGGGCCCAGATGCTCTCCGAGCAGATTGGAGACGTTAAGAGTGGATCTTCAAACAACTCACACTACTAAATAATTTGGGAAGATAATCGGTTCTGAGCAGCCTCGAGTCGGGGAAGGAGGAAACAGACCTCCCTGTCCTTTAGAGAATAATTAAAGGTTTAAAAATGGAAAATTAAAAACAAATATTTATACTTTATTTTCAGTGTAAAGCATCTTTAATGTAAAGAAGCAGCCGTTGATTGTTTCATTGTATGAAGTTAATATATTAACTTAGGTTCGGGAACAAGACCACGCCCAAACCACGCCTTCAATCGCCTGACAAGCCGACTTAAACCGAGCCTTCCCACTCCACCCTGTTCGTCTCAGTCCTTCGACCCACCCTCCCTTCCCTTCCTCTCATCCATTCCCCCTCCTTCCTCATCCCTTCATCTTGTTTGTCTAACTCTAAGAACAGTCTGGGCCGTGATCAGCTCGGGTAGAATCAGGGTCGGCGCCAGGATTTTTTTCTCCCGGTGCTGAAGGGGATCTTGACTAATATGTTGGGCTGCTATTTTTACAGTTTATTTAAAAACAAAACTACCAAAATACATGAGGAGGCTTACCCGGGGATAGACAGATTTGTGATGGGGCTATAGCGCCCCCTAGCCCCAGTGTAGCGCCGGGCTTGGGCAGAATTATGCTTGAGACGGATCCCCCATCCTGAGTCTCCCTCTGCCCTGCAGTCAGTCCATCCGTCCAGACCAGCGAACTGACGACATCCTCTTCCATCATAATCATTAGCTTAACATACATTCATCTGTCCCATCATCTACCATTAAATATCTAAAATGCATGTTTTTGTGGCGTGCTCCTTGCTCGTGAAATGAACAATGGTTAAAAAAAAAGTGCACATATTTGATCAGTGTCAGAGGAAAACTTTTTCACGAGTCAGGAGTTACCTGTTCCAGCTTATGTGAGGGCTGTAACTTAAATGATGACTCACAGAAAAGCTGCTTCTCCCGGATAAAAAACGCTGACAGAGAGGTTCAGAGATATCAAAGAAAACAGCGGGGTTTCTCTAAAGCTCAGGTACAATATAAACGTGCTAGAGAGAATGCACTGCTGGAGTGTGTGAGTGAAGAATGGTTGACTTTTACATTTTCATTCACATCTCAGAGACCTGAGTGGATTTTTCAGTCAGACAGTGGCAGTCTTAAAACTAATAAGCTGTGTAGGCGCCTGTGAATGCCGATATTAAGAAAAACTGTGTGAGCAGCTGATTCTGTCACTCCACCGCTGTGACTGAGAACACTTTGATCAATTAGGGGTGTGAAACTCATAGAGCTTCGGGTACATTTTAATGACTTTGACTATTGCTTCTAAATTGTGTGTGTTTGTAGAAAAGAAGTCCTAAATCACAAGCTGTGCAGAGACCACTACAACAGCAGAAAAAACATAATTGCTGCTTTAATACGCCACTTCAGTGACAAAAGCAATGCAGCAGGAATTCATTGCACTGGTTTCCATTGCTTATTTACCCAATCAGATGTCCTGCATTGTTATATCTCATATTTCCCTTTAATTGGATCCAATCAGACGTACACATCATGTTCAAACTACTCAGGACTCGTACCTGAAGACCTGTCTCTTCCATTGCCGGTTAAACCTGGTCTGCGATGTGTAACGCACAAAAAGGTGGAATGGTGAGGCAAAATCGTTCCACCCCAATCTGTTTTAAACCATTGCCGATTTAAATGGTAAAATGGTACTTATTTCTCAAAGCGCTTTTTACACCGCAGGTCACACCTTCCCATTCACACACTGATGGCAGTGGTGCTATGTAGTGAGACGCTGTCGACGAAGCAGCGGGAGCAATTTAGGGTTAAGTGTCTTGCCCAAGAACACATCGGACATGTCGCCGCAGGAGATCGAACTGGAGATCGAACCCTGGACCGCCGGTCTAGAGACATCAACTCTACCAACTGAGCCACAGCCGCCCCATGTAATGTATAGCACAAAGGGCACAATGATGGCGGCACACTGTTGCAGCACGTAATCATAATGTGTAGAGACCTACTCCTAAATAATAACTCCAGGTGTGTCTCCAGTGATCTCGACGTGTCCTCAACGGGACTTGGCGGTGTTTACACCTACCCGCTCGTTTGTTCATCTCCTTCTTCCTGCATCTCCCTCTATCCCATTTTTTCGAACCCGGCACAGTTTCAGCAGATGGCTGTTCATCATGAGTCTGCTCCAGGTTTCTGCCTCTTAAAAGGCTTTTTCTCGCCCCTGTAACTTTGCTAAATGTTGCTAAGTGCTCATGATGTCTTTGTAACATAACAATGAGTAAGGTCTTTTACCTGCTCTTTTGTAAAGTGTCCTTGAGATAACATTTGCTATGAATTGGCGCTATACAAAAAAAGATTGATTGGTTGATTGATTGATAATTGGTCAACATTAAGGCTTCAACATCTTATCAGACCAAGCACCATCCTTACATAAAGCAAAAGACGGCAAGGAAGGCTGGGTCCTTCCAAGGATTCTCCCCCTGAATTGGGACACAGCTGTAAAGTAGTACCCGACTTCCTCCTCTGATGCCATCATGTTACTGTCACCACTTAAGGGAGTTCATGCTGAAACAAATGGTGATCTGCTCTGCTTTGGAGGGCATCCATTTAATTTGGACAGTTGTGAACATGATCAAAATAATTATGTTGATGTGAAAGAAGCAGCCCACACTAAATCGGCGCTCTGACTTTTGAGACTGCTGGGCTCCCCAGAGGGGGCCGCAGTGTAAATCACGATACCAACGTCTCGTACTTTCATCATTTCTCTCTCCAGCTGGTTACATTAAAGACAAAGTAGGAACTATTTGTTCATCTAACAGCTCTCAGTGCTGCTGCATTGTGTTAGGGTTCAGTCTGTTTTGTTGTCCAAGGTATCAAAGCAGCAGAAGAATAAAGGCCAGTTCGCAATCCTTCCTTCTTATTCAATTACTTACCCCCCCATGGGCTTTGTTTGTGCCTCTGTTCATAGATTTTAATGCAGTTATAATTGACTGTGTGGCACTTGAAACTCAGTTACGTAATGATACGTGCACGTGTACAGATCGGTAATGACGTTAAGGTGTATCCTGTGGAGATGTATTCTATTTTGCTGCCTATGTAACAGGGTTTGTGATGCTGCTGATTGAATAGCCATTTGTGTTTTCATCTTTGGTTCATTAGCAGTCATTTGGCTTTTGGTCAATACTATCGACCGGTGGCACAGAGGGAACATCCCCCTCTATAAAGGCAGAAATGTCTGCCTTTAGCTGTTTGCATCCTTTATCCTGTACAGCATGCTTTGAGTGCCAGGAGTTACCATCCAGCTGGTTCACAGTCCAGGGACTGAGTCAACTACAGTGTACAAATATACAAACATAGCACCTCATCAACATAACACAATGAAACTGTGACTACATGATGCACACACACATCACACATTCACACTCTGCACACCCTGGACACGTTTACGCGCTGACACTTTGTTTACATTTTCTACATTTTGTAGATTTAAATATTAACTTTTTAAATCTAATCTTGCATTTCTACATTGACTGTATATATGTGTAATAGTAATCTTTGAGTGTTTATTGTATGGCTTTGCAGAGCGGTCTTTACATTTCACTGCACATCTGTATGAGCATGTGACAAATAAAAATGAGTCTTGAATCAAAGCCGGATGCCCCAGAGCTTTTGAAAGTCTCCTGTTTCCTGTCAGGTTAAACGTTACCTTTTCATTTGCATGATGTTAATTCTTTGGTCCATCTCTTAGTGTAGGGGGTTTCCTCCTTCCATAGCATGGCTTTACATGTGTTGGCTGTAAGAAGGCCAATTCTTATACATTTGAGTAAAAAAGAAAAAAAGTTGTTGTTGAACATGCTACACACACTCAGGCTGAAATACACACACATGCACAAACAGGATCCTATGGACATGCACTGATGGAGAGAGGGGGTCAGTGCCTTGCCCAAGGGCACCTCAGCAGTGCTCAGGAAGTGAACTGGCACCTCTCAAGCTACCAGACCAATTTCCAGATTTGGTCTGCAGTAGTGCTGTCACTTTTGAAAAAAATCCACTTCGACCGAATGTAGAATATGACACGTAACATTTGAACACATTCGATTTGCGGCTTTGTAGTGACCCTGTGTCTCTCCACAAAAAAAGGGGGCTGCAGTCTGCAGAGAGACGAGTCTCCCTCATGTAAGTTCGCATCTCCTAAATCACACCCCGGCTCGTTGCTTTTGTCACAACATTACCGTCTTCATCTACTGAGGTCAATAGTGCATGCCATGGTCAAGTTACACTAAGAGCGCCCTCTGCTGGATCAAATCAGTACTTCAGGCGGCCTGGGAACTGGGAGTATTCAGTCTTAATTCTGCTAAGTCTTTAGAAGTATAGCATATTCTATGAATTATGTTATATTGTTTCATTAGTATTAAAGGAAAAACACTGACTACCAATAAAAAAGTTCTTCCCATTCCTCTTCTTTGAAGGTGCACTCTAGGTCCTCCTTCCACTTTCGTCTCGCTCCCAATGCCTCCCATCCTGAAATTCAAATCTAAAAGGAAACTGTTTGTAGACTGACATAAATTCCTAAAGAAAGTAAAAACACACTCCCAGAGGTTCCTGCAAACTAATTAGTTCGATTCTTGACAACACATTTGAGTGAATGTACTTTGGCTCTCTCCATGTGTGCTCAAAGTAATTTTATGAGAACTAATCTTCCGTTGTGATGATTATGAAGATGGGAAACGTGGGTTGTTCAGGTTTGAAAACACTTCTAGCTTCTCCTAAAAGCCTCTTCATTTTAAATGAGCTCACTGTGCTGCAAAATGCCTCGTAACGTGACGACTTTCCACTTTTGTTTTTGTCAGAATGGATAAAAACAAGAGAATCTTTGTAGCAAACAACTTTTATTTACTGCAGATATATTTAAGACCCTCTGTAGAGACTCGGTGGAAACCGCGCCACATTATTTATAAGAGATGTCATGCTCAAACTATCACGTTTATGAGCCTGCAGGTGGGAGGGTTTTTATTATTTTTGCATGCATTTTATTGCATCCACATATAACAGAAATGAAATCATGACTGATTGTTGAAGTGTGAGGTGACAGTATGAGGTGGAAGATGAGGTCAGAAAAAGACAAGGATTAAAGCTGATGAACAGAGGCAAGGGTGAGGGATGTGATGGTAATGGATAGCGTGGCTACACCGAGGACACTTACTGTCCCCTCCTATCCAACCATGAGCGTTCAGCTCTTTACAATGAAGGAGAACGATGGACTGAAAAAGGAGAAAGCCCCTCGTTTAGTCCCCCTCCTGATCTCATGAGGGGGAGGAGGAGGAATTGGAAACGAAGACACGGCTCTTGGGACCTTCAGGAAATTAAATACTGGATTCAATGGGCAGGCCGACTCAATCACACCACGCTTTTGTAAAATGAGTCGGGGATTGAATCCCTCGCCGCTTAGCTGGGGATGTTATTGCTCTTGTAGCTATTTCTGTTAAACCAGGCTCAGGCACAGGCTGGGTCACACACGTGCATATCTGTTTAGATAGAGATACCTTTACACACACCTTTACACTGTGTGGTAAAATAGGGGCTCAAACCCCTACTGAAGCGTGTATGGGAAAATAAAAATCTGCTGTTTCTCTGAATTAGCGAGATTTTGAGGTGCTTGTCTTTCCCGGCACCACAACGGCGCCTGAGGTGTACTCCATAGGGACCCGGTATTTTCAGCATTTGCATGATCGTCTCTTGAGTGACCACGCAGCCAAGCTGAATGCATTTCAAATGCATTACGTTGCATCAGCTGAAGCCTCTCTTACCCAAAGACACAAGTAACTCTGACTGTGTCCAACCCAAACCAAAATACAACCCTGTAAAACTAAAGAGTGTGAGAATATCTGCTCCTTTAAGTGGTCTAAATGAAAGCCTCTGTTGGGAGAAAAAAAGGACAGGGGGGCGCCGGTACCCTAGTGGTTAGTGCAAGCGGGCAGTCCAAGTTTGAACCTGACCTGTGGCTCCTTTCCCACGTCATCCCACACTCTCTCTCCCTGATTTCTGACTCTATCCACTGTCCTATCTGTAAAATAAAGGCATCCCATTCTACAAATACATGACAGCCGGTCCTACCAGCACCCGAGCGTCATCGACAAAATAAGCCTGATTCTACTGTTTCCTATTGCAGTATCCTCACTGCCCGTGAGCGACTCAGCGCGAAGCATTTTTACCCCGACGCCTCGTTTCTAATTTCTTCTCTGTCGCTCGCATAGACAGACGAGGAAGGAGGGGGCTCTACGGTACAAGGCACTGACACTAGCTTTTCTCACTCAACAGAGGTTGTTCGCTTGTTTTACAAAGTGGAGATAGTTGTGCATTAATAATATCCACATCCGTGATTGAAATGTTGACCTTTGACTTGTGTCAACATCGGAGAAAAACTTATTTTTGGCTCATTGCAAGCCGTTTATTGAAGAGCCTCTGTGTGTTGTGATGTGATTTCAGTCAACAGCTCGTCAGTAGAAAGCAACACACCTCAGTTTGTCCACCTTCAGTACAAAAGCACTAAATGTCGTACTCTCTGCAGAGCAGAGAATTCAATATTTAACAGACGCAGGGTGGACAGCAAGTGTGCGATCATGCCCGATGCGCCGCGATATATAACACTAGCGTGCTGTTAGGACATGGTGTGACATTGATGAGCGCAGCAGTGAGAGCAGCGACGAAAAACAGCTATTTATGTTTAAGATCTGTAACCCTTTACCTGCATTGGTGTTGTATTGAAAATGGGCCCTGCCAATGAAAGAAACAGCGTACTGAACAAAAAGGCCCTAATGCACTTCCAGGTGTCAAACATCTGTCCTCTGCTGAAGTACAGAAAGTCCTCCATGTTTTTAGAATCCTCATAATGCACATGTTAGGCCTGTTATTCCTTATTTATACGCATATATAATTACTGCCTATGGCATTTATCTCCCTGTAATTGTTGTCTGCCTTCACAAAGGAAAAACACAAACACAGTTTTCAGGGAGTGAAGGAACATAAACTCTGCTTCATTCCTTTTACTGCTTACATCTGCTGGCAACAGAAACAACATTTCCCAACACAGACTCCCACCTGGAGGTAGCAGCACGGGGAATAGGTGCTACAGATTGAATTGTGTGTGTGTGTGTGTGTGTTCTCACCTGGACGCGTATGTCCCCTTCCCAGGGAAAGGTGCCCTGCCTGTTTGGGGAATTTGATCAACGTGGACACCATATGGTGGGGCTAATGATTAATGTTTTCTGTTGATTTAAATTCACCTCACTCGAAAAGTATCTCCACACACACACACACACACACACACACACACACACACACACACACACACACACACACACACTGAGAGATAACCCTGGCAGGCTCTGAGGCTCTCACCTGAAACACTTGTGTTCATAGGCCCAAAATTTCACAGAATTTCTTACTCCTGCAGCGTCTTGTAAACAGAGTCCATCTGAAATGTGATTTTATTCAGTTTGTGCCGGTGAGGAAAGTGCTGCCTCCGCACAGAGAAAATAACACAAAAACACCCGCCTATTGAGGCTTTCTCTGTGGATGTACTCTAGGCTGCAACACGCTGTAGAAATCTGGGGTTATTCACCACAACTTAGAATTTCTTTGATTACACCAGCAGCTTCTGCAGGAGGACTTTTTCTACCCCGCACATTTCATACAAAAAAAAAACAACAACATTCTCCACAGCCAGCATACACAGAGTGATTCCTGTAGAGAGTTTTTCATGTTCTCCATGTTTTCACCATTGTTTCTGTTTGAGGACTAAAGACGAGAGAGGTGGACAAGATGCTCAAAGGAGCCCGTACGAAGCACTTTGAATTGCCTTGTTGCTGAAATGTGCTGTGTAAATAAGCGTGCCTTGCGTTACTTGGGAATGAGATTTGTGATCTTTAAAAAGGTGAATGAATGCCTGAAAAGCTGCCCACCCATGGACATGTGCGGGGAAAGAATCCGATACCCCTCGGTAAAATTATGAAAAGAGAAAAGGAATGAGTAATAGATTATTGGCATAGAGGGAGCTTAAGCACTATTCACACAGGATTAGTGTTACCTGGGGACCTGTGATCATTTGTAATAATTGCAGAGGACGTCTGTGTTTTTAATCCTCTGCGTAGCGAATATGTCTGTGACTTGTTAAGTAAAAACTCATTTCTCTTTTCTGCACCCTATTTTAGGTTCATGCCTTCATAATGGAGGCTAGTTGGACACTGTAAAGAAAGATTTTGACATGGCATTTCAAGTGCAAATTGATCTAGATTATCTCGTTACACAGTGTGGCGTCCCCCCGGCAGAGAGAGCACACTAAAATCCGTCAGAAGAACGTGATGTCAAAGAGTGATTGGACGGATGACATGCTTTGCAGTATGTGGTGAGAAACATTTTCTTTCTTTAAACACGGTCAAATTGTCTGTAAAACGCGAGGAGGTGCACTACAAGGTGGATGTCGAGCTTCGCCATGACATTTTCAATCAGAAATGGCAGTAAATGCATGCCATGCAGATTCACACAGTTAGGTCGTGTCTTCAAGGCCGGACTGAAAAAGTCTGGATAAAGTCAGCTTGAAAAATGTGTCTTTTTGCATTCATACATACAGCTACCCAGACAATTTCAGGACATTTAAAGAAGTGATATACATTTATGAAAGGAGCTAGAGAGTACGCAAAAAGTGCTCGTTTGTGTATCTTGACATTTCCACCGTGGGCGACTCAAAATTGACACTACAAAATGCAGCATATCATCGCCTGGCACTTTTCCAAGGAAGCTCAGACTCTTCTGGAGCTCTTTGAAAAACGCTGACTTCCTGTTTAGTATGACACCTCGACTACCTGTCGTTTTGCAGCAGGTCCTGTTGGTATAATAAGTTAGGCTAGCTAAGCAACAGCAACAACCTTGGGAATGATTGACACATGAACAGACAAATCAGTGTTGAACTTTGACTCGTGGTGTGTTAGTGATGTTTGCAGCAACCTTGACAACAACATTGATTGAGATAAAAACAGACAAACCAGTGTTGGAAGCACGGTGCATTGTTTTGGACAGGGACTGTTCCAAACAGTTATTGGTGGGGACTCAAGGACATGGAGCTTGAAAACTGGACAGTCCTGGTCAAATCAGGGCGTATGGTGACCCTCGTCTACAGTAGGTATCAGAATCAACATCAGGAAGAAAGAAATGGTATCAAGACATCTCTACAGGAGATTAAAATCAACTGAAAACAACATTCTCTGCACTTTTTGTGACAAATTGACTTCATATTTTACTCACAAGATGTTTTTTCTTTCACCGTCTGTTCACCCTGCTCCACTTTGTCTTCGCACACGGATCTTGTAACAGGTTAGCAGGGCTTTGGCCTCGCTGACTTTATGGCACGGAGAGCAAACACATCAGCTGTCTGTGTTATTAGAGTCAGGTATTATGTTGTCCTCCACGGCTATTTTTGTTTCTCCAAGCTCTGACACTAACATGCCTAACCCTCTCAACCTCCTCTGCTTCCTCCTGCACACTCCTTCACTTCTACCTGACTAAAACACACACACACACACACACACACACACACACACACATATGCTCAAACACATTCTCGTATTAAAGGCGGAGGGAAGGTTGCCTTCCATTTGCGTGTGTTTTATGCTAAGCTGAAAATTGCATTTGTTGATGTTCAGGGATTAGCTTGTTCAGGATTTACTGGAAAGCAGTGGGTTTTTCTAAACAAGCCGGAGGATTTGAGCTGTGCAGGGACTGTTTGCTTGTGTGTGTGTGTGTGCTTAGTTTTGTGTGTTTGCATTTCCAACTGCATGTGCAATGACGTTCATATGTTTACCCTGCTAATTCCGCTCCCTTTCAGTTTGTTCTGTTTGTGAATTTGTGTACAAATCTATATGTACAGGTGTGTGACATGTTTGTGTGTGTAAGAGAACAGAGGGAATTAAAGTGCATATTGGTGTGTCTAAGGGTTGTGTGTGTGTGTGCCAGAGTATCGTTGTATATGTGTTGGCAAAAGGCACAAACAAACAGTAGGAGAGAATTTGGCCTCGTCACGCACCAATTTCCCCAATGTCAGCACACTTTGAACCGCCATAATCCTCTGTTAGCGTTCACATTCCCAACACTGTCAACAAGGGGCTGAAAAAGCTTTAGTTTGAATCAAGTTCTAGTTATTGAAACTGCTGCAGTGGACACAACGTGACAATTTGTAGGACTTCTATTTTTGTTGTTTTATCAATATTGATATCATTTGATTTTTACCGCCATAATTAATTTAAGATTCTGTTATCATGGCAGACCTTACCCTGGAGTTTTTACTCTTCTTGGGCTTCCAGGCGTCTGCTGCCCGTGGCATAATCGCTTGCGGCTGCCAGAGCTAAGGTAAGGGAGACGGCCCTAACCTGTTGCAGCCTCGCTTCGGCACCGCGATGCATCGTTGTCTGAACCAACTCACTATGCTCGGTAGCAACGCGTTCTCCTCCGCGCCGGATTACTTTTTTTAAACCATTAAACACGCAAAGTTACTCATCTCTCGTGAAGTAGCTCACAGTCCAAACTATTTTCATCCTTGCACACCTGCCCGCCTCAGCTTATCGGTGACGCTGGCTCTCCAGCCATTGGCTGTAAGATCAGGCAGGAAGGCCCGCCCCCCTCTCTAGTTTGACAGCCATGCAAAACAACCTATCAGGGACAATGTTGCCATAACAGGGACAACCCTAGTTGATATGCTACCGGCATAAGTAATACTTTGCTAACCTTAAGAGCAGCATAAGAATACAACTTTCCTACTTTAAAATGCAGGCACACAAAACAGCAAAGGCTACAGTGTCACCAATCTCCAACTCTGCGGAAGCCATCTCAGCATCAGGGGAGCAGGCCATGATTTGCAAACACACACACACGGTACTAACACAGACACACACACACACACACACACACACACACACACACACACAGTACTTACACAGACAGCCAGTGAGTATTAAATAATGTAAAATGTTGTCAGATTCATGCTGGTAGTTCGGTTCTCTTGTATGCATGATTTATTTGCACACCTCGCTCTCTCTTGTGATGGAGCTGGGTAAGGTGAGACACTGACTGTTTCTATGCAAGAAGTGAAAGAGGAGGAGGCAAAAGTGGGGAAAAACACAAAGTTAGGAAGAGAGGACAAAAGAAGAAGCAGAGACGGAGGACAGAAGACGAGCCCTTCACTTACAACTCTCAAAAAACTCTCCCAAACAGAAACTAATACGTGGCACGTTAGATCAAAGTGGTTCTACATATGTTCTGTATTTTTCTGTATAAGTGTTTGGTCAGAGTTGCTCATCTGATCTTGGAAGTGTCCACATTGAGGACCAAGAGAGGCCTTCACGTAGGCTGGTGAATACCTTAGCATAGGCTCTCTTCTCCCAGCATTGGAGAGCAGCCCTCCCCCTGGCAGCCCTGCAGCCCTGCAGCGTTCTGCCCCCTTCCAGAAAGCTGGCCAATGAGAAGAAAGTGGGCAGGTGGGGAGGGGAGGCCTTAAAGAGACAGCAGTAGAAGTTGAAATGAAGGTTTGACGCCAGTATCAGATCTGCTCTATAGGTTTCACAGAGTGACAACAGGAAAGGTGAACATGAGGATTACATGGGATCTATAATGACTCTGCTACATTGATAACCATTTTCTTAAATGCATCATTACTCCGCCTCAGCTGTCCGTTATCGTGACAAACTTTGGAGCCACTTTGTCCTGACAATCCAACTTTTCCCCCTGGGACTGCCACTGTGAGTGACAGCTGGCCTCAGTCATGGGTGGTACACGTGTTATACAGATAAGTGGCTCCATGTCAAGGTAAATTGACCTTTCAAAGACTCATCCCGAATATAAGGCGACACTTGCTTGTTTCAGATGTGTTCTAGGAAAAAAAAAAAGTTCTTATAAAGTAGTTATATCTGCACACGAGTCTGAATCTTAGCTTTCAAACATCCCATTGGCAGGCACTTTTTACTGTTAACCCTTGTGACCAGTTACCTCGCTGTCTGGCAGTGCTGCTCAATGCTGCGCTTTGGGTGTTGATGGTCAAGGGAGCACAGAGCCATGCTGGAGCATAGCTGACATGCAATACACTCGTATCTGGTGAAAGTTAGCTTTTAAACATCATTTGGCGGGCAGTCATTACCGGTAACTGGTACTTGGGGGCGGCAGTAGTTCAGTCTGTAGGGACTTGGGTTGGGAACCGGAGGGTGGCCCGTTCAAGTCCCAATACGGACCAAATTTGGAAGTTGGTCTGGTAGCTGGAGAGGTGCCAGTCCACTTCCTGAGCACTGCCGAGGTGCCCTTGAGCAAGGCACCGACCCCCCCACCAGCTCAGGAGCGCTCGCTGTGGGCAGCCCCCTCACCCTGACATCTCTCCATTAATGCATGTCCACAGGAACCTGTTTGTGCATGTGTGTATTTCAGCCTATGTGTGTGAAGCATGTTAACATATAACAGAGTGTAAACCTGACTTTCCCCTCGCGGGATCAATAAATTATTATTATTATTATTATAACCCTTTGGCTTAGCCGATGCCAGTTCTCAAATACTGCTGTCTTTTGGGCTTGGAGCTTTAAGATATCCAAGACAGCAGGGAATCTTGTGTTTAAAGCTAGCCCTTGATGCTACTACGGTCAGGTAACCATGTTCAAAAGACTTTTCTTAATGGCGCCTCTTTTTAAGTTCATTCCTTCTTGTCTAATTCAGCTTCTTCTTCTGCTGCAGAAGACTGTCCGTGCAAATGTCCACTGACTGTTTCAATGACAAAACTTTGAAGTGAATAATCTCATTATTCACATTTCCACAAGGTCCCTAATTATCCCCTCGGCCTTTTTTTGAAAGCTTGCCTAATAGGATGGTAAAAATAATTATCATCCAAGTGTTGCTTTCAAAGCTGAAGGCGACAAAAAGTCAAGATATCATGAGACTTCAATGTTGTCTTTCTCTCCATCAGCTTTATCTGCATTGTGGGTGTGCGTATACACACAGTCATTATCAGTGCAGATGATTGACAGTCAGCTGCTGGAGAAGGATGATAAGACCTTCTTCTCACTCTTAACATCTCCCATTCTGTCTTCATCATTTTCCTGTCTATACTTCAACTTCCTTCTTATACTCAACACGCTCGCTTTGCAGACACAACATCCGCCAGGTTTATGATCTGATAAATATTTGTTCTGCAGATGTCAACCACTCTACTCAAAAAAAGTTGTGCTGTTTTTATCAACTGCTGTGGGGAGCAAAAAATAAGTAATATTTAAAAAAAAAACCTCCGTTGGGATTGTGATGTCGTGATTATGCACAATAAACTCTTTTGATTCTGAATCTTGTTGGACATGAAGCAACTGGCATAAGAATATTTCCTGTTTGTCTCAGAGTCAGGAGCAAGCAGCGACCTCTGATGTCAAAGAATGAAGCCGATGCGGAAGTGCAAAATCCTGCAGTTCCTCGAGTGTCCACTAGAGGCTGGCTGCAGAAGTGAGACAGCATTTCCAGCATGGAGCCCGCCAATGATAGGACTCCAAAGCCCCCTGCAGGAACAGATGGGTGATGTCACTCAGGCTGCGTCCATTCATATTTAGAGTCTCTGGTCAGGAGCAGCTACTCCTACATTACTCCTCCCTAGAGTTGATGTGCACGGGGGGATGCCATGTCGCGGACACTGGAGCTTCACTTTGGACGCTCTGCATCGGTCTGTAAACCTTTCTGGGTTCTGCCGAGGCTATTTAGGTTTCCAAACCCACACGGCGTGAGCAACAGTTAACTTCTCTGCATATTTTGCACAGTTAAGTTTACATCTCAGATAGCGACACAACAAACTCTGAACGAGCCGGAGAGACGTTCACAGTCTGCAGAGAGTCAGACAGAGCGGAGCTCAGACAGACACTCAGTGATGGGAGATATAACCCCGGTGTTTAAAATGTTGCTGTCGGTGTTTTCTGCTCTCTCTCGGTTTTTAAAAGTTACTAACAAGCCTCGCCACTCGAAGCTCACCTGTTTTGATAACGGAACCTGTCGGGATTAGGATAAACAACGTTATGAAACGGAGGGAGGAGATCATATCAGCGAGGTCCGGACCTCGGCTGTTAATGTTTTTAACAGTAGACCTACAATCCCTGCTTTCTATACATTGATTTCTATGCACGCTGCTTGAAGTGTTTTCAGTCAGCAGCTCTCTCTCCTCTCGTTCAGTGTGCAGCAGGCAGGTGAGAGTGAGTAACCATGGTGACTGTCTGTCAATCAACGATGTCCCGCCCCCTCTATGAATAAAACTCTTCTTTCAGTAAAACTTATTTGATCATGTGTCACAGAATGAACACATTCTGTATTATGTTTGACTATAACAAAACTAAAGGCTGCAGAGCCTGTATGAAGCTCCAGCTGTAGGAACTCTGCAGGGCTAAAGAGCACAGTTAACACAAGAACTTGAAGTCTACATGTTTTCAAATGAATGCATCACTGGGTGAAAATGTTCCTGTTAAACCCAAAAGAGGATGCATTACTCAATCATCATTTCAAAGTGGTGCAAAAAACCTTCAAATTGTGCATAAACATTTCTGGTGGGAAACCTCCAGACCCCCTACAAAGACATTTTTCAAATAGACTAAAGTTAAGCACAGTTTCTGTGCATTTAAAAACATTATACAGTGAAATAAGTTTGGTCGAACTGGTCAGTAACTTGCAAATTAGCCTTTAAGATCAGTATGAAAAAATTGTGATTAAATCGTGATTTTTCCATAAAACATTTTTTCCATATAGCCCACCTCTAAACACCTGTTAGTTTGTCGTTTACCTGCCAAACTGAAGGCAGTCCAAAACGTCCGTGTGGGGTTGCCTTAGAACCGCCTACTCTAAAGTTAGAAGGAGGACATACTGGCTGCTGCATTGTTGTCAAAGAAGCCAGCACTTCAACATAGCATGTTTCCTTAATGTCTGATCATAGAGTAAGGTCACTTTATCATTTCACTCACTACACATCTCACTGATTGGAGCTTTAAGAAAAAGAAGATGATGGTGAATGAGGCCCAGAGAGAATGCAGACTCTCCTTCAGTCCACTGAGCCTTGTGCTACATGCTACACATGTGATCTGTGCTCTGTGCTCTGTGTAATCCAGTCCTACAGGCAATCAGCTGCGTCATAATCCTAGTTGAGGTTGTTCATGTGCCTCCTGGAGGAGGAGAGGTGGCAGGATTACATGTGCTCTGTGCTGGTTTCCAGTTCGATCTCATTGCCCTGCTGGCTGCTAGCTGTATGACTAATGTTGAACTGATTCTGTTTGTGTGTTGCCAAGACAGTCTTGAGCCCTTAATCTCAAACAGCGAGAGGCCCTCTGCTTTGACCCCCCTCCTTAGAAACGTAGTGAGATGAATGTGGATGAGATCATGGATGGAGGAGACTCAAGGGAGGTTTCACGACTGTGTAATCGTGCTCTTTAAGAGAGGCATACAGGGCAGTGTTTTCTTGAGTTTTATCTGTTCGGGGCAGACAGCCCTAACATACTGGTACTCTTTTTGTGCCTTTCTTTTGGAGGGACAGGAGGTCGCATTTGGTGTGGGTGGGCCACAAATGTCTACGTATAAAACTCACCTCGACATTGTGTTGTTATTTCTGGCAAAGACAAGAAATTAGACCACAATGTGTGTCTGCATGTTCACTGTTTGCTGTCATTGTCAAATTATTTGAGCTGTAAACCTTATTCACATTAAAACAAGTCTCCATACGTGTCTTAGCACTACCCATGTATCTCGAAACGCTTCGTGTCGGGAGGTCTTGGCCAATATCCGGTCTATTGATGATGTATGAGTTAAAGCTTCCTCCACATAGTCCATGCACTTTGCTCTGTTGGATGGTGCGCCCCCTGCCCCACTGGGTCCATTTCTGGAGTGTGAGCACAGCCATGAGCAGCTGTACACACATCACAGGAGAACTACAAGATCACACGGGAATAAAGAGTCAAACAAGCAAACAACATGTTGCTTTGTCTTTCTGAGGATGATTTGTTGTTAGTTTGCTGCCTGTTTAGACGTCATGTTGTTAAGTGATGGAAAATACAATCCTGAGATTGGATATTGTTTTTGAAAACGGAGCAGAGCGTAGTGATGCTGCTGGCACATGCCGAAGAAGAATTGAGGCGCGTGATAGGGAAACTGGAACATTGACTAGAGTGGCAGTGAACGGCTCTGACAGACCGCAGCGCACAAAGATGATGTGGAAATTGGCAGGTAGCCTTTGAATCAGAGTTACCTATTTAAAGGTCCTTAAAATGCACAGTGTCCTGTCCAGTAAGGTGCCATAAAAAAACATTTTAATCAGTGTGCTTTATGAATATAAGTAAGATATCTGTGATGAAGCTCACATGTGAGAAGGGCTGAACACCTACATGCAAATATGACTCAGGTATGAGAAACTAAACACACAGCTCTAGCTTCATAAATAGTATTGTGTCCCACTGCGTCAATTTTAATTACAGTTTTCATTTGTGCCTGCGCCAGGGACGTCGTATTGTGTGCAATTCATCACAAAAATGGATAAACATATCGGTCAAATTAAAAGGGATTGGAGGAGGTGGTGCAAGCGGCGCGTTTGCAGAGATGAATCCCCTGGAAGGCCTCCTCACTGTAATGTAGTGGATTTGGGTTTAATTACAATCTAGTTCACACATGCACAAACCTATACACACATGCCCACATTACACAATATGTGCGCACACACACTGTCGATAAGAAAACAAACCCACACTCCCTGTCTGAACTGAAGTAAACAGATGTACAAAAATCAAATTCTGCCTCTATTTGCAAAGACAGAGACGCATCCAGAAAGACACAGTCTGACACAAGAGTGTGCATTAAATGTGTAAAACAAATACTGAGAACAATCCCTGCAGAGTTTTTATGCATGAATTATGACGAGCTTTTAAAAGCACTAAAGTTCAAGCTTTCTCTGTATTCTCTGCGACTGACGTACGAGAATCCGTGTGCATCGTTCAGTTTCTGAAAGCCAAATAGCTTCTCTCACAATGGCACGATTACAGGATGTTTATCTTTTATTCTTGGTTCATTTAAGATATCAATAAGTGCTACAGCTGAGGACACTAATCTCTTCTGCTGGGATGTCCCGACACTAACTGCCAGTGACACATGGTGAAGCGGCTTCATGGTTATACGTTGTTCTTCACTCTTATTTTTATGCTGTTACTCCCCCAATTACAGTACAAGTATTTATAAAAGGCATAAACTAACTGCAAATTTCCACGCCCTCGTGCGAGCGGTGGCGCCATTCGCATCCACTCTAGTCGGTGCTCTTATTTCCATAGAATGTCCACTGTATCTGGAGCGTACCAGCAGCGCTACACCGCTCTTGTCCATTTCAAATATGGGCCAGGTCCAATTTCGATGGAGCCAGCTGCAAGCATGCATCAAGCTGAGCAGAGCAGATCGTTCCAGACAGGAAAACAGAAACAGGAACACACAGTGCATGACGTCAATTTCAAAATAAAACACAACAAACAGATAGTATTTGATCTTGTAGTTCTCTTGTGATCTTGTAGTTCTCCTGTGATCTTGTAGTTCTCCTGTGATCTTGTAGTTCTCCTGTGATCTTGTAGTTCTCCTGTGATCTTGTAGTTCTCCTGTGATCTTGTCGTTCTCCTGAGATCTTGAAGTTCTCCTGAGATCTTGTGAACGCGTAAGTTCAGCTGCTCATGGCTGCACTTACGCTCCAGAAATGGACCCAGTGTGGCAGGGCGCGGGCTATTTGGAATTAAACAATCATTGCACTTTCTGATACTGAAACATTAATTGTTTTGCGTCCTTAGTTTTTGTCATCTTTTAAAGTGCAGAACATTTACAGCTCATTCTTACACCTCTCATCAGTAACATTTCTCGATATGGAATAAAAGCTGTTTCTAACCATCCTCCATTCACATTTTGTGTCTTTGATAGAGAAATGAACCTCAGATCGTCCGTCGGCTCAGTCAGAGTGACCCTGAGTTTTCACACTGTTGTCACTGAGGAATCATTAGACTTGAAGGAGCTCTCTTTTCTTGTGTCAGCCCTTTCTGATATTAAAGCAGAAAAAAAGACATGATTTAAGGCCTTACTAATTCAAGCTGCAAGCTCCTCAAAGACAGCAGAGTTACCTCCTATGACCCAACTCACAGAAGAGCCAGAGATGGAAGGTTGTTACTTGCTTTGAACAAATGCTAAACTTTGTTTTTACTAATCAGACGCTGTATTCGCTTGTGACTGATTGCTGTCAATCAATTTTAGAGTCATACTGTAAAGAACTTTACTACAGAAACAGTTGAACAAAGTGATGGACTATACAATCAGGAGTCTTTATATTGTGTTTTATTTTGAAATTGAACAGCTGCTGTGTGCGTTTCCTTGTCTGACTTCCTGTCCAGACCAATCTATACGGTCCAGATTGACATGTGGTTGCAGTGAGCTCCCTTGAAAATAGACTGATGGCGTATTTGAAACAGAACAGAGTGAGTGGCGCTGCTTGCAAACTCCGGAGACGGACTGCGGCGCTCGCTGTGGAAACAGGAGCATTTTGATGCAGTATGTGGAAGTTGGCAGTGAGCCTGCAGAGCTACACTATCCTCCAAGCTCCTTTCTCCCGCCACTTTTTTTGTCCCATTATTTCAATCCTCTGAAAAGATGAATTTATAAACTAACTGTCACGTTTATTTATTTTGTCTTCATGATAACGTCTTACAGCTCATGAAAATCAAAAATTCAGAATCTCAAAATATTAGAATATTATATAAGACCAAGCTCCGAATTACTACATCAATGCGTCGGGCGTGAAGCAGCCTGTGGCCCTGCTGAGGTGTTATGGAAGTGCAGGTTGCTTCCATAACAGCCTTCAGGTCATCTGTTTTGTCGGGTCTGGGGTCTCTCATCTTCCTCTTGATAATACTCCATAGATTCTCTTTGGGGTTCAGGTCAGCGAGAAGGCTGGACAATCAGACGCAGTAATACCACAGGTAGTTTTGGATCTGTGGGCAAGTGCCAAGTCCTGCTGGAATAGGAAATCAGCGTCTCCATAAAACCTGTCAGCCAACAGGGGCATGACGTGCTCTAAAATCTCCTGGTGGACGGCTGCGTGACTTGTTGCATGAATGTCAGTACTTAATTTGCTCAGTTATGCCAACATGATGTTCTTAGCCTAAGGGAACCATTCACATTTCATCTATTCCCCATGCTCAGACTGCTTCTTGAGTCTTCCTACTTTGCAGGGGTTGAGGAAGCATTGGCATCATGATAAATAAACTGAGATTTCAGACCTATACTTTGAAAACTCTAGAAAATCTCTGCTGCGATGTAAACTTCTTCTGCTGCATCTTCACTTGAATCTTTCTTACAGACGTGTGACTCTCACAGGAAGGCTTTTGAACATGAACACTAAGCGAAAGAGTTGTGACCTTATCTAACACTAGACAAGCAGTGCCCCTCTCTCTCTATTTCTTTTTCCACTCTATTTTTCTCTGTGTCCACAGGGGCCAATGATGTGACAGAGGGCCAAAGAAATCTTTTTGAAAGATGTAACCAGGTTATTGAGGTTCAGCGCCCTGAACAACACTGATGTTCTCCTATTTTTTTGTTGTTGACAACAAATCCCAAGATTGTTCATCCTCCAGTACTTTCTGACTTCTCAACCCCGCCTGTGTGACTCACCGGTTCCTGAAGAGGGAGATCTCTAAGACAAGGCTGTAAATACATCACAGGGGGAGAAACTCTGGGCCAGTGGCTTTTCAAAATCACTCGTCACCAGCGACCCAGAAACATTACATTTGTCTCATTACATTAGGGCTCGGTTCTTTAGAAACATTAGTCTCTAAATGTACTATGGGAGGTAGAGCCTTCAGTTATCAGTCCCCTCTCCATTGGAATCATCTACCAGTCTGGGTCTGGGAGGCAGACACACTTTTTACTTTTACGAATAGACTTAAAATGTTCCTTTTTAATAAAGCTCATAGTAAGGGCTGGCGCAGGTATGACCCAGCTCCTAGCTATGCTACTATAGGCTTAGACTACCGTAGGGAACTGGTACCTTTTTTTTTAATTTTTAATTTTATATACTTTATTAATCCCCTACGGGGAAATTGTGGTTCGCACTCTGTTATTTTTTTTTTTAGACATGCTTCTCACACACACAGGCCTGAATCACACACATGCACAACGAGACCTGTGGACATGCATTAATGGAGAGATGTCAGAGTGCGGTGGCAGCCCCTTGGGAGGCGCCCCCTGAGCTGGTGGGGGTTCGGTGCCTTGCTCAAGGGCACCTCGGCAGTGCTCGAGAAGTGGTCTAGCACCTCTCCAGCTACCAGACCAACTTCCATATTTTGGTCCGCATCGGGAATTGAACCGGCGACCCTCCGGTTCCCAACCCAAGTCCCTACGGACTGAGCTACTGCCCTGCCGTACCTTGAGCATCTATCTCTCCCTCTCTCTCTCTCTGTGCATTCACATCATATTACTGCATGTCACTATCTATAAATCTTAATGTACTATGTAAGTTACTAACCACATATTTTCCTGGGAGCTCCTGAGATCTCATTAGTTCCTCTGGATTGTTGGAGGGGAGGGCCTGCAGATTTTTCCTCCCTTCTGTTTTCAAACTCTCTGTCACTCTGCCTCAGCTCTTGCAGTGACTTTGTTATCTTTAAATGTTTTTGGCCCGGGTTAACCTGCTGGTTTAAAAAAAAAAAATCCCATACCAGTTTTTGAGAGAAAACCTGCGCCACAATCTGTGTCCAAGTGTGCGATGAAAGTGTGGTGAGGTACGCTCGTGGGAGTTAAAGCAGTGTAGTTGTCGGCAGCTGCCTTTCAACGGTGATACACGCCCGAGGGTGCTTATGTAACGCTGATGCTGTCGCAGTAATAATTAGGGATTTAACTCAACTCACAGTAGGATGTGATTTGCAATGCTGAGTTTAAGATATGATAGTTTTTTAAAGATTTTTGTAAGCTTGTAAGTAACCATGTTTATGTTAAAGCTTTAAATATGAAATTGCCTCTCATATGATGCTTTTATTTTGCCTTTTTTACTGCCTTACACCGAGGTTACTTTACTTCCTGTTTGATACGAGACTTGTTATTTTGAAAAACGTAAAAGGTACTTCTGCTCAATCGCTGAGTTACAGGAGTCAAATAAACATCAATATAATCCTCAGCTTGAAAGGCATTTTAATGATTTTGAGGGATGAACCGAGGTGTGCGTAATTCATCTTTCCTGAGAGATGGCTCTCTTGGAGCCCTCTTGGGGTTCCTCCACTCCTCCCCGATGTAGATGACAAGGTGCATCAAGCAAGCCTCCCCCTATTTTTTTTTTTTTTTTACTCGCGTCCCTTTTTTATGTTTCTTCTTCTTCTTAAAGAAACAGAAACAAAAGCTTTGTGATGTGCTTATTCCCTCTACATTGAGCACAGCTCTTTGTTTGAGGAAGCTCCTTCAGAAATACCTGCAGGCGAGACTGAAAAGACAGCGGCTAGAAAAGAAAGAACGTCAGGAGAGCTTTATATAACAGGCTCAGACGGTCTCCAAACAAATCAAAAAGGCAGAAGGGGGCTTTTATTTTGAAGCTGACAGTTGTGTTCCCTAAAGAGGCAGGTGATGTTACAAACTGAAGGTGTGAGATTGGAAACAGGAGACCCCTGAACTCACATGTGAATATGCAAGTGTGTCCATATGTGTCAAGAAACACACACCCACTGAGGTTCTTCTCCCTTTTCTTTGTCTTGCAGGCATACTTGAAACAGCACATCCAGGGAGAGAGAGTTGATTCTGTCGTCCTTAATGTGTGAACCCATCTATTCATGTGTGTGTAGGTTGTATGTGCTTGTGTGTCAAAAAATGGGCTTCCCGTGTCAGCTGCCCTGCTCATGTGTCACAACATATCGTGATTCAGATCCATCACCGAGAACTCCCAGCAAGCATCCGTCACAGTTCGTGATGGCTCTGCCTCCATCAGGGTTCCACTGCTGAGAGTCGTTTAAAAGGCTGCGAGGGCCGTTTACTGACGGCTGCCCTCTATCAAAGAACACGCATGGAATGAGGAAAACAGGACGAAGATGGCAGCATGGTAAGATTCAATCACATCTTGACTTTGTTGAGTTGTTTAAATTGATTTGTTTTGTCTTAGACTCCTACGACCAAGCAGCAACCTCCTTCATTGAAAAATGAAGCCGATGCTGAAGTGCGAAATCCTGCAGTTCCTCGAGTGTCCACAAGAGGCTGGCTGCAGAAGCACAGGAAGTCACATACGCACTGATTCAAAAAGCCTGTTTTTACAGCAGAAATTAACATGTTTACAGCCTGGTTCGAGTCTCGATCGGCACACACTGTACGGTGGGTGAAATTTTTTAGGACTCATCCGTTTTGATTTGATGATGGATAAGAGTTATTCACGATAAGGCGCATAGCTGACCTGATTGACAGGCGGATGCGACGTAATTGCTTGTCAAGAGGCTTCAACCTGCCTCAGCTCCAGCTCTCAGTCTGTCGTTAGGTTGGCTGAAAGTTAGGCTGAGACCGCCACCAATGGGACTCCAAAGCCCCCTGCAGGAACAGATGGGTGACGGCACTGAGGCTTCGTCTATTAATATGTACACTATGGGATTCTACAGGAACAGAATCAAGATCTTCTCAGCACATTGATACCGTGTTAAAATACAGTGCCATCATTCTCACCTGCTCAAACAAACCAAAGCTGCAGAGTGAAACGAGCAGAGTTTAAATGAAGCACTTAAGAGCACTTCAAATGAAGGTGAAAAACTCTCAGGAACACAACAGACCCAATAGATCATTTTCAAAGAAAGGACCGACCACAATGGCCTCATTTACCCCCAGAAAGAGACTCCTTTTGAAGTCCACATCAGCTTGGCCCTCTGCAGAATTACAAAGGCTGAAAGTAGGAAATATAGGCAACAGAAATAACAGGCTGCATAGAGATTTAACAACAGATCAGGAGATAACGAGGCAGGCGTATAGGTGCCATGATCTCAATGTGACATGAACCATTTGAATCCTAACCCCTTCAATGATCTTCAATGGGTCATACTCTTCAAGAGAGCACACATTAAATGTCAACACAACAGAGGCTGTAGCACAAGAATGAGTTAATCACTCATAAAATCTGATGTTTAAAAGGTACAATTGCGACTTTCAGAGTAGATGTCCAGAAGATATCACACTTTAGCTCCAGTCTCTCAGATTTAAAAAAACTACAGACTTTTCTGTGGCAATACCTCAGCGCACCACCTCTCCTCCTCCGCTGCCCCTCCCTTGGTGTGCAGACGAACCCTGTATTCATTTAGTGTCGGACACATCGGAAAAACGAGTTTCCGAGTTGGGAAATGCACATTAACGCCGGCTCGAGTCGGAACAACAACTCGGAAACCCGGGAAAGAATGAGATGCCCGACTTGACGCCTTGACGTCATATTCATCATCACATGGCGAATAAAAAAACACCCACATGATCAACACACTGATCAACGTTATTATGACACATTGGTATCCTGCAATATAAACCTGCGGCCACATCGCACAATCTGTGCAGCATGAGGAGACGTGGATCATGATATACCGGAGAGATCATGCCCCTAATTTAGTCAGGGACCGAGCATGACAGAGAGACGGATAGACCCACGATATATACTGAACCATCTGTATTTTCACTTTGCTGTGTTGTAAACTTCCTTAACCGTTTGTGGATCACTTTAAGACCACCGTAGTCTCACCCTCCTCCTTTGACAGTACAGAGAGAGAGAGAGACATTACTTTTTCACAACTGTTTTATTTTCTTGTCATTTTTCCCCCCACAGGACTCTATGACGGCTGCAGAAGCCTCTTCATCTGTCTCCCGTTATGGCCCTCACAGCACCTCAGTGGTTTTACCTGCACCTGGCACAAGTGTTTTTCTTCTTCTGTTGTTATTTAATGGCAGTTAGCAAACAGCTTTCAAACGCACTACAGCCCGACGTCTGGCAGGAGCAGCGCA
>CM036537.1:4122753-4317753 GCA_020745685.1 Tautogolabrus adspersus
GCAGAACAGACAGAATAAAATCATCGGAATAAATTATAATGAACCCTGTTTGCTAATTTATGTGCGAAGAGACTTATCTGGGGCTAATTGACAGCTGATCTCATTTTGCATAACCGTTTAGCAAAGGAAGTTGGCATATTTTTTATAATCTGTGATTCTTTGTGGGGAAAACAAAGGTACCAAAGCAGCTTCTGCTTTATGAGGAATGGTTGATAGAGCTCTATTTCTAATGCAATTCCCGTTAACTGTCGATAGAGGGCAGTAGTATGGATGACTTGATGCACCTTGTGTGGCTGTTCTTTTAACAGTGGCCAGTTTTGGTCTTTTATTTTGAAGGCAGGTCGTCCGGTATTCCTGTAATTTTGCGCTTTAACGGTCCGGACTCACACACCGGATTTATGTGTTTCCATATGACCGGGCTTTCATTCACAGCAGGGCTCACACACACGCTGCAGCGGGGGTCTGTCTGTGAGAGGAGTACCAGACCGAGAGAGAGGGGGAGAGAGAGGGAGAGAGAGAGAGAGAGAGAGAGAGAGAGAGAGAGAGTCCAGATGAAAGTGTGTGATCTGCTGCAGGAGAAGGAGAGGGGAGCGCGCGCACCGGGGAGGGTTTTTTAAATTTTTATGGTTCTCGGATCATAAACTCTCGCGGACTTTATAAACATGCACCTTCTGGGATTATCTCTCTCACTGGCTTATCTCCTATACTCAAACCTCGCCAGCGACTTCAGCCACAGAGACTATTATGATTACTACGAGCACGAGCAGATGGACGAGCCGGTGAGTGTTTTAGGAAACATGAGAGGAAACTTGTCTGAATTGAACCTGGCTGCGTATTCACCTGATTCTGTGAGTGAGAGGCTGCAGGGACCAGCGCTTGATTTGAATGTTTGCAGGAGAAATGTAGGCCAGCTCTAGTTTATTTTAGGGTAGTTTTAGGGGAGGGGGTAGGCTATAACTCGACGGAAACCCTGAGGAATAGCCTACCTGTTTAATATTTTAGTTTACAGGTGATGCAGGGGGAATACCACGCGACTCTTGATGTGGCTATTATACCATTATTTCGTGTTTATTTTCACGGAGAGTTTGGTTTGATATCACTGCAAATTATAGTGAAATTAGGAGAATACCAGGAGTGAATGAAGGAGAGATTATGGATGCATAAATCCCATTGAGCAGTTTTGAGGAGTAATCTGATTTCACCTGAGTTTCCCAGGGGTTCTTCATCTTAAAACCAAGCTTTAAAGAAAAATACAAATAAGCAGAAACTGAATAAAGCCAGTCAGCAGTGGAGAGTTGAGCTTTTGCAACTCATGAACCCATGCTGAGGTTGGAATAAATCCCAGGTTTTAAATTCATAGAGGAAAATGACGTCCTCCAAAATGTACAAGGGTATTTATAACCTACTGCTACAACAATTACCTGAAGGACATTTAAAGACCATCACAAATAATATTTTAATATTGAGGTAATGTGTGCCTATGTATCAGTATCAGCTCAAATGTTCTACAACAAGTGGGACATAAAGAGGTACTCAAATTTACAGAACATATAATGCAGAAAACAATGCTGAATTTGACTTCACATCATTATGTAGTTTATCCAGCAGAGGGCGCCCTAACTCCAATTTGATACCACACGTTTTTTTTTAATTACACAATCATCGTTATTTTAATGAATAGTATCGAAAAGTACCGAAGCTTAAAAAGTTCTTCAGTCATATTTTTTAACCAACAGCTGCTGCAAGCAAAAGAGAGAGAGAGCAATGTCTAAATTGCACAAATACATTGGCAACCTTCCAGTCCTGAAACTATGCAAATATTTATGCAATTTAAACAGTCTGCAGGAATTCGCCTTCATTTATGTTGCTTTGGTATCGAACAAGCCCTAACCCATCTTAATCATTTGATCTTTACTAAAATCCTTTTGATGTTTGAAATTGTGGTATCTTAACAACCCTATGTTATCCAGTTAGGCTTTTGCAATGTGTTTATTGTGCATGTAGGTATTAAAACTCATGAGTACATTTGATTTTTTTTGCTGGCCTTATCACAAACTGGAAGCGTGTGTAATCAGTCACTCCCTGCTCTTTAAATCAGTAGAATGCCAAATAGAGCAACAAGAAATTCAGCCAGTCTCACAGATGACTTGAGTAGATCCTGAAGTATGTACTAATTCAAAAATAGACTTTAAATCCATGGATCCATGAATCCAGAATCGTTTTTAATCGAAAATCGATTCTGAATCGCATCGTTACCCCAAGAATCGGAATCGAATCGAATCGTGAGACACCCAAAGATTCCCAGCCGGGCTCACACTGTACGATATTCCCACGATAGTATAAAATTCGGGGTGGAACGTCAGCTCACACTGTACGACTGAATCGTTTACGACGCACGACCAGACCTTAAGATTTATGTGCTCACACTGTACGACCCGATTGTGGGGCACCTCCTAAGAGCTCACACTGTACGAGTGAAAATCGGGATGCAGCGTTGACAATTGTTAATAAAGTTCCATTTAAAACTCCGACGGACTCCAGGGGACGGCAGAGAAGGGAGTGGAAGTTGTTGTAGGACATAGGAAAGTTTATACAAACGTAGATATATGGATACAATGTTTCAGAAAAGTGCTGCACTGATCATCTGTGCCGTCCTGTGAACTGAAACCTAAAAAAAAAAGCAGACGTATATGGACTTGCATGCAGGTGGCTGAGGAGAGGAGGAGACCTCCTCTCCTCAGCCACCGAGTACTGTAAGTTTGTGCGTTTTGCAGAGATAATTAGAGGTTATATAATATTGTGATAATATTAGGGATGTAACGATTCACTCAATTCACGATACGATACGATTCACGATACTGGGTTCACGATACGATTCTCTCACGATTTATTTTGACAGAATCAGGAGGTCATTGGAGCTTCTCATTGTGGTGTTGATTAAATGCTGCATCATGTTGGTTGTGCTATTTGTGTAGTTCCCTGTCTTGTTGCAATATTTGCAGTTTTTGTCTCGTCTGTTATCTTCTCACCTCTTTCATTTTCTGTCTTGTGAAGCAAAAATGCTTCCACTGCCATGATAACGCCTACTTATTACAACCAACCACCTCTGCTCTACAGCTGCTGTACTCATGATATTACTGCGATTCATTTTTCAGAGTACCGATTCGAACCTTGACACCTTTGAATCGATTTTTAACTGTCTCACGATTAATCTTTACATCCCTAGATAATATTGTAGTCATGCGCAACTTCTGCCAGACGCGCTTATGACGTAATTGTCAAGATTTTAAATTCTAAATATCAAACATGTTTGAAATAAATCGGAGCGTCCCCGACGACCGCCGAGCAGATCGGGGACGTTAAGATTGGAACTTTGTACCACTCACACTACAAGATAATCTGGCCAGATAATCGGTTCCGAGCAGCCTTGAGTCGGGAGCGACCCTGCGATTGTCGGGGAGGAGGAATCGGACCTCAAATCGGCCCGATTATCCTGCAGTGTGAGCCAGGCTTAACAGTTAGTCTTATAATCCTCAGGACTCTCACAATGGAATCACACACCTTTGGTTCAAGGAAATATCACAAAGAAAACATGAAAACAATGCAAATGAATCGTGTCCATCAACCACACAGACAAATTGTGCACCAATATAATCATTTGCACAGTTCCCTTACTTGCGTGTGTTTGGTGCATTACAGTCAGAAAGAAGAAGATTTGTGTCGGTGTTCAGGATATCAGATTTTTCTGCTGACTTTGACATTCGGAGAGGTCAGAAAAAGATTCACAAACTCGGATTCTGTGTTTCACATTATTAACTTTCCGTTTCACACACTGAAGGTTGCTTTTCTAAGCTGGTTATTATCCTACTGCCAAGTTTTATAACAAGATTTGGATTGATTCACCATTGAAAACACACTTTTCTTTAATGTCATGCCAGCAGAGCAGATTTAAATTGACCTGAACTGCTAAAGAAAGTGGGCGAGAGAGGAAGGAAAACAGAGAGAGAGAGAGGGAGAGAAAGAGAGGACTGAACATTTTCCAGGGGGGAGGATTAGGAGGGAGTGTTTTCAAATTAGCCAGAGAAAGAGCCAATGAAGGCAGGTGTCACCGGGGTCAAGTGTGTGTGTGTGTGTGTGTGTGTGTGTGTGTGTGTGAAAGAGAGAGAGAGAGAGAGAGAGAGGGGGATAAGTGCTAAGCAGTAACATGCAGCCATTTGATCTCAGTAAACTCTTAATTGGGATGATGAGTTTTTCTCACAGCTCCCGTCTTCCTCCTTTAAAGCTCTCACAGTTTGTTTTTCGGAGGAATTTATCTGATAGCATCTCATCTCTGCTGGCATGTGTCAAAGGATTAAAACAAAAACCATAATGATTTATACCTCTGCATGCTGGAAATGGTGCATACAATGAGAGAGTTTTAACACATTTGAATTGTTTTGTTTCATAAAAAATACTAAAAAGTTTTGTTTCATTTCACTAAGCAAACTGCAGAAAAGAGTCTCAGGAGCACACACACACCTGCACCTCTTCTCTCCAAATACAGAAGTTGGATCCGCTTTGTCTCTTTACGTCTCTTTCCAGTTCTCTTTGCCTGGTTTTGCTGTATAGACAGAAGTTTAATCATCAGCAGCATGTTTTATGAAGACTTCTCTGTAATTCTCGAAATGTTCTCATCGATATTTCGTTCTCATATCAGCTGATCCGTGTGGAGGTTCATCTCTGAGGAAGTGTAATGCAATGATACAAAACTAAGAGTGCAGAGAAACATGAACAAAAACAAAATCACAAGAATGAGACTTCACAGCTCAATCGAGGGGCATACAAGCGGATGTCTCTCCCCCTCTGATCTGCAGAGTAGGTGTCAAAGCGAACTCTCACACATTAGCGAGGGGTAAAGAGCGAGGGGAGACTGTACATTAGGGTATCGATTGTTATTGGCAATCTTATAGATATCAGAAATGGTCAAATGGTCTGCAAATATTGTTCATGTGTTGGAAACACAATATTTCATATGCCGTTCATTTTGTAATTATTTTTTTAAATGTTTATTTGTCATATGTCCCGCCGGACATTTTGAACATTGATATCTTTAACTGACGGACAGATGCAAGTGATACCGGTAAACCCTGGCTAACGTAAACCCTGGTTCAAACCGTAGACTGTAAATATTAACGAACGAAGCCCGAGTGACGTCACCCATCTGTTACTGCAGGGGCCTCTGGAGATTTTAATTATTCTGTTTGCTGTTTCTGATGATACAATATTAAACCAGGGCTTAAATCTATGCATAGTACTAGATATCAATAATGCATGTTGCATATGTAAACACTTCTGACTCAACAGTGACAAAGGAGTTTAACCCCTTCAAAGTCTCGTCAGTGTGCAGTGTCAGTCCTCCTCCTTTCTCCTCGTTCAGTCATCGCTGAAGTGAACAGAGTTTCTGCACCACAGGGTCTCTTTGTATGAACGCAGGGGTGATCTTTGAACTCTGATCTAAGAAAAAAAACATTTGTAGACAGGATTCGTTTAACTCAATGTAAATGTGAACGTGAGCTGTATTTTGTACCTGAGCATGACAAGATGATTCTATAGCTGCTACTGCTAGCTGAGTGCAGGGCATTATGGCAGATGGGTGACCGCAACATATCATATACAGTGCATACTGCTGTGTTTAAGTAAATGCTTTGAAGTGCTTCCTTCCCTGCATGACATGTCTTTGCTGAACGTGTTGCACTTTATTGTGTCCTTATCTTTACAGTGTAGTTTAGCCAAACTTTTGACCACTTGCTGTGGTCCGTCATGATCCTCTGTTTGCAGCTTTATTAACACGCTGCATCACAAATGACAGAATGTTACGTTGGGACAGCAGGTCCTGGCAGATGAGTACATCTTTTATGGAAAGCAAAATTCTCACCAAGGTTTAATCCGGAAGGATGTATGTTGCTGCTAGCGAGAAGCGGAACTGAATTTCACGTGCCTTAACGATCCCACGAATTTGAGAAATGTAGACCCCAAAGTATACTCACTCTGATAACCTGGTGCAATCATGGCATTATATTCCCTTTTATAGCATCAAGTAACTAATTTGAAAATAACTTCTCAGAAAAATGAATATTTAAGCACAAATCAGAGTGGTGATAACTATTGCAACATAACCAAGTTAAAAAGATTACTTTTAGGTGTATTTTGATTTTCTAGTTTGGCCAGAATCTCATCTGTTAACACGGAGGAGGCGTGATTTATGACCAATACTGCAACCAGTCAGCAGGGGGAGCTCTACATTTCTGGCCTCACTTCAGGGGAGGCATTGAGCTTTATATTTTCTATACAGTTGGTGTTTTCACCGTTTTGTACCAACAGTACAGTCTGCCTTGGTGTGAAGTCCATGTTCTGGAGGCTCACGAATCCTCTGAGTAAGCTTTAAATGTGTCAAAGTCAACCTCAAGCTGATACGTGTGGAGCTTTGGAATCATTTTGGATGTGTTTGGAGTGCAAAATGAATCAGTGCTCCACAGGAGGTCTACTGTATGTGCAGAACGCAAACGACTCAAGTGAGCTTGATCCAAAAATAATAGAACTAAGACGTTTGAGTTCATGACAAATACTGACTGTACTGCATGTGGCACATCAACATCCACAGAGCTGCACATGGTTCAGTCTAGATCCTCATTGACTCATTTGACTTACTACACTTGGCTTGATAGGGGGAAAAATCCCCCGTCAGCCTGTCCAAGGAGGCCTGTTCAGTGCCATTTGTCTCCATGACTTTCTAGTGGTTCCTCTTTGTTTTCACCTCTCCTCCATGTTTTCATTGGCTGCCACATCCAGTTTTCATTTTGACCTGTGGGATCTGCTCCAGGACATTGTTTGCGTCATTAGGGTTATAAGTCCTATCAAAGTATCGGCCCTGCATCAAATGGTGTTTTGCAACAGTTTTGGTGGATATAATCTTCACTATTACCTAATGAAAGGGCTTTTACCACTTCATGCAACACAGTGAATGCCCGAGAGTTTAGACACGACGGGGTACTTAAATGAGTAATTTGGAAATATGTGTTTTTATTGGCCACCTTTCAGATCCCAGTGCAGTTTTTGTTGTGAAAGCGTTTTAAAACTTTCATCTGTCGTTTGAAAATTGTTCAACTCAGGAGAGTAATTTAAGTCTCACGTCCATTGACCCGGACACTGCAGTTGGCAATGTTACAAAAGTTACAGCTACCATCAAAACTTTGATTTGAAACAGCAGATTTGTCCTATTTTGTTCTTGTTTATTCTACAAACTATACACTTGTGTGCTTTCAAAAAAGATCCACATTTTCTCTTGAATCTTTAATCATCAATATACTTCTATTCCTCGTCTTCTCCTGTGCAGAACATTTAGCATACGGTTTTTGACAACGGTGGTCTGCTGGTGGCAACAGGGTTGATAAACTTAACAGTAAAGTCTATGTCTAGTTTAGGTCCTTTAGCCATCAATTTTAAAGAAGAGGCCAGAATGTCATTTAATACTCAGGTGTCCAAAGCCATGCAGTCTTTTCACTAACCCAGATCAGTGTCAAAGGTTAGGTTTCTCTCTTTTTCTATCTTATAATAGGTCATTCATGCATTTATCACCTTAAGACTGAATTATTAAAATGCACTGTACTCTGTAATCTGTAAGAGAAACAATTAGTACAAAATGATGCTGCTGCTTTTAACCTGCTCCAGAAGATTCACATCACTCCCATTCTTGCTGAACTCCACAGGTTTCCACTTTAAAGATTGATTTTAAGATATTGATCATTTTTTAAGCCTTACATGGCCAGGAACCAACTTATATTTCTGATCTTTTAACTTTTAAATGCACCTGATCCTAGTCTGAGATCCACTGGATCTGCTCATCTTACTTCTGTTTCCCCTCTAGTCGCTTATTCTCTCTCTCACACACACACACACACACACACACACACACTGGCAGTTCGCAAGACAGCGCTTAAATAAGATTACTCCAGAATTTTCCAGTATCGTTATCCTTGTGAATCTGATGTATTTGGGAATATTTGTACGTATACACAGTTTAAAACAGACACAGTTAGCGTCGTTTTTTAGCTGATTTATTAGCCCAGTTAGCCACTTGTTAGCCGATCAGGTTGTAAAACTAATCAACAACAACCTCCGTGTCCAGAACCATGTATCGGGAAGAGTAAAAAAGCTAAGAGCTGCTTAGTGTAAGGGTGCATTCTCACCTAAGCAGTTTGGTGCATTTGAAACAAACTCTTGTGAGCTTTGTCCAATAGATTGTTTGGTTTGGGGTGGTGTGAACGCTCAAATGGAACCTGGTGCGTACCAAAGAACAGAACTCTGGTCCGCTTAAAAACGGGGGTCTCGGTTCGCTTCCAAGTGCACCAGAGTTCGGTTTGCTGTAGGTGAGAATGCATTCCGGACCGAACAAGGGAAGTGAACCAAAATACAGTGCATTGTGGGTTGAATTTGGCCATCTGTAAATGATGACAATTGGGTGTTCCCAAGCATAGCAAACCATCGCTAACAACACCAGCCTTCAGCGCCGCACTACGGGATGCCACTGTCTTGTTGTGTACTTTCAGGTCATAGTGCAGGCTGGACGATAGCAGCAGCTTCTGACCGGAGCTACATGCTGCATTCAGTCGCTCCTCCGATGGTCACAGTTTCCAAGATGGGAAGCCATTCATCCGACTTCAGTGTGTTCACGTGTTTCAGTTTTAAAAGTTGGAATTTCGTAACAACAACAACAGACAGCGTGGATGCTACGAAGACTATGTGTGTAATGTCTCTGTTACAATTAATATTTGAGCAAATTAGTGATGTGAAATAGCCTATGTGAATTAGCCTATTAAAAAGTATCTTAACATTAACAAAACATATTTCGCCCCCCATGTTAATGACGAAAATGTCGGCAAGTTGGGCACCTGATTCTTTCCCCAATTTCTGACTTGTTGTTCCGACTTGAGCAGGTGTTTTTGTACATAATACAACTCGGAAACTCGTTTTTTAGATGTGTCCAACAACACATGAATGCAGCTACAGCCCCAACTAGTGACGTGTGTCTACGGTGCACACAATTTGATAGGCTTTGGTGCGCTTGGAAAAGTGCAGTCTGAACGCAAACTAAACCAAATGAAAAATGCAACAATTTTGCAACTTTACCCCTGAATCGCACCAAGTCCACCGAACTTTATATGTGAAAGCAACCTAACTTCCTCAAACTGCAAAGCTCTGTTAGCTGTGCCACTAGCGGTACCTCCAGCTGGCTTTGCCCACTGTTCAGCTCTAAGGACAGGGGATGTGTTAGCGATGGAGTCCCAGAACCCCCTCAGATCTCTCGTACTGGCTGGACTGGCTAGAAATCTCCCAGCTCGGCTACTGAAACTTTAACATTACTGTCTGGCTGTAAAACTAAGTCACTCTCCCGTTTGAACAATAAATCCACTTCCTCGTCTTCCTTTGACTCTCCCTTCAATAAATGAATGAAGATACAATTTAAAATAACTAAAAGCTAAATACACTGTTGCACTGAGCCCAAAAGCGGGCTTCATGTAAGCTGTCAATCAAAGCTGATTGTCAGCTTGATGGTGTTGAAAGTGACCAATCATAAGAGGGGTATAGCCAGCCTTGGTCTCCGTCCAAGATATGGACCAGAAATAATCAACAACACTACTCAATGTCCTTATTCATATTCAATGAAGTCTGTTGGTTTAGTTACTCTTTCATTCAACAGTATTTTTCTTGAGCTGCTGGTTGTCTGCTTCGCTGTGACGATCTGCTACAGGTGCTGCAGACAACACTGAGAAGATAGTGAGATGTGGAGTCAGAGCACACTCTCCTATACGAACTACACATGAAAACCTTCCATTCCAACCATTGTTTTCTGCCTTATTTGAACTAGCCAAAGCTTTCTATGTTATCCTGCCAGTTTTTACATAACAGAGTGGTGTTATTCAGGATCAGAACTGGGATGTATTTCTAAGTTCATAAAAAAACCCATGTTGGTGCTCTTATTTTTACATTGGCTTGTTCATGTTGAGTGTTAAACTTTCCATCTGAGTGCGAGTTATGTTTCAGCGCTGTCTTTTTACTTTTCCCTCCAGGAAACCTTGATAGAAGGTTTGGCTTTGGGATAAAAAAACATTCCTCTGAGTGGAAGATGAGTGTTATTTTTGAAATGCAATGATGGCTAGAGGTGATAATGGGTTTAAGGAGGATGGTGTATCTCGCCAAGAACTTTCCAACATGCATGTAATCTGTGGATGACCCTGAACTCTGAACAAACGCCAGAATATCTCTGTCTCGCCAAATCTCTCTCCCGCTCTCGGTGGGGTTATGTTTCTCCATCATTCTTACTTCATCATGATGAAGGCGACTAAGAATAGAATAGTATTAGTCCTCCTTCCTACTTTCTTCAGCCTTCAGCATTACTCAATCACTGCATGATTTCTCATCTCTCAGTTTCTGTTTATTCTGCAGCCTCACCCCTTCTTTCACTCTCTCCATGTGTATCTCTCGCCCATATTTCACATCACCCTGGAGTCTGCAGAAGAATGTGGTGTGTCATTAGCAATAATTTGGTTGGAATTTTTCTGTGATTTCTCCAAGGACTGTCCAGCTCAATATCACTGCTCTGGCTGAGCAGCCATTGGCTCCAAATACGGATCGTGTGCTCTAAAAATATCATTAAGAAATTTAAAAAGTTCTCCCAGATTCAAAATAAGACGACACAAAGTGCTTCTGTTGAGCATCTGTTTGCCTTTTTATATCTGCAGGTTCAAAAGAATGTATTTACATTAGTAAGCTAACCAAAAAGCATTCACCAACAGTGACACTTAAAGGAGCAGGATGTAACTCTGACACCATAGCATTTAAATGTGGGTACTGCAGTCCAAATTCAATTCAATTCAAAAAACTTTATTTATCCCCGGGGGGCAATTCAAGGTCACACAGAGCAGGAAATGAACAACAGTGCAGGTATGCTAAACATTTAACAAGAAATAAAGTGTCATTAAAAATAAAATAAAACAAAATAAAGTGTCAAAAATTTAAATACAAAATCTAAAATACAAAATTACAAGTTAAATATATAAAAAAAGAGAGTGGAGGTATAAGTGGACCGTGATCGGACTAAAGATGTAAACAGACATATATGCAGTAGTGAACAGATGTAAACAGAACTATTATGCAGTAACAGGAAATAAATATAAATATATATTTACAGAGCTATGTGCAAGTAGGCAGATACTAAATAATAAAGTGATAGAGTGCATGTCAGATAATAGAACAGACTAAATATATACTAGAGCTATGTAAAAAAGATGAATACTGAAGAATAAAGTGACCGTAGTGCAATGATGGATAAGATATGAAAACTGATATCAGACAGAGTAAAGTGGAGTAGTGCATGAAGACCAAAAAAAAGCATTAGGCGGTTAAGGTGCATGGCATAAGGAAAAAAACAAAAACAAAATAGGAGTTCACAGCTTAGAAAGTCTGTAGGATGAGGGGTGTTTGAGTCCGTTTTTCGGGGAAGTGTGGGGGGGTCAGGAGTTGAGGAGCTGGACAGCCCTGGGGACAAAGGTTGCTCTTCTCCTCTGTGTCCTGCAGCAGGGACAGCGAAGCCGGCGTCCTGAGGGGAGCCACTCGAACGCTGGGAAGAGAGCGTATGAGGGGTCCTTCATAATCCGACCTGCTAACCTGAGTGTCTGCTGCTCGTAGATGGTAGACAGAGTCCTTACAGGAAGTCCAATGATCTTAGAGCAGACTTTGACCCTGCTCTGCAGGCGGTTTCTGTTCTGGAGGCTGGTGGAGTGGAACCAGCAGGTTATGGAGAATGTAATGATGCTCTCGATGAAGGAGTAGTAGAAAGTCAGGAGGATGTTCTTGCTGACTCCAAAGGAATTGAGCTTCCTAAGGAGGTATTTCCGTTGCTGGCATTTCCTGAGAATCTCCTCTGTGTTGGAGGAGAATTTCAGCAGGCTGTCAAAGATGGTACCCAGATATTTGTACTCCTCGACTACTTCAACAGGCTTCCCATGGATTATGGTGTTTGCTGCTGCAGCCAGTTCCCTCTGCTTGTTGGAGAAGGTCACCACCATGTCTTTGGTCTTGTTCACATTCAGTTCTAAACAGGAGCTGTCACACCACTCCACAAACTCCTGAAGAGCTGGTCCGTGGTGCTGAGAGGGGCCTGACAGCAGAGACAGGAGAACTGTGTCGTCGGCGTACTTCACCAGATGACAGTTAGGCTGTTAGAGAGCTGTCTTCCCTAATGCCCTTCAGAGTTTAACCAGCTCTGCATCAGTCTTGATACCTTATTGCATTCTAACCTCTCCATTTTTCAAAAGCATCTCCGATATTGATCCTAGTTTGAGCACGTTTCTGCTCGTGAAGCTGATTAGACACATGCAGAGGCTTTTTAGGTCGGGTAGAATCAGATCTGAACCAGTTCTCTTGCCCGCTTCCATCGCTGCAACAACTGTTGGTTTGCCGTGATAACTGGTCTTATATCTGGCAAACTGAGGGGCATCCAAAATGGCCGTGGGGGGAGGGGGTCCTGTGATTGCATTGTCATTGTGAGTCTTAGTGTGAATGTTTGTATGTTTTTATGTTACTGAGCCTCAACAAAAGGTAATTTTCTGTCACTATGTGATGGACAATAAAGTTTTTAGAATCTTGAATCTTGAATGAATCTTGTTGTTACCTTGTAGGGTGCTAAACTAGGGATGAACATGTTAAGTTGGCTTAATGGTTAAACGTAATCACCCTTGCTAGTTGGCACCAGAAATACTAGTCTGTTAAACAAATTATTCATATTTTGGCCTTTGATGCCTGTCACCCGCCATTAGCCAGGGCTGTAACTCCAATGGCTCTCTCCGCTCTACCACCCGGATGTAAACAAGCACAGTGAACTGATAACATGTAGGAGCAGCGTGTCTGGCGGTATGTTGATCTAGAAAATGGAGGTAAAGTTATAGGCTGTCAGGTTAAACTGACATTTCGATCGGAAGCAAAGCGTGATCACATTTAGCACGGGCATGTTGATGTTATGATGCAGGAGGACAGAATGCTGGCACTGCTAGCGCTGCTAACGTTAGCCACACGGCAAGCCAGATTACATTGATACACCCTGACAATTTAAGATAAATTTTGCTCAATTTTAACTGTTTTTTGAGTGTTTTCTTACCTTAAGACTAGTGGGTTAAACGGACAAAGAGTTTAGTCGACTGTGAACATCCTTTTGCTTAACAAGGATGCAGTATTTTCCTTTCTTTTGGAGCCAACCTCAAGTGGACACTGGAGGAACTCGATTTATTTGTATTTTCGCTTTGGCTCCATTTTTCAACACCTGAGGTTGCAGTTTGGTTGGACTGTGTGTTGTGGTAGTTAAGTTAAGTTAGCTTAGATTCAATTTCTAAGCTAATTTAAGAGGCAATGTTTGAAAGCAAATCCTTTGAACTTCTCTGAAACAAACGCTTTCTACGTATGAATCAGTCCATAGGCTGTTAGCGTCAACCACAAAAGACTGAGACACTTTTATTTTTGTCATTTCACAGCTTATTACATATCGCAAATAAGCAATTTACTTACATTACTACATTACTCCACATCGCCCCTTTTAAATGCCGGTGTGAGCACCAGCTGAACTTTTTGGCTATCACCTTCTCCATCAACATTACTGTTTCTGTGGAGAATAAAAGTGTCCTCAGAGCAAAAACATGAGCCAGGTTTCTGTCAGAATGAAGAGTATCACTTTGGTTCTTCTCTCTTGGGTAATCCCAAAATAAATGTAATAATGTTCTTTTTAAATCTTAACATCTGTTGTAGGGCTGAACACTGATTGGATCTAACTCAAACTTATGTAAACTGATAGTCATCCTCCATTTTTATCCCTTCTCAATTCCATCTATTTTTCTTCCATTCGATCCATCTCTGTCCATCAGTTAAAGATGTTAGAAATGTAATCAGTGGAGCATTTTCTGCCCTTTTAATACATAACAACTATATATAACCCCCTGAAAACAATGTCTCTTCGTTTTTACGCTACAACACATGCAAATTTCGCTTAAACAACCTTGAATTCTTTGAGTCAGAGTCGCTCCTCTGGGACGTGAACTGTGACGGAGCGGTATTAATGCAGGACTTTCTGACTCCTAATGCTCTTTGAACTCTGCGTATGTGAGGCCTCATTCAGCCTGTGTTGACATCTGAAGGTTAACCGGTTGGTGTCAGACCCTCCAGTGACTGACCTGCAGACCTCACCAGTTGACACACTGTGTTTTAGGCCGTGAGGGTCTGAATGGGAGGTGGGGGGAGCCGTTAATGGGAGTGAATGGAGGGTGAAAGAGGGTCAATGAGGATAGAATGCATAATGAAGTTGCAGCTGAGAGGCCAAGAGGCTCCTTCTGCTGAGAACATGCAGTCTAGTAATCTGTTCAACTGAAAATAGGGTGCTTGGAGGCGCACTTGTGTTTTTTCCTTATTTGCACATACAAGTATTTAATAAGACTTGTCAGCTACTGCAGTGTTACTATCTGCTGACCTCGGCATTTTGGATCTCATAGCAGTGTGTGATTTACTATGTGGCTCAACATTTAAGCTACTTAATCAAAAGTGTTTCCATGTATGCTGTTCTACACTCCATTAAACCAAATCCCTTTTCATAGCTGGTCTGTTTGTGTCTTAAGTTACGTAAACGATGAGACTTAATCGAGTTAAACTGAAGTGGAAACCTCCACTTTTAAAAATTGAAGCCTACATGAGAACAAAAAAGCTGCAGTTCCTCGAGTGTCCAAATCTCAATTAAGGTGCCATATTAAAATGCCTCTTTTTAAATAAGAAATACAAATGTTTACAACCTGGCAAAAATGGCAGTTTTGGTTTCTATAGCTCATTTCTTTAGCACATTTGTTTCTCTAAAATTCATCCGTTTTGATTAGATTTGACCTCAGAGTTATTCATACATTTGCATAAAGAAGGGCGTGAGGGTTCAGAACAAATGGGCCTAGTGTGAGTGCTCCTTAAGTCTCTATTTGATCTTGTGACTAGACGGCAAGACTCAGGCCTAATTAAGCACCTGCAAGAGAAGGTTGCACAGCTTCCTAACAGTAGCCAGCCCATGTACAAGCCCCCTCCCAGCAGCAGTAGCAGTAAAATAGTTCAGCATGCCTCAGCATCTACGCCCCTGCCCTCAGTGGTGTGTAAGGGAACCTTAGAAACAAGTTAGACAACATTGGTCTAAACAATCATAACATTAGGCTTGTTTCAGATTTGAATTTTAAGACAAGGCAATGCATATGAGTTATATGTTCTCTACAAGCTTAGGGTGTCGCCGAGCACCTGTTCCATTGTGTGTGCTTTTGTGGGTAAACTGTGTGCCGCTGTAGCTCGTCAGTTTTCGCGATAAGAAGTTGTTTGTTGGTAAGTAGGTAGCTGCAGCTTCTCTTCTCTCTTATCTACTATTATCTATGCCTCTATGTCGTAGAGAAGTGTGGGGTTGTTGTGAGACGTGAGGTTATTGTACTAAAAAGGCTTTTAGAAGTCTGATGTCACCTGAGTGATGGACAGCTTCTCTGCTCTCAGCTGCTTGAAGTTACGTTTCAGAGCTTTGACTGTCACAGCGCTATGACGCTATCCATGGTTCTGATAGCTTTTTCTTTGACCTCTATACTTTGGAAATACAACAGCCTCAGTTACACATTCAACTGTCAAATTCAACTCATGCTTGGTACTGTATATATTAGGCCTACGCCTAATCGTGTGCGAATGCTTTGTGTGCATATGTGTTTGCATATGCACACTACGGAGCTCAAGGGCCCGTCGTAATAGCCTGCACTGGGGCCCGTTGTTACTACCTTATGTCACTGGCTCTTGTGGTCCTACTGTGGGCGAGTTTTCATCTTTGACACATGCACACTGACAGACTCGATGTCCGGGTTGACGCAGCGCCAGGATATTTATTTTGGCTGAGCCTGAAGAAGTTAAAGCCGTTTCCTTCTCTTATCTGTGCGTTTTTGACTCTGCATCGTTTATGCATGCAGTGTAGGGGGTTGAATGATATCTTCGTTGTCCCGGAAGTATCTGCTGGACCCCCTTTGACAGCAAACCATTCTCTATCCAGCTACGCTAACCTTCATAACCGTCTGGATTTAAACTGTTCCTCTTCTTCAAAGTAAGAGATACAAATATTTTCTTTAACTCAATTTATTTACTGAGATTGTTTAGACTTCTTATCTAATCTTATCTAATCCAATTTTAACTCATCTAATTCAATCTAAAGTGATCTAATATGATACAAATCTAATATAAAATAATTAAATAATTCCTCTCTGATCTCTGAAATTCTCCATCGTCTGATTTGTGTTTCTAAAAGTGCACCACGCTCTCTGACACTTTATAAAATGACATAAATACAAGAACATTTCTCAGATTTCTTTAAGGATTTGCAGATGTTTCTCTCTCTCTCTCTCGCTCTCTACCTGTGTGTGTGTGTGTGTGTGTGTGTGTGTGTGTGTGTGTGTGTGTGTGTGTGTGTGTGTGTGTGTGTGTGTGTGTGTGTGTGTGAACAGCTGGTTTAACAATCAGTTCTGAAACACAGAAAAAGGTTTGAATCAATAGGCAGTTAAAATTGAAATGTGATTGAAACTGACAGCGTTGCCATGGCATACACCGTGTGTGTGTGTGTGTGTGTGTGTGTGTGTGTGTGTGTGTGTGTGTGTGTGTGTGTGTGTGTGTGTGTGTGTGTGCGTGTGTCTACCAAAGTCCTTCCTTTATATTTCAAACTGTCTGTGAGTGTAAATCCAAATGTTTGACCTGCTGGGTGGCAACATGTGTGGACATACTTTGCAAATTAAGACAGAGTTAATTTTGGCAGTTTATTCAGATTATTATTATTTAGTCTTAAACATAAATACTTATTAGTTTTAGTAACATTTGAGTCATTTTTACCCATTCTAGTTTTAGTCTACTTTTGGTCGGCTGAATGTGAACTGATTCCATTAACCGGATACAGGTGACAGAAATTGGTATGAAGACGACAGGTTGTTTTTATAAAGTCACAAACACCTCAGTGTTGCACAGTATTGGGATACTATCTGCAGTAGATTTAAAAACGCCTTAATACTGATACTTTATGAATGACAGTGTTTTAACATGTGCCGTCTTTCACTCTGCTTCACACACACGCTCTTCTTGATCTCTGCTGCGCAGCACACACACCTCTTATCTTTCCTACGCTTATTTTGAAGAACAGAGTCACACATTAAGTACAATATCATGGATATTGAATCTCCCAAAGCCAACCATTAAGATTTTAGTCCTGCTTTTGAGGACAGAGTCGGATATATCGGAGAGAGAGAGAGGAGAATGACATGCAGGAAAGGAGCCACAGGTTGGATTCAAAACTGGACCGTCTGCTTTGAGGACTTCAGCCTCTGCACATAGGGCGTGCAAACTAACCACTAGGCCACTGGCAACCAGCCAATTTGCTTTGAAGTCGTTTCACTCAGCACTTGGATCATGCGCCAAAATGAGCAATTGGAGATTTGATTTAATAAATCAGACATATATATTTTCCTTTATTGTGATTTGCATAGATTTTGAATGTGAAAGCTCTGAACAGGAAGGTGTAAACTTTCAAAAGCAGCACAGCGTCCATGCACGCCACTGAAGAAGGCGTGCAGCATACAGAGCTTTGAGCAGGTTCATATCCTGACTAATGAAAGTTAAAAAGAAACAAGCTTCTGTCCAGAGACATACGAGTGTACCTGTGAAAATCATTTTAAAAATAGAAAGGTCTTAACCTCAGGACATTTAAACCGTTACATAACTCTATCAGGTGATTCACATCAGGCCCGATCGATCAATATTGGAACAAACTTTTAACGCAATATTTTGTCTTCTTGCAATATATTGAGATTGTTTTAAAGGAAGTTATATCAGATAGGTGCAGTGTCTTTTAGTTACATCAGATAAAATGCCAGTCAAACTGTTAGACTTTGTATTATTTGGGACTTTAAAGGTGCACTTTGGAGTTTTGGTTGAGAAATGTGAAAGCTGGAGAAATGTACAGATTCTGTGGTATATGGTCATAACTCTAAAGACAAACTGTCCTCAGAGGAACATTTGGATCACTGTTAGAAGATGAAATGCTAGGCGAGAAGTTATGGTGGTGTGCCCGCCACAGTGAAACCGTAACTCTCCAGGTAGCTTTTTAGCTCTAAACAGTGTTCCAGGGACCCATTTTTTTTCCTTTGAATAAAGTTTGTGTATTCAGTTCAGAAAATAAAGCATAGAATTGTTTAATTTACTTACAAATTTCATGACCAAATATCCATAGTGCACTTTGAAGTAATTTTTTAACTTCAAATCTAAACCTCCTCTTACTTTCATCACACACCGTCCAGCCCTCTGACAGCAGCTCTGACACACACGGACGAGGAGGAGGAGTAAAGGAGGAGAGAGATCAGGTGGGGCGACACGTTTCATCATAATCTTTAAATACATTTGTGCTTCTCAGTCACCTAAATGTCATCAACCATATCAAACGATGTTCAACGTTACGTGTAGTCGACATGAGCAGCCCTGTGAGTGTAACTTCTAATTGAACCAAAGCTCACCGTGTTGAGCTGCCTGTGACTCACACAACACTTCACCGTGTGCGCAAGTGCAGCTGCTAAAATTAAACAATCAGCCACACTTCTGCTCTGTACACGGAGTGTCCACAACGTTAACAAGCAAAATACAATTATTTCAAATCTGTGTTTGACCGTCTGCTTCGTGCATCATGCAGGTTAATCTATGACAGCAGCAGCGTCGCCTGGTGCCTGAAAAACTCACTCACTGCATGCACACTCACAGTGGTCAGCTCTCCGACGACTGACGGTGATGTCAGACAGACTTTTATTGAAGCTTAGTACTGGAAACGAAAAAACTGGCAGTTGCATCAAACTACATAAAAGTGTCAGCATGACGTGCCTCAGGTCACTTGACTCACATCGCAGGACATGTGAGTGTATATACTGTGCATGCACACATCGCAATTTCGATGGTAAAGCGATACATCGTTCAGCCCTAATGAATTTAAGACTTGAATTATTCAAGCCTTTTTGAGTCAGACTTCACCAGCTGCTGTAAAGCCTGGACTTTTCCTGCTTTGCACATTGAGATTCAGAGTGCCTTAAAAGAGTTCATGCAACATTTTCTCCAGGAGCCAAATGAGCTCAGAGCCGCTTCTGTTCCTCCTGCAAAATGTTAACTTCCCCTCCACTTTATACTCTTCATTCTCTTCTTCTCCATATCTGCTCTTTCACCCACTTCAACCATTGATTACAACATATCCACTGGATGTTTGAGCTTGTTTATGAATTAGACAACATCTTGGTCTGATCGTGGAGCTCTGAAGCACGACTAATCAGTGATCCGTACAAATATCATGTTTCATTATCTCAACTTTATCCACACTATAAATGTAACTATAACATATCCAGTATAACGGAAGAAGAGATAAAAGAGTGAATGATTAACTATGGCTCGTGTCCTCAGGAGTCCCACTGTTTACTGCCGTAACTAATTTAAAGTCTGAAGCTGTTTGAGGTTGTAAACACGTCCAGCAGCACTCATGACATCAGCGCTTGTTGTTGTTCGACAAAGCATGCTGGAGTTACACATTGGCCGTCCTGGTGTAAACTGTGTGTGTGTTTTTGGTGTCAGGGAAGACACACATTCAATCACTGCACTGTTAAACAAATACTCTGCCATGATGAATTTTTAACTCTTGCACACACACGAAAAGGAAGGACAACACAAACTACTGACTCTCAGGGAGACCACCAAGCTCGTGGTTTGTTTGGTATAAAAAGGGTTTCTTGCAAAACACCCAAAAAATAAATACACACACTCCTCAGCATAACATCTACAACATAATATCCACGAGCATCACGTGATGTTCTTATGGTGATCAGCTCTTGCATTGTGTTTGTTTTGCTGTCTCTAAAAAGCAAGAATGTGTTATTTCTTGTTCGTAGTAAAATGACAAATTCAAGGGAACAAAGAGAGAGAGAGCGCATCTCTGCGGCACTTATATAATGTGATTTAATTTTTGAAATAGTTTTTAAAGCTTCTGTGTTTCATTAACATGAACACAAGATTCTAAAGAACTGGCGACCAGGCTTGGGTTGACGATGTGGTGTCAGAGCATTGTGGGAAAGAAGTTGACCTGCTGACTGCAGCCTTCATGATGTCGGACTAGCAAACTGAGTTTAACGTTCTTCAGAGTTGTCAAGACGTTATCAGTAGGGCTGCACCATATTGGAAGAAACTGACATTTCTTTCTGCAAAATACGTCCCTATATGAGAATATACAGGAATCTGTTTCAGATAAATGAAGTGTCTTCTTTTATGTGCATCAGTTAAACTGAATTCATACTTTTTCATATCTGGATCTTTGAGTCATTTTCTGCTTTCAACTCAAAACCCCTCAAACTTTTTATTCTGTGTCCAGCCCCCCACAGATGTAGACACCAGGCAGGGGGGATCAGGTGGAGTTCCAGACTAGATGATTTTAATGTCCTCATGTGAATTGTGAGCATTCATCAATAATATCTAAATCAGTCAGTTACTATACAGTGAAAAATACTATAGATGCTGTGAGCTGTGTTCAGAATGACTTTTCTTTATTCCAGTGTCCTAGAAAACTGATATATATATATATATATCATGTTTCTTTTCTTTGATGGTGTCGGTGTGATTGAGGCTCTGACAGGTCTTTTCACGAGTGTTTTGCCATCTGTGTTCACAGTTCTTCCCAGTGTGTCTGACTCTTTCTAATATAGAGCAGTCGATTTTAGCTGCAAGGGAGAATCATTATTTTAACCATTTTCATTTTCTGTGTAGACAATGTAGACCCTGACCCCAATCAGAAAACCATTTCTAGATGAATGCATAAATATAACTTTTTCAGTTTATTGTTTTTTTTTGTTGTTGCCTTGCTTACAGCGCTCTTAGTTTGAACCGTTCAACTTTTGGTACAGCGCAAAGGGTAGCAGCACACTTCTGATTTCAGCTTTGTCAACAACAGGAGAAACTAATGTGACTCGTCCAGGTCCAGGCTTCAGGTAGAGTCAGTTCATGGGGAGAGAGAGACAGTGGGGAATGACATGCAGGACAGGGGCCAAAGGTTGAATTCAAACCCAGGCTGCCTGCCAGAAGGACTACAGCCTCCGTACATGGGGCATGCACACTAACCACTGGGCTACGGGTTCTCCTCACGCTCTATTTTTAACAGTGAGAATTGAAGTACTTCTTTTTTTTTCAGCCAGCAAAACAGTTTATTAGTATTATTGTCTTCAGTCTAGCGAAGACAATCTCCCTCTTTAGTGCATGTAAACATAGTTATTTTGTCTTTACTTTGAGTATTAAAGGGAAACAAAGGGTGTCCACAGCAAAACTTCAGGGAAACAGGAGGATTTTTACAATTTTGTTCAACTTTTTTTTTCTGTTATCACTGACAGCAGTGTCTCCAAAATAAGTCCTGTTTTCTTTCTTCAAAAAGTGGGTTGATGGGGCGCCGGTGGACTAGTGGTTAGTTCGAGCGCCCCATGTACAGTGCCTGCAGTCCTCGAAGCGGGCGACCTGTTGTTCCTTTCCTGCATGTCATTCCCCACACTCTCTGTCCCTGATCTCGGACTCTATCCACTGTCCCGTCTCTACGATAAAGACACAAAAAGCCCCAAAACAAAAAAATAAAAAAGTTGGTTGTTTGACCCGTGCACTGAACACCACAAGCAGACTTGTTTTCTTCATACTTGGGCTGAACAGTTAATGTTGAAAGGATTGTCTTTGTATGTGCACATCCCATTTCAGGCTATGACTGTTCGAATTATATTCTATAATCCTTAATGTTATAGGTGCAGCACCAACAGTCTGCATGTAACACCACTGTAAACATGCTGTAAACACTGCAACACTTTTCTTGCAATTTAGCAAAAATACAGAGCAAGGTGTCTGTGGGTGTCATTAGCACGGCAGGCGGCAGCCATTTAGAGTCGACTGGTTTGGATATTTAAGGTAATCTGAACCTGTTTAAAACAGTTAGTACTTGTGCTGTATGATTTATGACAGTTTGACAGATGAATATAGATTCATGAGCAGGAACAAATCTTCTGCAGCTTGACAGAACTCCTGGGATTTGGCTCTTGGCTCTTTTCACAGTGAGATAAAGTCAGTGTGGTGAAACAGCTCAGGCAAACTTCAGAAATCGATCCCTTAGACACAGAGGCTGAGTGTCAGCTGTTGACATCACGCTGCAGAAAGACGCTCTCTGGTTTCAAGCTTCAGGGAGTCTCACAATCACAGTAATCACCTGAGCTGTCTGACAGGTGTGAAGCCGTCTGACAGATGGTTCACTTTCTGTCTGTTTACATGTCAGCCAGTCTCTGTCTGCTGTAATTTCCACTTTGTCACGTTCAGCCTGTTACTGCTCCAGTTTGAGTATTTTAATATCTAAAAGTGCTTTCACATTTAAGCTGTTTGTTGTGAGTCAGTTGATCTGGGCTGACCTAAAGTTCTGTAACAGACTTGATTTTCCTGCACTCTTGTTCCCCCGAGCGTGTCTACAAATTACGAAATTGCCAATGACAAAGACGTTGCAGACCGTTTCACGGGGTCTGCAGTTAGCCTTAAATGTTAGCTGTTGAAAAAGTTACATCGATGTAATCATGCAATAGCCTCAGAAAGACTTGGGAACAAAAGATACAGCTATGTCGACCAGTCGTCCCCAGTCCAAAATGCGACTGCTAGCCTCCTAACAGGCCCAAAAACAGAGGGACGACATTACCCTTGTGCTGCTCTCTGTCCACTGGCCTCCTGTTTTTACAGGATTGATTTTAAAATGTTGTCACTGACTTTGAAAAGACAGTGAATAGACTGGCACTTCCTTATTTGAATGAACTGATAAGTGTCTGCCAGAGTACTGAGGTCCATCAACCAGCTGCCCCTGGATGTGCCCAAGACCAGACTCAAAAACAGGACCAGGGGCGATCAAGCTTTTTCGGAAGCTGCTTCAGTGGAGCAGTTCACCTCTTCACATAAGATCTGCCCCGACTCCCTGAGTGTTAAAAATCACTGCTGAAGACTTATCTCTTGTTTTCAGCTTTCACTTCATGATGAAAATGTTTTATCCCAACAGATTTTAGACCTACTTTATATTCATTTATCATGTTTCACCTGGATAGATTTTAATATTATTTTATGATATATGTTTGACCTTTTTACTCTGTACAGCACTTTGGCCAGCCTTGGTTGTTTTAAATATGCTATATAAATAAAGTTAACTCGGCTGGACTACTGTTTAAAAAAACTAGGTCTTCTTCGGGGTAAACGTGAAGGATCACCTGAAGAAGACATCCGGTCGAAATGTTATGATCCAAACTTTTTGTGGAATTCAAGAAAGTGCGGGCATATCTTCTTCTTCTTCTTTTTCTTTCCCCATGACGATTATACAACACTAAGAAGTTGCTATTAGCTGAGATGGTTGACTGGACATTCAAATCTTTAGGAAGCTGATTTTACAATAGATTAAGTCTGAGTTTGGAAACCTTACAAACTGAAAGGCAATGCTTTAGAAAATAACAGCTGTTACAGGTTTACAGTGTGTAGCTTTAAAACATTTCCAGCCATGTGAAAACAACCAGTGCTTACGTTTCCATTCAGTTTCAAACAATAAAACCTTGAAACATCCAGGAAACTTCAGAATAGAAATAGAGTACAGGTGACCTCAGGTCCTTTTTACAGCTGCTTTATTCTCGATTGTTTGTTTCTGCTTCTTTGAGTCGATGATGACGGCAGAAAAAAGTCCTTTTCCCACGTGAAGGGACAGCAGTGTGTGTGTGTGTGTGTGTGTGTGTGTGTGTGTGTGTGTGTGTGTGTGTGTGTGCGTGCGTGCGTGCGTGCGTGCGTGTGTGTGAAAAAACACAAGCAGAAACCCAGAATCAGGGGAAACTGAGACAAAAATACACAAACACAATAACACACACATGAGACGGAGGAAACACAGACAGGACATATATAACACATACACCAAACATGCAAATGCATATAGAAACAGACGTAAATAAGCACATTGTTTCTGGTGGGAAATGGTGTGTGTGTGTGTGTGTGTGTGTGTGTGTGTTTGTCTTTTAACTATTACAGGCAGCAAAATACAATGGACAGCTACAGTCTGTCTGTTTTAATACAAAGGCCAGTGTGTGTGTGTATGTGTGTGTGTGTGTGTGTGTGTTCCTGTCACAGTAATTGTGTGGATGTTAAATTAATGTTTATCATAAATAGCACAATGGCATCTATCCATCTATGTGGTGTTGAAGGACAGGAAGAGAGATAACATTCACAAAAACTCTGAATACATCCGTCAGAGAAGAAGAATTAGGAGGGTGGTGAGGGACGGTATAAATGTTCTCTGTCGGCCATATTTACGAGTATTTTACACTTATTAACATGGATTGTTGTACGGTACAATCTCAGTTTTGGTGGCAGGTGGGAAAGTACCTGAAACTTGAACCCATGTTCAAGCCTCCTCACATGGGGTTCGACCTAGCCGTTAGGACATCGGCGCCCCATGCTGCGTTTTGAACTGTCTTTTCATTTATCTGTATGATGAATATGTTTACTTCTGTTTTCCACTCATTTGACTTCTGCATTTTAATTCCTACAGCAAAATGTTTTAACGGTACAGAGTAACTAACATTAATTTATGAAATAAAAGTGTGAGACAGCTAGAAGCGTGGGGCTTCCCACAGTGCGTGAACAGCACGACTGGTGTTGTGAGTTTCAGTTCAGTTTAACGTCTGTGTCATTAAACTCAGTTGTTGATAAATACACATGAAGAGCTCTGCTTGGCTTTAGAGGAACTGCTGGATTTATTCACTGACAAACTGCAGCTCAAACTGAACATTCAATGCTCACAAATAACCTGAATAAATGTTATATCAGCACACCGTCCCGTCTCAGAGGTCACCCTCACTGTACACACACACACACACACACAAAGTTTCAAAACAAGTATGCACTACTTTTCTTGTATTTTTTGATTGACTGAATCCATAGGTTCCCTGAACACCATGCTTCCTCTCATCTCAACATTAGAGTCATCTTTTCTTCATGGTAGACCAGTCAAGCATTGTATTTACTTACTCACAGCAATGTTTTTTATTTTATAGACTTTTTAAATTCAGGTTTACACTGTTATTGAAAGACATTCATCTCACACTCATATAGGCCCGAAATACACACATGCACAAACAGGACCTGTGTACATTCATTAATGGAGAGATGTCAGAGTGGGGCTGCTACACATGGAGCGCACCAGTGCCGTTAGGGGTTTGGTGCCTAGCTCATGGGCACCTTGGCAGTACTCGGGAAGTGACCTGGCACCTCTCCAGCCACCAGACCAATTTCTATACTTTGTTCTGCAACAGGACGTGAAACGACGACACTCCGGTTCCCAACCCAAGACCCTACAAACTGAGATACGCCCGCCCCCAATACTTAACAATAGTTCAAATGATTTAATGATCAGTAAATTCTGTTTGCTTGTGTTTTTAGGCCTGAAGAAATAGTCATCATAGCCAGTCAGGTAGCAGGTCGCAGCCTCTTTGTGCAAAATAATTAGCTTATACTGAAATATTAGTGTGTTACAGGTGCAAGAGTACAGAATAAAATCTCCATATCCCTGAAATAGCAGAAGTGATAATCAGTGAAGGTGTCTCTGGTCTCTTTCAGGACTCTCCACCAAAACCAGACATGGAGCAGAAGTTGCGTTCGGCCTCCAGCGTCGATGAACTCATGAGTCTCATTTATCCTTCGTACTGGGCGTCTCTGAAGTGCAGATCCAAACTTTCTGCTGCCGCCTCATCAGCCTCCAAACTCTCCCCGCGACCTCAGCCTCGCAGACAGAGACCGCCGGCTGAAACAGAGGAGCCGACATTTGCCGCTGCCTACCTCAACCTGGATCTCCTCAAAAGTACGTTTTGCTATGTTTTTATTATGCAAAAGTGAGCTCAGATCAAGTGTTCTGATTGGATATTATTAATTCCATGAGGGCTGAGAAAGAGAACAAAATCACTGAGACTTTTCACTCCATGTACTTATCAGTGCACCCCAGCCAGATGTTAAGGTAATAAGGTTAGGTAATAATTGACTCTAAATAGTATGTACAATTTGAACATCATTCTCTATTTAAGTAGACTTGAAAGTAGCAACAAAGATCATAAACTCTTTAGGAAAATATTTACTGAGGTAACAAATCAATGATGAAAGATAGATTTCTAATCTACTGTACGTTCAAACTTCCTATTGCAACCAGTGGACTCTGTCCCCCTGCTGGCTTCAGCTTTCAAAGGTTTGATGATTATTAGATAACGTATCATTTTGCCTTTTTGTATTGCCGTGCATGTTTGCAGCAGCTGCAAATATTATTGCAAGACTTATTGCATGGCCATGTTCTTATTCTTTCTGTGTGTGTGTGTGTGTGTGTGTGTGTGTGTGTGTGTGTGTGTGTGTGTGTGTGTGTGCAGGCATAGAGTTGGAGTGGAGGAAGACTCAGTGCATGCCCAGGGAAGTGTGTGTCGACGTGGGCAGGGAATTCGGGGCTCCCACCAACATCTTCTATAAACCGCCGTGTGTGTCCGTCTACAGATGTGGAGGGTGCTGCCACTCTGAGGACAAACAGTGTCGGAATATCTCCACCGGATACCTCAGCAAAACGGTAACAACAATGGCTGAACTCTCCTTTTATAACGCTAACATGCCTGAATATTGATCCTACGTACAGTGGATCTTTGACAAGGAAAAGTTTGGAGCACTGAGGTCTGGTTTTTTGTAGTTTTGCACAAGTCCTTTTGTCCTTAAAGCGTGTAATTGTGCTGCAGAAATCATTGCCATAAGGTAGAATGTATGAGTGTTGGTAATGGTCTCCAGAGTACAACTGCAATTACAGAGAAAGAGTTGTAGCATGCCATGATTTAACATTGGCTTATGTGGTCCGAACATGCTGTGCGCTCGTGCGTGCCTGTATGTGTGTGTGTGTGTGTGTGTGTGTGTGTGTGTGTGTGTGTGTGTGTGTGTGTGTGTGTGTGGTGTCTCTCAGTCGGGGGCTCTTCCTGCGTCTGCCCCGTTCACTGTGGTCTCGTAAATCGCTGCAGAAAAATGATTCGACAGAGTTTGTTTTAGCTGGCCATAAAAGGAGCTTTATATGTCGCTGTGAGATAATAAATCAATTAAAAGTTCATTTGAAGGATTAATTATAGAGTCAATAAACCAAGTGGACCCTTAGTTAGAAGAAAAACAGAAGATTTAATGACGTGTTCAGCTTAAAGAGAGTCTTCAGGGCTGCCAAAAAGGAACAATGCTCTAATCATTAAGAAGAACTGATTATATTTGAGCAAACACTGCCTAGTTTGTCTGGTGAAACCTCACCTGTCGTGTAATGTCATTATAAGGCTAAATGTAACTTTGTACAAAAAAAATGGACACGTGAATTGAAAATTAATCAACTCCTAAACGCTCCCCAGTCGATCATCATATACCAAACTTTAAGAACACTTCTTAGCGCACAAACTGTTTGCAGTTGTTGTGTGTTTCATCTATCATCAGCTGCAGTATCAATTGCTGATACCGTTTTGGCTTTCAAATACACAAAACTGCACAAAATGTGTCTTTAATAAATTCAGATTTTTCTTTGACAGACAAACAAAATAAGAAAACCAAACCTACAAGGTCACAGCTACTTTATGCTTCATGCAGATATCACCAGGTTAACATTCTCACGATGACAACATAAATGTTCAACAGGTAGTGTTTTGATAACTAAAGCCCTTTTTGCATGGGATTAGTCAGTGTTTGGTGCAGCGCGTTCTCTCTGGATACGAGAAGTCTGCAGTTCACTCAAATCTTCTGACATTTCTGATTGAAAACGAGTTCTGCATGACAGCAACAATAAACAAAGCACTAAAAACTTCTACACAAAAAGTCAATGTCGTGCACCTTGTGTTTTGCAGCTAATTCCTTGATCTGCACATACTGTAAGTCAGTGTTTCCCTTAAATACAACAAGTATGTTTTTGTTTTCTCAAGCGTTGTAGCGTGGCGCTGTTCTACGTGCTGCAGCATTTTGGTTGTAGAATCCGAGTGGGATTTTCTGGAATAACTTCATCAACAACCAAGTTGCATGAAGAGGGAAAGGATTGTAGAGGTCAAAAAGCTCCAGCAGCACTTTTAGTAGGAAGATCAACTTTATTAACAAGTTAGACCTACACGTTTCAGCTTGTGGCCTTCATCAGGGTCATCATCATTTTGGTTGTACACATTTTTTTGTCGTTCATCAGTCTCCGTCAACATTTGAACTGTGTATGTTTTATCTCGTCTGCTTACTTCCCGTCTACACTCCTGATTTGAAACAAGATGGTGCTTTCGCCAATTCAAAATCATTTGCCATGTCTAGTCGTCAGCTACTAATCATACAAGAGAAGCCAAAAGCTGAGCTGAAAGCTTACATGCACCCTCTGCTGGTTAGAAAAAGAGTATTGCAATATCATTTTGTGTCATCGATTTGATTTGTCCCTTATTTGTATTGATGTTAAAATGTATCCTGAGGTATCCTTAAATCAATATTTCTATGATGAATAGAATTAAGTTATTTTTCTGCATAACAAACATACCATTTCTATTCTTCATTTCCAAATTTTGGAATATAAAGGTGTCGGTGAATTTCATCACTTCCTTCCAGTCAAAGGGACATCCTATGTGGCCTGGAGGACTTAGAGGGGTTTTATGAGATCCACATGCTGCATGTGTGGTAATGTTTGGATCAGATCCAAACCACTAAATGATTTCTACTGAAATTCAGCGAAGACGTTTAATGACGAGGCACGTACTCAGGCAGGCACAGATGTAATATAAACCCGGTGGTGCTACTCGGCCAGCAAACCTGAAATAGAGGCTGCACAGTTCAATGGATACTGGGTTGATTCCCAGTTTAAATGCTTTACAGCGTAAGATCTTCTTACACGTGTGTAAACACTGCTTTGAAAGAAGGATATCCATTTCACATAATCCTCATATAAACAAACATTTGTGGGCATTAAAATAAACCATGGAATGAAAAATTAGGTTTTCAAATTGGTTTATTTTAAAGCTTCAAATAAAGGACGGAAATTGGCCACAGGATTGTACTTTATCATCCAGATATTTTTCTTCCATATACATTACTGCCAAGAGAATCCGTTCACAGGAAGCCAGGGAGATAATGCTCGGATTACGAAAGATTAACTGTCCATACACGTTAAAGAAATGTGTAAATATAGAAATTGTTTGGGGAGAAATAAACTGGGAGAGTTGCCACTGTGCACATAAACGAAGATTTGCTTCATGATTCAGCTGCTCTGTTGTGAAAAGTGCAGCAGAAGCCGATGACGTCTGGCGTGAAGCAGCTGAGGTATGTGAGCAGCAGGTTGCTGTTGAGCTCTGGGATGAGCTGTAATGTTTACTCTGGTTTATAGTAAGTGCTGCTGCTTTCTGTTGACTCTGAGCTCTGGTTTGAAGATTCTTGGATGTTCTGGATGTAAGAGCACGTGTTTATCTGTCATCTTTTTCTAAAGCAGAAGGTCACTCAGTGGGACGTCTTCCTGCAGCCTGACGAGGAGCTCAGTGCAAAACATGAGCACTCAGTGAAGACAGAGAATAGTTCAAGCTCTACAAAATGTCTAAGTTGAAGTGACAGGACACAACATATTGTGGTGTGATGGGCTGATAGTATACCATGATTGTGAGGCAAGATAAATCTATATATTTTTTTGCATTCTGTTGAAAAAGCTTAACATTGTGATAATCAAGTAAAGATATTTAAGATTTTTTAAGATTTTTTTTCTCCTTAATTATAAGAGTTATTATGGGCTTCTGTTGTCTCTGGTTTTCAGTCTTTGGTGGTGTACAGTGGTATTTTCAATTGGCTAAAAAAGTAGAAAAATACTTCCCAAAAGTTGGTGATCATTGGGGGCGTTATGTCGCGTGCCCCATGTACAGAGGCTTAAGTCCTCATTGCAGCGGCCGTAGGTTTGAATCCGACCTGTCATATCTCACTTTCTCCTCCCAACATGTCCTTTTCTATATTATCTAAAAAAGAAAATAAATAAAGGCCAAAAAAGGCCCCAAGAAAAGATGGTGATCATCTTTTGTTTTATAAGTATACTTACGTATATGAGAGGTGGTGCTCCACAGTGCGCGAACCAGCAGCCGAGCTGTCTGCCTATCTACCAGTATTTAGAGGCTTCAGTTGTTTATAGCTAACTTTGAAAAGTGTGTCAGTTTTTAACAAGCAGCAACCTCCGGTGTGAAAAAATGAAGCCAATGTGGAAGTGCAAATTCCTGCAGTTAGTCGTGGGCCCGCTTCAGCCTGGCTCCAAGAGCCCCAAAAATCACATACAAACTACAGCCTGTTTTTACAGCTTGGTACAAAAAAAACAAAATAGGTCTGATTGGTTATTGTCCTCATGGGCGTAGCTGACATGATTGACAGGTGGGCGCGATGTAACAGTTTGCCATAAGGCTTAAAACCCTTCTCAGCTCCGGCTCTCAGCATGTCGTTAGGTTCACTGAAAGTTAGGCTGGGACAGGATTTCTAGCATGGCGGCTGCTGCCGATGAGCATCCTGAGCCCCCTGCCGTATCTGGAGCCCCCAGCCCATGGCTTTAGTCACTCAGGCTTCGTCCAATAATATTTACAGAAGAACTTAAATCAGTTATCAATAAAACAAAAAGGATTTTCTACTCTGATGAGCCCCTGGCGACAAAACCTGTTTCCAGGGAGGTCAGGGTGGAAATAAGGGAGACAAAACTGAAGTATAAGAATAACATTGAAGATCTGTTGAGTGGTGGTGACCTCAGAGCAGCCTGGTTCCCCAAGTTCCCTTTTTGGGAAAAGTCTGATGTCTTGAGTAATATTTCCATGCAAAGAGATTCACTTGTTCCTCAGAATTACTTATTAGTCATCTTCAGGAAACTGACACAACTCTGTTGAAGGGAGTCAACATAAGGGAAGCTGCTGGCCCTTTAAAAAACAAGAACAGTTTGAACCAGAGGTGTTTGTGGTCAGTACTGAGCTCATTCAGAACGAGAGCACATCTGTGTGAAGAGTGGAGATACAGATTGCTTCTCTTTACATTCAGAGTAAACTACACAGAGGAGCTTTTGATTATAATTTAGATTTCATGAATTTACAATTTATTGTGGATTACTTTCATGGCTTAATGTAACGTTACGCTATGTTTAATCTCAGTCAGAAAGCTGATGTTTTTTATTCATTATTGTTTGGTTGATATTTTCAGATCCGATGTGATGATGTTTATGGTTGCAGACCAGAGGCCACTCCAAATTCAAGATGGCTGCCCTCTTTAACAAACTGATCACCTGATGAAGGACAAGTCCCGAAACATCGTCAAAAAATGTTCTTTGCAATTGTGAAATTGCTAAAACCCAGCAACAAACACGAGCTCTCAAAGGCAGAAAATGTCCTGCACTTAAACATATTCTTGTTGTAAGAGGATATGAGAAGGGGAAACACAGAACTGATAACTTTTCATTATGTGCCAAAACTAGGACACGACCGAGCAGAGAAAAAAAATCTGATACCGATATATCGGCCGATAATTTTCTTAGATCTATGTTCGATCTTTAGAGATAGCTAAAGATGTACACATGTATTGCGCTGATTCCTTAAATGCAGTTATCAAACACTTGTGGAAAAGATATATAACGGAGACAAGATGGTCACTCAACTGGAAAGTAACTGCGCATGTACGTGCATCACCGCTTCACACTGTAGAGTGATAATGCTTGTTGTAACCCATATAGCGCTCTCTGCTGGTGAAAGAGAACTGCTAGTGTAATACAATGATACTCAAAATTAGCTAGATATAAATAGATACCAATAGTCCCTGGATGGGCTCTAACCAAAACGGACCTCTTCCAAATGCTCTTCAGAAACACCTTGAACTACAGTAACAGTCTGGCTGGTGTGTTTGCAGCAAGAGAGTGCAAAAGACTAATTTGTACATGATTAAAATGAGATCATGAGTACCTTTACAGCCTAAAGTGAAACTGAGTCAGTCAAATCCCCAAACTCGTTGTTGTGAAATCTATTATTGAGCGACTCACATGAATCCGTCGTCACTTCTCCGCTGCACGCTGACACATAGGGTGAATACTCTGCACTGTAGATCATTTCCAGCTCGTTGTTGTTAATGGACTGGCTCGTGCCTTGTGTGATAGCTTATTGTTTGAGCTCAGCATGCTTGATTCATTTCCTCTAAGAGTTCACTTAATGAACTGGAGTGCAGTCTGCTCTTTTGTTTGATTATCTGTTCGAGTTGATTTTAACCCGAGCAGGAAGTCTGCTGTGGCCTCCATGTCTGTCTGTGTGTTTGTCCAACTACATCTGCAAATGTATTCAGGTGCTTTAACTGTGTGTGTGTGTGTGTGTGTGTGTGTGTGTGTGTGTGTGTGTGTGTGTGTGTGTGTGTGTGTGTGTGTGTGTGTGTGTATGTGTGTTTGTACTTGCATCGACAATGCGTGAGCAGCAGAATAGAGAAGTGCTCACAATACTGAGACACTGACCCTGTGTTATGGCTGCTGACATGAACTGTCCCTTACGAGTTTTTTAAACTCTGAGGTGAAAAACAACAGATGTGAAAAATAAAATCAACAACATCTAACATTTTTCATGCATCTCCACAACTCTCATGACTGAGGTGAATGTTGAGGAGCTAGCTTTCAGCTCTTGATCATCTTATTTAATGCTTCATTTAATGTGGCCAGGGGGGATTTATTTCAGTTGTTACAGTTGCACTTACACTGTAGTATGGGGATTTAAACATAAATAATATAAGACATTTAAATAAGAAATAAAGCAATATGTATAAAGAGTGCAGAGTATTTGAAGATAAAGCTATGTACAAGCTAGATCAAACGATTACTGTGCTGCATGCCGCCTGGCTCATTTAGTCCAAAGGTTTTTCCATCTGGTAAATCTGGCCAATCTGTTAAACATTCAGGCTGTTTGTTTGTTTTATTTTTGGTTAATGTGTGTATTTGTTTTAACAATTGTTTGCTTGTTTTTATTGTAAAGCACTTTGTAACTTCAGCATCGACCTCCTCAGAAAGGAGAGGCAGCTCAGCTTGTCGACAGCTTCATTGTTCTTGGCCCAAGAAGGGCCTGAGCTCTTAACTTTAATCTACAGTGACAACACAAACCAGTCCTGGAATCAAAATGGGTGTCCAGACTGAATTCTCTCTTTGGAAATTATACACAGTTTTAGTTCTTTTGTTGATGTTTACAGAAAATACACAATGCACCAAACGCCCAAATTCAATACTTATATGTCTGCATATGTGACTCAATTACTTACTTTTAATTCAGGCAGTCACTAGGCTGTAAGTCATGTCCCGCTGGCTGAGCCGTAATCACATCATGTTTACATGGACAGGACATAACTTGCCTACTCACTGCTCATTTGGATGCCACGTAAGCGTTTTTAGATCACGCTCATTTTCAATGTCAATTTACATGCAATGTGAAGCTGCAGGCTAACTAAAGTGTGCTAACATTAGCCTGCTAACACAACAATGCAGGCCATAGTCAATTGCAGCTCGAGGAAAAGACACATTTTTCCGCTGCTTGCGTTTAGTGGTGCTTAATTAGGGTGCGTTCCAATAGATCACTCCTTCGTGTGAACGCGAGGAGAGGGGGGTTGGAGGTGTGTCGCTGGAGGAGAGCTGAGGCTTCAGTATAGCGGAGGTGTCGCCAAACAGCGGTTTGTTTCGGTTTCATGCTTTTGCTCAAGGGCGACATCTACTGGATCAAGAAGTCACACATTCTTCCCTTAAATTTACATGAAGAAATTTGAGGAGTGATGGGATGATATCTTAAACCCCCCAGTTAGAGCTTACAGCTGGATGCTGGGGTGGTGGTGGGGCTGAGCAAGAGTGCAGTACTGGTGCAGGTCAGAGCTGGCAATGAAAGAGCAGAGTTCTTGCAGCTTAAAAAGACAGCTAATTGGAAGGAGGTGTTGTCAGGTGTTTGTTGAGAATGAGGCATGCCAAGTGTGAAATCAGTGCAGCTCGAGTTGACTTCCTGAACTAGCTCGCAAGCGTCGCCTCATTTATGGCGTCCACTGTGCTTGAAGGTCTATTCTGACGTGTGCCAAGTGCTGAAATAGTGTCCCAAGTCCTGATTAATACTCCAAGGGTGCGTGCATATGTGGATATATTCACATGTGCATGAGTGTTTGGTAAACCAAAGTGTTCCACTGTGGAGGTTTGGACATATTGTCGCCCTGCATTGGTCAGCTTGATATGGTCAGGTTGTTTGTTGATTGACACGATGGTGTTTGAACATCTCTTTGTATATCTGTTGTGTTTTCCTCCACAGAGGGGACATAACACTGAGTGAAAAAACAAACATTGTTCAAAAAGCCAGTAAAAAAAGAGACTAAACAGGCAGCGGTATTGTGTATTTTGAATCTGGGACAATGGTGTTGGGTTGGTTTGTTGGACCACAGAATCATGAATCTTCATGCAGCATGTCCTCTTCAGTCGAGGTCAGAAGAAAAGAGGCCAAGGTTGGAGCTGTGAGGCTTCAGTCTGGTTACACAGTGTGCTGAGCTGCAGTCTTTTTGAGGTTTCACAAGCCGTTCTTTCCCTCTGATAGTTTTTCCTAACTGCTGTTTTTGGCTGAGATCTCTGACCACCAGCCAGTGTTTGAAGATTTACATTCACCGCACAGTAAATCATTCAAATTAGAGCACAGCAGACAGAAACTTTACAGCCCAACTGAATTCTAATGGCTTTCTAAAAGTGATTGGAAATCATTTGTCTGTTAATGGAAGTATGGAAAGGTGAGAGGTCAAACGTGGCTCTTTTTCTAACGGCGTTCTGCGGTTTGTTTCCTCACCCTGAGCGTCTCACTGAGCTGATTTATTTTGGCAGCGCCTTGAAGCAGCTGGCAGGCGTTGAGAGGTTTGGTAATTTAGCAGGTAATAGAAGTTGTGCTAAACTGTATAATTTACAGTTTGACAGACTGTAAGTATCTTTAAGTGTTTATATCTGTCTGCTGGTTCTCTCGGTCAGTTTAACACCTGCACTGTCGTGGGGTTTAAACTCTGCAGATAGTACGGTGCCTGTCTCTTAACACCATGCTTTCACTCTTTATCCTAATGCATTATGTTTCTGCATGTGATGGTTGATTCTGGTCAAACCTCACATATGTTAAATCAAATGGATTTTTTCTCAACTACAGGTAACTTCCGCTGGTTTCTCCCTCCAGAGCAGGAGATATAATGAGCAAATAGCAAAGTGGGTTGCTATTTGGCCTTTTTGAAGACACTCGGCAGGATAAAATGTTTATTTGTGCACAAGATTATAAGGCAGACTTGCATGCAATTTAGGAGGGGAAGAAGATCATCCTGATCTAACTGGGAAGATGCCTGGAAGGAGGCCTCCGAGAGGAAAGCCACCAAATACCACGGTGCAGGGAAAAAGGGTGGCAGGCCTGGCTATTCCCAGTGGAAGTTGGCTGCAGGAGTTTCCCTGTGAGGAGGAACACGAGGAATATTAGTAAGGAAGAAGAAGACAGCTGCTCACAGGTTGGGGCAGCAGAGAGAAGCTCTTGCTGGCTCTGGTTCAGTCTGGAGGAGACAAGCTGGAAACCAGGAGAAGATGGGCAGTGATGGCCACCACTGCAGAGACGCCAGCTGGGGGATGTTGTGATTCAGGTTTGACACATCCGATAAAAGTTGGTCACCACCTGACGACATCTTCTCCTGGTCGAAAGCTACAGTCACAAAAAGTGACTGAAGGTGCTGGCATTTCTATGTATCCTATAGCATGCAATTTAGTGAGCCATCAACATCTTACTATCTCATCTAAAAGTTGTCCTGCTTTGGACTTGTGGCTCTTTCTCTGTTAAAAACCTTTGGTTCCTTTAACATTATGTCATCACCAGGAACACGCAAACTTTCTGACATTCAAGTCAACAATCTATTGTCTAATCTACACTCAACTCACGATATGATACTATTACAACATTTGGGTCATGGTCAAATGTAATCATGATTTTCCTCATTTTTATGAAGGCATGACATTGAAGTCTACTGTGAGTCAACAGATGTTGAACATGTGACGACAGATAGATTAAGCAGTTTGGTTCCTAAATTGTCTCGAAAGCAACAATATGACTAAAACAGCACACCACACGCTAACAGATTCATTAACCAACAACCCGAGTCCTGACTCTAAGAACTGTAAATCTCACAAAATCTCTCACCATCAAACAGGACTTTAGAGTAAACAAACAACAGGCAGGAAGAATCGTTTTGGGATTATTTTTACTAAAAATTCATGAAGAAAAAAGAAAAGAACTATGGATAAAGTCATGCAGATGGCATGAACATCGTCTGCACATGTTATTGAGCTAGCTGGAGGGGAGTAAAAATTGATAAGCTGGCCTCGATGTTCTTCCAAGCAGATTGGATCACTCTTAACACACCTCACGCCACGGGGAAATCTGACTAGATCATCTTAAGAACCATCAACAAATCTGGACTTTGCTAAGGATTGTAGGAAGGGGTGAACTGGGACCAAAATGGTCGTCATTATCCTTTAGTGTTTACCCCGCTTAAGAAATGTGTGCAGGGGAACTTTTGAACCCACTGGTGGTCACCGTGATCTTAAAGCACTCTCTTAATTTGTGTGTGTTTGTGTGAGTGTTGTGTTACCATAGTGAGCACTCAGCAGGTCAACGCGACTGAAGTCAGCTTTAATGATGTCCTCATTAGGATGAGAGGAGGAGAGACCGTTTAAGGGTCTGAATGAAGTCATTGAGACTAATTAGTTTCTCTTCATGTTGTTAAACTGTGATTGAATGAAGTGTCTCTCAGACTTTCTCGTCTTTTCTCTACAGCAGTCTTGTGTAAGACTCTTCATCAGTGCCGTGTGAAAACTAAAGCCGAGCTCGTCATTCCTCTTTTTGTTCGATCCTTCACATTCTCAGCATTCATTGTAAAATGTGCTGATTTCCCAGTGATTTAAGCTGCAGGTTGAAGTCCAAGCTGAGGGTCCTTGATGACGGGCCTTTGTTAACAGAGTGTGTGAAATAGCAGCTTCTTGTGATGGAGTATTTCTTTATTGACTGAATTTAAAGCTTAGACAAGTTGAAGTAAGCTCCGGGACTTTCCCAAAATGAATCTTCTATATATTCAATTAGGATACGTGAGTGCAAAAACAAAGCAAACGCACGTAAGTCGCAGCACTGAAATAATAGGAAGCAGACACACAGCCAGCATGGATACCAGTGTTGTAGTCAAGTGATCACATGTGCACACCTTTTCTCATAACAAAAACATGAACACAGTCTTTATCAGTAAACAAGTCGGAGTCCTCCTCTCCATCTTCTGAGTTCAAATGCACTAAATGCTCAAGTCCAAGTCATAAGTGCTCCAAGTCCAAGTTGAGTCACGAGTCCTGAAAATCAAGGCTCGAGTCCGAGTCCTGAATTTGAGAACTAAATCACAATGTTATATTAACATTGTATGAAACATCCTCCTAACATGGCACACACTGTTAAATCTATGAGCTAAAAAAGAGTTAGAGATCCCATATTAAAAAATATACATGGCGTCCATAAAAACCCTCATTTCAGCCTCTGCCTGAAATGTTTCATTTCAGCTGCTGTCTCTTGAAGGCCCCCGTCCCCACGTGCCCACTTTCTTCTGATAGCCAGCTCTCTTGAAGCTTCTCAGGGGGCAGAACGCTGCAGGGCTGCCAGGGGAGGGCTACTCTCCAGTGCTGGGAGAAGAGAGCCTTTTTAAGAGGTTTCAATGGCAATGACTGATGAGAGGTAGACATTACACACTGTTGGCACCGTCCCCGCTCCATTTCTCCTACATTTTCATTGGTTGACAGATGTAACGGTCTCGGGGTTTTGGTTTAACGAGTGACCCCATTTACTGGAAAATTTCAGCTGAATATGTTCGTAGATGTCGTAGCTACAGCAGCTGTTGTAAACGGAGATAGTCCTCGTTGAACCAAAACACCAATCTTGTTGCCATTTAGTTTTGCAGGTTTTCACGTCAACTTCTAAAATGGAACCTATCAGTCGTGAGCTATTGTGACATACATGTTTGTCCCTGTGCAGTGACAATGAAACATCATACAGATGTAGATGGCTGTGGACTTGAGTATGAGCTTGTCTTAAAAACTTTCTGCCATTGTTATCCCTGCTCCTGTTTTGATTCTGTCACATCCCGTCTGTCTCTACACTGCCCCCCTACCATTCATGCCCATACTGCATCTTGTGTCCACGCTGCTTTAATTTTTGAAGATGTGCACATCTTCAACATGCCAAACAGTCGCAGGGGACATGGGACAGCCATCATGCGTACGTGTTTCCATCCTCATACTCCACATCTGCCGACAATTTATTTCGCTCTTGACCATGAAATGTGCTGCCCTCCTGGACCAAAATGTATAAAAGTGGGTTCAGCCCTCACAATGCCCTTCACTCTGCTTTTGTGAGGCTCATTTTCTGACTCTTCTCTGTTTCGTTCTCTCTGCAGCTTTTTGAGATCACAGTGCCGATCACCCAGGGCACCAAACCAGTGACCATCAGCGTGGCAAATCACACCCAGTGCAGCTGTCTGTCCAAACTGGACGTCTACAAACAGGTCCACAGCATCATCAGGAGAGCCCTGCCTGAGTAAGACACACACACACACACACACACACACACACACACACACACACACACACACACACACACACACACCTACAGAGTGTTTGACTGTATTGTTGCAGTGGTTGCTTCCTGTGCTGGGTGTGTGTACAGGGGTGTTACTTGAGGAAACACTTCAGATGATCTCTCGATTAACTTTGCAGAGCTTTTAAATGTGTTTGTTCCTGAGTGCATGCCTTCATGAGGCGCTGTGATTTATGACCTCACCATAGCAACCTCTGTGTCCGTAATCACACTCTAGCACTAGAGCAGTATATAGTGAATACACCAGTTTGCAGTGGTGTCTGAATTCTAAGTGAGCATGATCATACCCTGTATAATGGACTCATTGTATAATGCAATGTGAAAAGTACTGTACAATCGATGGTCACTATCCAAGCACTTTATACCCTCATGAATTGCGGTTCAAAAGTTTTTACGAGAGGAAAGTGGCGTTGGACCGCTCTCAGACAGACAAGAGGAGCGACCAGCGTGAACACAGAAGACAGAAATCCATAAAAATCAATGAAATCAATTTTGTTATTTAACGTTATTTTTTATCCTCGGTAGGTGTCAATCTGCACGTTTTAGTTGTGGGACAGCAATGACGTCATTATCGGCGGCCGGAGTAGTGTCCGAAATATTTAGGGATTAGCGAAAGAGCGTGTGAAGTCGGACTCAACCACTGACTCTTCCTCAAAGTATTTTGTGCTAAAAGTTTTTTTGTATTTGTAATTTAGTGACTCACACACACACACACACACACACACCCTCCACAGCATTAACATCAGTTGATTGTGTGTGTGTGTGTGTGTGTGTGTGTGTGTGTGTGTGTGTGTGTGTGTGTGTGTGTGTGTGTGTGTGTGTGTGTGTGTGTTGTGTGACACAAAGAAAAGAAGCACTTGCAACGTTAAAAGAATGTGGATGTGTGCTGGTATTTAGCAACACACACTTGAATGTACGCACACAGACACGCAGCAGTGATGTCAGCATGTTGCATTATGGCTGGAAAATGAAACGCATTGTAGAGATCTGCACACCTACTAATCATTTGGCAAGTAAAAGTAACACAAACACACACACACATACTCACACACACACACACACATACTCACACACACTTGTAACTTGTAAGCATGAAGCTCACGCATGTTTCACATTAAGTCAAAGGAGGGAAACACACCGGCCTTTACCCAAATAATCTCTCTCTCTATCTTGTCCTCACTCCATCTTCTTCTTTTAATTTCCTCTTTTTCCTCCGAGGCTCCCTGTCACTGTGTGTGTCTGTTTGTGTGTCTGTACCACGGCAGCCGTAATTGAAAACACACTTTGGCTCTTTCACAACCTGAAACAATTTGTCTGTCTGCAAACACACTCACCTGCTGTCTGTGTCCGAGCCAGTGCTTCCCTAAATGTTGTCTTTTAGACAGCCGGTTTTCACATCGTGCTGTTTTATATGCGTGTGTGTGTGTGTGTGTGTGTGTGCGTGTGTGTGTGTGTGTGTTTGTGTGTGTGTGTGTGTGTGTGTGTGCGTGTGTGTGTGTGTGTGTGTGTGTGTGTGTGTGTGTGTGTGTGTGTGTGTGTGTGTGTGTGTGTGTGTGCAGTATTTTAGTGGCAGTTTATTAATCTTGGCGGTTTGTGGAAATCCAAACATGGTCTCTGGTTTCTGGAGTAATTCAGAATCAGGCTGGAGTTTGTTTTTAGTAACATCCGTAATCAGAATTTATTGATTGAATAATTTCTACGTTGATATAAATGAACAACATCAACATTTCATGACTGAGGAGGTTATTAACTGGAAAGCCTTTTGGCCTATTTGAGGCTCATGTAACTTTTTACTTCAGCAACAGACTTTATGACTAGATGTTCACCAGCTGTGAGGAGCTGAGATATCACAACTTTTAATACTTGGGTACTTTTCGAGATGACATGTTTTAAAACGATACAGTCTTAGTTATTTTAAGGATCGATCGATTTTTAGCAAAAATAAAGAGAGCACTGTCTATGTTGCAAATACACATTGGCAACATTTCTATCAGGTATTCATCCATGTAAAAATGCACGTCCTTGCGTTGGACACTAGGAGGTATCATATGTATATTTACATATGTATGGACACCAGTCACATTTGTAAGTAAAAAAGAGGCGTAACATACAAGTGTAAAAAAAAACTATGCAGTGGGAGAGGCAGAAAATGAGAAGGAGCTCACACAAGAAAAAACACACTGCCCACTTCTGTTAATACAGAAGTGATATTGAAATAAGTTAGTTAACAATTTCAGGCCGATGTAGACCGGACGTTTGAGTGGTACGACTGATTTTATCCAGCGTCGTTAGTCGTGCAGTGTACACTGTGGTGGCTGATCACGGCCCTGACCAGCTGCTCTCAACCAACTTGCACAGTGAGAGCAGTGCCACGAGCCGATTCCCTGACTTCAGACCTTTTTTTCCTGGTTGTGTCAGTAAATACTGACAATATCTGCAGACCTCCTGCTGAAAGGGGATACACTAAAATACACCAAGATCCTCACAAATCTTGAGTTCTGGTCGTGCGTCCTAAATGATTCAGTCGTACAGTGTGAGCTGACATTCCACAACGACTTTTGTACAATCGCACAGTGTTAGCTTTAGCTACATAAGAATGTTCTGAAAATTCACTTACCGTAAAAGAGACGGGCCTTTAATGATTTTATTTAACAACAATCATGCACAGCAAATGTGTAAAAAATATCAGGATATGGATAAATAAATACAATTACAAATCACTGATTAGATATTACTTTGTAAGACAGCCCATCCATACCAACCTGCTGCACTTTGGTGGAGTGAGCGAGGCATGCTTGTTAAAAAAATTGATCCGCAAACTAAATTTGTTTTGGGGCTTTTTGCCGTCTTTTTGATAGGCCAGTGGATAGAGTAGGAAATCGGGAGAGAGCGGGGAATGACATGCAGGAAATTCAGAGGACTACGCTATATAAATGGGGCGCAATCGAAATGCTGGTCCATCTGCGCCCCTTGATCTGCAAAATAATCAACACTAAAAGCACAGAGGCCTCTAACTGAGACCTGCTGTAACACCGGGCTAGTAAAAGGGACTGGGCCTCAAATTGGGGTGGGCCTTTATTTGAAGTTTACGGTTTCTTTGAAAAACTTAGGCAAATCTAAATTCAGTCAGGACCACTTTATCAAAATGTATACTTTGCCGCCATTTTTTATATTTGGCGGTATGGCTCGTCGTATGTACGGTAGTACTCTTTCCTTTAATGACACTAAACACAACACTCATCTTCTTTCCATTGTTAATCAATGAAGTCATTTGCAAAGCAATACAGCCTGATTTGCATAAACTTCCCAGATCTTCAGTCAGCGGTGAAAACGCAGACAACCATTGGCCACAGGAACCTTTTAGTTCCTTGAAGAGAAGTCCCTGAACCTTTTAGTTCTGGGGGCCTTTGGTCGAAATGGGGCTTCTGTGAGGGATCTCCCTGCCCTTCCACGTGCTTACGTGGAAAGCATTAGGCAGGAACAGCACACATTCCTGCCCTTTACGTGCATACAAGGAAAGCATAAGCAGCAAACCCCCCAAGAGCAAGCATCAATGACAAGCATGACATTGATTAAGTCAGAATAGCATAAATGGAGGAGCACGGGAGGAGGAGGGATGCAAATGCAGCTTGCAGAGGGAGCAGAGAAGCATAGGCAGGCTAGAGCAGTTTAAATAAGGCGGCATAAGAACTATTTGGTCAATAGGATGCTTTCAGCAGATCAGCTGGCCATCAGCTGATGAGGCTTGCGTGAGATGAGCTGACGCGAACTCTGGCACAATAATAGAGCGTGACTCCGTGGCCTGCCTGAACTAACGTGAGGCTCCATTTTTTTATTCAAGATATGCTTTACAACCGTTTACAGGGGGGGACTGTAGTTGAAACATGGACCGAAATAAGTGAATGGATGAAAAATGATGATAAAGCAGAGTGGGGAAAGAGCAGAGGAAGACTCTAACCAGAGAAAACAAATATCGAGGTCACGTGGTCTTACCAAAGCAAACAGAGAGATATCAGAAAGTCTCCTCCGCCTCTCTGAAGTCGACCCCAGAGGAGTCTCTTTGATGATTGGAGAGGTTTGTTTGTCTACAATCTGTTTTCTTTCAGCTTTGTTGGGGTTAAAGGAGCTCACACGCGGGAATATACACCAGTAATCACAAACAACTGCTCTTTAAATTATAACAGAGTTTATTTAACAAAGAAACATCAAGTTGATCAATGAAACTCAATCAAACAAATAACTATGTGTGTGTGTGTGTGTGTGTGTTTGTGAGCGAGAGAGAGAGAGAGAGAGAGAGAAAGGAGGGGGAGAGAGAGGGAGCAAGATGGCGGCGTAACCACGTGGTGGTCACGTGATGGCGGACACTCAACACAGGCCTTCTAGCCTGGTCTATTGTCTAGCCTGGCGGGACCGAGTTAAGCTCTGTCTCTGCAGCGTCTGAACGACTACGAGTGTACAGGCCTATATGTGTGAGTGTGTGTATGTGTGTGCTGGCGCGATCTCAGAGTCGGTCTCCAGATGTGCGTCTGCGCCAAAGGTGTAGGTGTGTGTAGGAGAGAGGGGGGAGAAAAAGACAGCAGTCTGGAACTTGCGCACAACTCGGGAATAATTAACTTCAATACCAGAAGCCAGTGGCCGAATTTAAGTTAGACGGTGTTTACACTGGTCTTCCTAATCATGAAGATATTAGCCCGGCTAACGCTAGAGTTCACAGAGAAACACATACGGGACGCGGCGGCCCAATAAAGAGAACAAAGGAGGTTTACACTTTGGACGCGGCGGTCCAGGAAAAGTAAACAAAGAGGTTTTAACCTAATAAAACCCGAGACGCAGTGGTCAAGTAACAAGCAAATATTATCCCAGTTTCACATTAATAAATCAATTATTAAATACACTCTCTAAAGCTAACTGCCCAGACCTAATTAAGCCTCACTTGTTAACCGTTATGTCCCGCGGTTGATGAGAGGAAAAAGTCCGATGATTAAATCAGATGTCCAGTCTGTTCCATTGCAGGTTAGCTGTGATGGCGGCTGCGGTGGTTCCCAGCGGACGAGCAGGGGTCGTTGTGTTCTCCGTCGAGCGAGGTGATCTCCGTGGATGTCCTGTTCGTTGCAGGACGGAACGAGACGTATTCTTTACAGTCTCTGGATAAACCGTTTTAATTCGGTTTATGAATAAGACGCTCTGTCGAGATGCGTTGAATGGATAATCAGAGCTCGGGATTCCGGATCACTTTCCTTGCTTGAGGCCTTGGGTTACCTGCGAGTGCGCGCCAACTTTAAACAAAGAGAAGCGTGCTTTAAAGCGTGAGGGAGGGTGTTTCTCCGGACGGAGAACAGAGGACTTGTGTCCTCTGATGCTGAGAGCATTTGAAGAGAAAGAACAATGGGATACAACTCCTTTTATTCACCCTAAACTTCACACCTATGTGTTAGGTGTTGCAAAGCATGCTGGGAGTATCCCTGCAGTGCATGCTGGGAGTTAGAGTCTTTTTCCTGGTAACTGACTACCAGTCAGTCTTCTCCAAAAAGGGACACAGGCCTGAGTTTTGTCTGGCATTCTGGCTGGCCCCAACAGCTTCTTCATTAACTGAAGAAGTCTGAACTATATTATATTTGTGTAAGAACTAAACTATATATTTTTTTTAACCTTCTGTCCAAGCCTATACAATCGAACACAATGTTGATAAATCTACAAACAATGGCATTTCTGTGTGAAAACTAAAGATTGACCTAAAGGAAAACGATTGTTTTAATAACTTCAGCTAATACTGAGCTAATTTATTATGTTATTCTTGTTGTGTTGAGTTGGCTTGGTAACTCAAAACTTTAAAACTTCTGTGGCTTCTGAAAATCAGAGAGTTGACTCATCTAAAGCTCTGTTCAGACTGTTGGTTCATGTCGTGATATATTTACGCCCCTGTGACTTTCCTCCTTCAATCTTAATGTCGCAGAGGTGTAATTGGTGGACGGAGTGATCCCCCCTCTGTACCGTCTTCTGAGGTAGTAACAGAGGCGAAACAGTTTTAGTGGAGCCAGCAGCAGAGCAGCGCTATGTGTGTGTGCTTGTTTGACTTTGTGTATGTGGAGCTCACGTTGTGCCGTACTTGTAATACAAAGTGAACTCACAGACTGTGACACCACTATTAAGCCATCAAATGTACAAAGCTGTGATGACAGCTGAGCAGAGTTACGGACTTATGATACATACTGTCGCTGCAACGATCTGTGTTTAACTGCATGTTCCTGTAAGTTAAGTCAGACCCTCAGTAACTTTTTTCTAGTGTCTTTGATGTATATTTTAGTTCAGCTCGATAGCGTGAACATCCTGATGGTTATCACATTTGCAATGTTAATTGATCTTTTAAGCATGCTCATGTTTGTGAATCAGCATTAAATGCGAGGTATATGTCTTCTCATCCTTGTTATATTTTGTGCGTGTGTTACTAAAGTGTGTGAGGCTGTTAAACTTTGTTTGTACCTGCTGCTTCAATAGCCGTGACAACATGTCTTCCTTTCTAAAAAAGAGACCTAACAGCATCAGAATACCTGCTGCTGCGTGTCAGCATTTCTGAATCTAAACACAGTGAGAAGAAATCCCAGAGATAACTTCTTTTTGTTTGAAATCATCTCATTAAAGATAATCTTGTGATTCCTCCCTCTCCCTCCTGACCATCCTTTTGAAGCTGACCCAAGAAATCCCGATTTGATCAAGGCGTTTATTTTTCTACAATCCCTGAAAAGTCTTTGCTTGGACAATGGGAGTTACATTCACATGCACAAGATTTGAGGAATCACATTTCTTTAACAGGTTAAAAGCCAATTTTCTGACCCGAGGCCGCTTTGGAGGTCGAGTAAGAAACCAATGAGGCGTTTTATTTTTGGCCTTGGTTAAAAGGGATATTGAGAAGACTGTGTTCTTTGCTTCTTCCTGGTGACATTGAACTGGATTTGTTGATAATATGTCGGGCTTAAAGAGGACATATTATACCTCTTTTCAAACCTTTTCAAACAGTCCCCTGTGGTCTTAATGAAACATCTGTGCTGTGCTTTGGTCAAAATATAACATGAATCAAGCACCAGAGGAGGTTTGTGACCCTGTATAAACCAGCTCTCTCAGAACGCTCCGTTTTGGTGTGTGTCTCTTTAAATGCAGTGAGCCCCCCGAGTTGTCCCAGTAGACACCACTCCTTTGCTAGCGAGAACAAAAATGGCGGACCTGCGCAAAAGTTTTGCTCTAGGCTGGGGGTGGAGTCCATGGGTAGAGATACGAGGGGAGGGGAGGGTATTTTCTTACCATAATCCCACTGTGACATCACAAGGAGAGCTAATTTGAAACAGAGCATTTTTCTCTGTGTTGTAAGACTTATGCAGACCACAAACAAAGGACTGGATGGGTTTATTTCACATTTTGTGGGTCGATAGACACTCAGGTTATTCAAATATATGTTCAAAAACATTGTCAAAGTGGATTTTTCATAATTTGTCCCCTTTAAACGCCGTACCATCCTCTGAAAAACAGTGTTAATCCTCTGGTATCATTCAAAATAACGACCTTTAAATATTTATCAATAATCATAATAATATCTTGTTTTATGCAACACCTTTAAAAAAGGTTAAAGCCATTGAGGGACAAAAATGTCCACATCCAAAAACACTATTTTTATCATAAAATATCATACATAAATATTTATCCCCACTTTTTGGGGATAAATCTTTTAATCAACTTCATTCCTGATTAAAACCAACTATGTAAATGTTTTGGGGATTTTAACCCTTTAAATGCCAGTTTGATTACATGACGTCACTTTGCTTTTATATGATAAAAAACAAAAACAAAAAAGTAAGTTACTTTACATAAACTTAATGATGGGGGCTAGGGGCTTTTTTTATCACAGTCTTGGATAAATCAAAGATTAGCAACAACAATGATGTTGATTGATGTTTTTGTGCTGTGTCAGACTTTGAATTTGTTACCCTAATACGCCATTCAAGGACAAAACAGTCCCATTTAGTCCCATCGAAACCACATAAGCTGCCTTCTCAAGTCAAAAACTACAAACCTGTTTCTATAATTTATAATGAGGGCTGTTAAACGATTGATTGTTTGAAACATGGTTAAGTACTTAATTTTTGCAAAAGTTTTTGTTATGCTTTTATTTTGTATTTTGTACTGTCTTTAGCTAAGGGTGCTTTACTTCCTGCTTTCATTTTGAAAGAAGATAAGGAATTTCCTATATATTGAAAGTTATGATATTAACTTAACCGTGGAAAAAGATCAAAAGGTAAATTGAAAACAGCTAAAGGAAACTGTAAAAAAAAGTTTGATATCACAAGGTGCATATTACCTTTGACTTTTCAACCGAGCTGTCTGTGAGTTTTTTAAAGAGATATGAGTCATTCAAAGGAGCAGCAGGTCGTATATTCCATCACTGCGGCTGAAGGGAGACGCTGCAGTGGCTTTAATTGAGGCGTGCCGAAAGGGACAACACAGCATGGGACTAATGCGATTAAAAGAAATGAATACATTATGTTGGATCTTAATCGCATCACAATTCAGCCGTTAACGCTGACAGCCCTAACTGTAATACAATGAATGATAAATAATATTGAACATGCGGTAAGGGTTGGGATTCGTTAATGACTATACAAAAACATATCATGAGATACTGTAAGTGCCTGACAAAGAAATGTCTCTTTCCATTGAAGGTGTCCAATCGCCAACAGGACGTGTTCTCCTGGTCAGACGTGGAGCAGCGGGCAGTGTCGGTGTGTCAGCATGACAGGCACAAACCTACACCACCACAACCCGCCTCCCCCACCACTGCCCCCTCCAAGGCCCTCACAGCAGCAGCTCGGTAAGTGCCTTCTTTTGCATATTTGCACATGCAAAGAAATTTTTTCATTTATTGTTGAAATTCTGGAATGATCTAGAAAATTGATCTTGCCTTAGGACCATTTCTGTGACACGACATCTTGATCACCTCCCATTTTACTAAAGGACTCTTTTTTGTGTGAGACCTGTCTGTCGCACTCGCAGCTGCATCTGACCGGCACGTCACAGATGACCTCGGGTTAAAGGTTATCATGTGCCGTAAACTATCTGCTGCCAGCTTCTTCTTTTTTTTTAATCTATAGCCAAATTACTTTCTTTGTTATTATGTTTTTCTTGATAGAGGCAGTGATCAGACATTCATACCTGCCCTGAATGTCGGGGCAAACGGGCAGGTGCTTGAGCACTGTTAGCTCTCCCCTCTGCATGTGCCTGCTAAAGTACTCACTTCATGATGAACAGGTGTCATCCACCAATACATGGATATCATATTTTATTTCATGAAAAATAGTATATGCATTCAATCGAGTTTTTGGAGCTCAGTTTGGAGCGAACAGTGAGACGATTTCTCTGCCGACCTGCTAACCAATACGCCTGTGTTATATTGTGTCCTTTAAGGGTGTAGTGAGCACACACACACAGACACACACACACACACACACACACACACACACACACACACACGACAACACTGAAACTTACACACACACACACACTGCTGGTAAAGCCATCTTCCTCTGTGCTAGACTTAGTGACAGGAGAATGTTCTTGTATTCACTGAGGAGTATTTATGGCTGAAATGTGTTTGGTGAGAGTCCGAATGAGTGTGTGTGTGTGTGTTTGCGAGTCCCTCAGTGTGTGTGTGTGTGTGTGTGTGTGTGTTTGGCTATGATAACGCTCGGCACTGGAGTGTAAACAAATGAGTCACAGAAGAATGCGGAGACCCCAGAGTAGCAGATTCCACAGATACTGACGCACACAGACACAGAATGAACTACAGAGCCAGAACAAATCAACTGCGAGATAGAAGGAGATGCTTATAGTGTGGGCTTTGGTTTAGAAAACAAACGGAGAAACACAAGTCTGGTTGAGGAAATTTGTGTTTCATTAAAAAAATCACAAAACTGTATTATATAAGTGGCCTGAATAATGGCGGTCCAGCTGTCTTGGGGCCTTGTTGGGGTCTGCCTGAAAGAACTTCATGGAGCTGTAGTGGACCCCCCACCCCCAGGCAAAGGCATCAGGGTTCAGTAAAAGCTGACAAAGGCAGGTACCCAGGTCTGGAGGTCATGGAATCATGGATTGGGTAAGCCAATAATAAGTTGGAAAAAGAACAACAAGTGCTTGCATATACAGTAAAACACCGATCCAGCGACTAATGGCCGATGGGTGCTGCCATCTTGTGGTTGTGTCAGAAATGCTTGCGGTTGCAGGATTTGTATTGTATTCAAAATAAATACATGGCGAAACTCAAAAACGTTCTAAATGTTACTTTTGTTTTGCATGCAGTGGGTAAAAGTATTTTCGAACACTGTTTCCCACCAGAAGCTTTGAGCAAGAGCCCGAAAAAACAATAACGACGTTTAAACTCTTGTTTTTTCTTCCAACATGGCTTTTATTTAACGTTTCCACAGGGAACATGATGTCCAGTCCAGTTATTACTGTTGTTTTTGTTTGTTTGTTTTGGTGCATGTGTCTGTGTGTCCTCTGCCAGTGTCTGTCACACTGAATCAAGAACAATATTTTCAGAAAACCCACAATGCATCAGCACTATGTGACCCTTTATTATTACATTTATTTGTATTGTTTTTTAAATCAGGACTTCACAAACTCGGTTGCCAGTAAGTCATGCCATTTTAGTCTGTATCATTACATTTCCACAAACATGTTCTTTTCAACATTTCCTTAAGTTTTGTTAAGATTATAACTATATTTAATAACTTTCAGTTTACTCATTATATATGGCGAACTGTGATCGCACTTTTAGAGATTAGACGCATACTAAAATGTGACCAGTCATTTAAGGCATCATCTGTGTTTCTCCGTCTCCACAGACATTTTCTCAGCAGATGTGTGTGGCCCTGATAAGGAGCTGGACGTGGAAACCTGTCAGTGTGTGTGTCAGCACAGGGATCAAACGCAAGACTGCGGCCCTCACCGACACCTCGACCGCAACACCTGCAAGTGTGTTTGCAACATCTCACCGGCCCCCTCCTGCCCGCTGAACCACGTGTTCAACAAGGAGACCTGTCAGTGCGCGTGTAGCAAGACATGTCCGAGGCACCAGCCACTCAATAAAGCAAAATGTTCCTGCGAATGTAACGAGTCACCCAACAAGTGTTTCCTAAAAGGGCGAAGGTTTCATCCAGCCACATGCAGGTAAGTCCTGTCACTAAACAACTGCCAATATTGGTATAAAACTTGATAATTAAAACTATAATTATGTTATTCAAACCCATAACATAGAAAATGAACAGAACAGTAAGCAAGTTTACATTAGTGCAATAATGAGCTCCCATTTGTTCCAATGTTTGCCAAAAACCTACCCTCCCTCATTCGAATTTCAAAACTTTCCCTTGTTTTCTCTGCTGTCTTTTCTCAGCTCTTGGAGAAAGTCTTTATTTGTTAGTGAGGGGGAATTCCTGCAGAGGACAGACACATTTTCAGATGATTTCATGAGACAGTGCCAAGTATTTGTTGGAACAAAGGAGTTGTGTTTGGCTGCTTTAAGAATGTACAGCACCAAAAACAAAACAAAAAACATCAAACCAACCCTTTGCTCTTCTACCTATCCAACCCATTTAACCGCCCATCATTCAATTTGTGTATGTCCATTAGGGCTGGGAATCTAAGGGTACCTCACGATACGATACGATACGCGATACATAGCTCACGATAACGATAATATCTCGATATGGCGATACTGCGATTATCGATATATTGCTCTTAATAACCTACTATATGTCTGTGTGTTTATAGGGGTCAAACAAAAACAAACAAAAAATTAATTTCATAGTTTATATTTTGCAGTATAATTCAACAGTACAAAAAGCAATAGTGCAAAAACAATGAGACTTTAGTGCAACATAACTGTAAACTGTTTTTAGGTGTCTGACAAACAGTATTTTCTGTTTTGATAAGTTCAGTCTGTTTAAAAATGTCTTTGTTGAGGGTCTGGGGGTCTCCCCCTGAACATTTTTAACATCAGAAATGTCTTTCCTACATTCTGATTAATTTTTATGCACAATTTGAGGGTTTTCTGCACCACTTTAAAATAATGATTTAGTATTGTGTCCTCTTTTGTGTCTTTAAATCTATTTTAGTGTTCAGGTTCATTTTCACACAGTTATTCATTTAAAAACATGAGGACTTAAAACATAATACAGAATGTGTTCATTCTGTGACACATGGTCAAAGTAAGTTTTACTGTTAGAAGAGTTTTATTCATAGAGGGGGCGGGACATCGTTAACTGAGAGACAGACAGACAGACAGACAGACAGACAGACAGACAGACAGACAGACAGTCACCATGGTTACTCACTCTCACCTGCATGATGCACACTGAACGAGAGGAGAGAGAGCAGCTGACTGACATCACTTAGAAGTTAAAGCAGTATGCATGGAAATCAATGCATAGAAATAAATGATTGTACTAATTCAAACATTTTTTTAAACCACCGAGGTCCGGACCTCGCGGAGTCGCGGATATGATCGCCGCCCTCCGTTTCATAACATCGTTTAATTCTCGTTTCCGTTATCACAACAGGTGAGCTTCAGGTGGAGAGGCTTGTTAGTAACTTGTAAAAAACAAGAGAGAGCAGAATAACATCGACAGCATCAGTTTAAACACCGGGGTTATATCTCCCATCACTGACTGTCTGAGCTCTGCTCTGTGTGACTCTGCAGACTGTGATCGTCTCTCTGGCTCGTTAAAACGTTTGGCTGTGTCGCCATCCGAAGTAGGCTGCAAACCTTAACTTTGCAAACTCTTCAGATAACTGTTTCTCGAGCCCTGTCGGTTTGGCGAAATCTCAAACAGTTGTATTTAACCGGGATAGAGTTCTTTTAACGGACGAACTCTTTAAGTTTCGTTTTCATGTCCAGCGGAGATCCCGCTGGACCCGCTCAGCTGCGGATCAAAAGGGGAGGGGGAGACCATGGGGGAGACACGTCTGTGGGAGCATAACCTGCAGCATGTGACTCGACTCACTACGGAGGCAAGTTTATAGCGGCTATGCTTTGATAATAACTTTAGAAAAAACCGATATGCGGCGAGAGCGCATCGATTATCCATCTTCAAATTAAATATCGCGATAGTTCGCCATACCGATATTTTGTCACAGTCCTAATGTCCATTCAGTTATGCATCTGGCAATCCATCTTACTCCACTCATCCATCTATTGCATCCATCAAGCTGCCAAAACGTATCTTTATTTGTCTATCTACTCATCCATCCATCCAGCCATTTGTACTGTGTATTGATTTCGTTAAACATCTGGCCATCATCACCCATTCATCTTTTTTTACCCGTTAACCCGCCAATTTATATCTACAGTCAATAATTCCATACTTTTTCCATTTTTGTATTTCATCCATTCTTGTGTTATTGATAATGTTTTTTCATATTTATCTGCATCCATCCATCCATCCTTTTCATCCAACTATTTGCCCATCCAACCCATTTTCTTCAATTGGTCCATTCATCCATCGAGCAAGTCATCCATCTATCTATCCCCCCACCAAGACAGCCAGCAACCATTTGTTTATCCATCCATCCACTTCTCCATTAATCTATCCGTTTATTTTCTAACTAGACATCAGATGCTGGTGGTTATCACCAAGAGTCAGGGTCTTTCATCTCTTTCATTAGAACTATATGTTATTGATCATCACATAAATACTCATTAAATGTAATTCACAGACCCAATTCATTACTAAAGGAAATACTGCATTATCCTCAGTGCTGACACTTTTTCAGTCAACGTGAGTGTATCCCTCTGATTTCCTGTGTTGTGTGTTTCAGCTTTTGCTGATTGAAGCACCAGTTAGTTTAATTACTCACTAACTGGCATGAATGATATCTTGTGGCTAAGGTTCAGGGCTGTGTGGTTGCATCATCCTAGAGAAGTCAACCCCACTCTGACACACACATTGACACACTGGTGATGATGGTGGGTGTGTTTAGCGAGCGGAAAGCACTGGTGTGGCAGCGGTAGCTGGTTATTGCAGTGAACCTGGTTTGTAATACAAGACCTCCATGTGCTAATGACTTCTCTGAGCTGTCACTTAACCATTTCCTCTCCCGACGCGGGAGGAAGCACACACACATACTCACACATCCATCCATCCCATCCAGTGTTGACCCTTTGTGACCCTGTTTGAGAGTGATTTATGAGTATAACGTAGCAGTAGGAATCTAGTGTCTGGGTTCTGGCACTGGTGTGTTTAAAAGAGAGTGTGTGTGTCTCTTTGAACTCTTCTGTGTATTTCATCGTGGGTTCATGGGTCACTTTAAGTAGCCATGACGAAATATTCTGTCATCCACCAATTGACACCCCGTGCAGCCAGAAAAGCAGAGGCAATTACACGGCAGTCCCAGAATCTTTGTGATGTTGATGAAGTGCGTAAGTGCTACGTAAAACAAGAACCAATCCCTTTAAAGCCTTGTGTTCTTAGGAATACTATGGATATGAAGGTTGAATAATCAGGCCTTTACTCTGAGCTGGGGTTTAACAGATATCAGGTTTAAAAGTCAATACTAATGTTTATGGCCTTCAAGTTTTTATTTTGTTGCCATTACTGGCTAAGATACCAATATTCATGTCCAAAGTTACAAAGTCCAAACTAAATTGTATTCTTCTAAGGGGCGAAAATCCTTCCTTATGAGTCCAAAGAACAACATACAAGTCAAACTGTGTTATGGTTCCCTAACTTTGACGTCCTGTTCTGGTGGGAGGAGAGGTAGTTAAGGAGTTGGCGGTAAATCACAGTTGTTCTGAAGGTTGCAGTTTGTACTGCGAAGAAACCAAAACCTTGGTTGAAACCTTTGACCTTAAGAACACACAAGAAAGCAGTTAGTGGTTCTCAATCATTTGCAGCAGTGTTTGGCAGTACTGAGAACCTGCTCCCTGGAAACAGTAGACCACATCCAACAGTCATGGCTGTATTCTTAAAGAGACCATTTGATATCGAGCTCATTAAGGGGGCCTTGAATTTTGTTATAGGTCATCCATTTTCAATTTATTAAGGCTAAGAGTTATTCATAAATAGTTATTCTAGTTCAGGCTGTCAACTCGATCACCTGACAACTGCTCCTTCCAATTAGCAGTCTATTTAAGTTGAAAGATTAGCAGACTCCTCCTCTGCTTTCATTGCCAGCTCTGACCTGCACCAGTACTGCACTCATGCTCAACAAGTTCTTCATTTGCGTTTTCATAAAAGTATCGCATTCAGAGGACAAGGTTTTCATAACAGCAACCATGCACAAGGACCAACAAAAAAATATTAAAAACTCTGTAGTATACATGCCAGACCAGTAGCTGCGGTATGACTTTGTAATTAAACAACACCCCCCTGCGCACATACAAAGCAGTGAGGTGTTAACATACAAAAATGGCTGACACACAAGCGTTTGTGTGAAGGGACGATGAGGTGGGTTTGTTACTTCAAGTGACCCAAAACAACAAAGCGAGTAAATGTCAAGAAGAGTCCACCATTGTTGTTGTAGTCCCCCAACTTGCGCATGGCTATTGACTGGAAGTGTAATGCCCATGTGCAAAATGTCTTCAGATTCAGAGGAACTGCATATTGTCATCTTACACGATGACTGAGACGATGCCGACTTTCCAGGCACCCAATCCACTGTTGTCGTGTAAACCGACACGCAAAACGCAACCAAAGCTCACTGGGCCTGAGATTACGTCCATTTTATATACAGTCTTGTTAAATAGACCAAATACTGCTAAACCATCAAGTTCTGTCTAATTTTCAAGAGCCGAACATGGCCTTCTCTAGACATGTTTTAAGTCTTTTTTATTTTTATTTAAGCTTAATCCTGAATTTTCTTTTTCATCTCAGTTGTCTCCGGCCTCCCTGTGAAGTAAGGAGGCGAAGGTGTGAGCCAGGTTTCTCCTTCAGTGAGGAAGTGTGTCGCTGCGTACCGTCCCACTGGAGGCGGCTGGACTAAAAGACGCAAACGAGCTGATTAAAAAAACTGATAAAAAAAGTAGACCTGATCACCCAGCCCCTGTAGACCTGCTATCCAAACCAGCTGTGAGGCAGCTAAACGAGCGGACCCTGGTGAACATGGGAAGACGTTGATGATTGGAGAGCAGATTTGGGAACTCTGATGATTTGAAGGTGGGATATGCACTGAAGCGGCTATGAAGACATTTTAATGGGAGAGCGGCTGACCGGAGCCCGGGAATGGATGAACAGACTGAAAGAGAGTAGACACTTGTTATAAATATTGTCTAAAATATGTGTTTTAAAATATTCGGGGGGTTTTCTATTAATTATGTCTCATTATTCTAATGTCAAATATTGATTATATAATTTATTAAATGTTATTGTTCAAGCTCTGTTTATTGCAGTTTCAATCCTTTTCCATGAAAATACACTGTGATCAATATTTTTGTATCATGTAAAGTATATGTGTAAAATAAAGTATACTGAATGTTTTATACTGTTAACTAAGTTTATCTGCTCTGGTGATATTTTCCGCTCTTTGCACTACGCTGCACAGATGTATTGTTTTCTCGTAGGGAACATTACACAATGAAAATGCAGCATGGATAAATATCATCGCCACTTTGATCTCATTTGCAGTTTTTTATTTCCACTTAGGACGATGCTTTATTGTCGTCATATAAGTGTTGTCAATGCGTGTTTTATGGGAACCTCAGACCGTAGTCTGCACTCTGAGGATGCATTCACACCTGTGCAGTTTGGTCTGTTTGAAACTAACTCCTGTGCGCTTTGAAGGATAGTTTGTTTAGTTTGCGATGGTGTGAATGTGCTAACAAAGTCTGGGGCGGACTAAAGTAACTTTAGTCCGCTTAAAAGCGGGGCTCTCGGTTCGCTTCCAAGTGCAGCAGAGTTCAGTTCGCCATAGGTGAGACGCGTTCTGGTCCAAACAAGGAAAGAGAACCATAAACCTGTATATTGTGTCAAATAGGTTTGACGAGCTTGGCCAATGTTAGGATTGCTAACAACACGAGTCCTCCTTGCAGGTTAACATCCACATGCCTGTGCTAAGTGTGGTTACACATCCCTCCGGTCGATATGCCAGCATAATCGGACACAGGCTACATATAACTTTATCTCCATTTTATAGACCAAAATACCGCCAAACTGCGCCGAGCAACGGGATGCCATTCTTCTACTGTCCTGTTGTTTACTTTCAGGTCATAGCGCAGCATTAGGCCAGAATGCAGTAGCCACTGACCAGAGCTACAGCCCAACTGGTGGCGAGTGGCTACAGTACACAACATCTGACAGGCTGTGGTGCATTTGACAAAGTGCAGTGTGAAAGCAAACCGAACCAAATTAAAAACGCTACGACGTTGCAACTTCATATGTTACCTTACTCTTCTGAAGTCAAACACAGAAGAGAAAGAAAGGTAAAGGTTCCTCCTTTCTTGTTCTACAATCTGTCTCTGCTTCTCTGCCATACTGGTGCTTAATCACAGACACACATGTACTTAAAGACACAAGACGGATGGACTTCCCTCAGAGACAGCACTGTACAGCATACTAAGGCATCACACGTGAGCGTCTGTGGGTGTTTGCATTCTTACTCCTATACTGCAGCAGTGCAGAGGGAGGTAAGAATGTGTAGTGTGTGTGTGTGTGTGTGTGTGCGCGCACAGAGGACACAGTGCTCCAAAGGTTGATATACTTGATAATCCACTCCAGATGTAGAATGTTAGTTGTTGAACCACCGTCACCTCTCATGTCAACCAAGCCAATGTGTGTGTATGAATGTGTGTATTTTTCCTTGTCTGCGGTTTTTGTGTCTCACCGGCAAAGTCAGACATCAAAATAAACCAAGCTTAAGTTTAAGTGTTACTAAACACACTCGCACACAATGATGTTACTTAGAATATCAGTGGAAAGAAGATTATTTCCAAAGTTATTTCTGCTGAAAAGAAAAATGTTAGTTATAGTTAAATTAGATCCAGGAAGAGCTCTAAACACCAGAGGCTTTTTATAGTTCAGTGGTAAATGGAGTGTGCGGTCCCTTATAAAAATCCACACAGCTCCACACGACACTGCAGCTTTAGTAAATGCAGAGAAGTGACTTACGTCCAACATGCAACTGGATGGTCAGGGAGATCTGTTGTGCTTAATGTTGGCCTAACAGACCAACTCAAAGATTCTTATTAGTTTTGAGTTGCTCAGCCTTTTTAATTTCCAAGTGGCGTTATCAACGGCTGCAGACCAAAAAGCCTGATTCTACCGACCATAACAAAGAATTGTGACTGACAGCAGTAGACTGTAGGTTAGATAGCGACGTCAAACATCTATTTGATATGGTATAGGTGATTATAGACCATTGTTAGGGGGCTGAAGCCGCTCGCTTGCTACAATAGTTATTTCTTGTGATAAGTCCTGCATATGTCAGCTGGGATACTGCATGTGTCCCATTGGGCGAGAGGTGGGGTACACACTGGACTGTTCGCCAATCAATCACAGGGCTGCATACAGTGCTTAACAAATGTATTAGACCACCACTTATGCCACAGCTGCCCTAAATTAACAGCATTGTTAATTACCAAAATCATTGTTTGTGTTTCTGTAATGGTCAGTATGTAGAAGCTCTTTAACCTAAATGATATTTTTAATGCTAAAATATCATTATTATTGTTATCCATGCATTTTCAAATGTACTAGTATAGTAATGCACATTATTATTTCTTGATTAAGATGTCACATTATAGATATTTACTGTCATTCCTGAACATAAAAATGTTTTTTAGTGGTTGAAGGTTAGCCCTGTCCCATCTGGTGGCTACAAGCATCCTTCAAAGCTGTGCAGAGACTATCTGACCAAGAAAAAGGAATCTGGAGGACTGGCTAAGTCAAAGTCCGGCTTTGAATCTTATTGAACACATTTGGGATTTAGTAGATTTAACGTTTGATCGCACAAAAGTGTCATCTAACAGCAAGTCTGTAGGAACAGCTAGAAACTATTTGGAACTCAATAACAAAAGAGACTGTTCAAAAGTACATCAAAACAACGCCAGCAAGAATGAAAGTTTTTTGTTTATTATGTGTGAAAAAGGACTATTCAGTTGTTTCAGTTTGTTATTTGCCAAATAAATAACAATACCATTTTTAGTTTTCAACAAGTTTTTGAAAGATTTCTAAAATATTTATGTTTTCTCGTTGACAGGTGGTCTAATGTATGAAACACTGTATATCTGTTTAATATTAATAAGGAGAGCTCAGAGCTGCGTGAAACTCCTCACAGTGAGTGAGGAGGCTTACATTTATACCACAGCTTTTCCACAGGTGAACACTTAATTCTAGATGATAAATTGAGGTATGGTATCTTGTGTTTGTATTACTGTGTTTTCAGACCTATTACACAGTACCATACTGTAAACTGTATTCACAGTAATTAACAGGGCAGTAACACAGTAAATTATTGTGGATTTCACAGCCATTCGTTACAGTGTACCATCCGCCGTAATCTCTCCTGACGAAAGCAAACAACAATCCTGATTTCTAACCACTGACTGATTAAATGTAAAATCAATTTGAACAAGCTTATAAATTGTGAGGTAGTAGAGTATGCAGTATACCTATTGCATAAACATATGAAAATAAAGAACTTGAGCCCAGATTTCCTGGAAAGCCAGTTAGTGTCATAAAACACACAGAAAGTCAGATTATTTGTACCAGTTTTTGGATGAGTAATCTCACCAACAACTCAAACACGGCCAAAAGGTTAAGTTCAGTCAAATCGGTCTGATCAGGAGGGACTTTGACTGTACGAGAGAAGTGGACGTCGCTTATTGATTTCAAAAGTACAGCCAATGCAGGAGTGTAAGGGCCGTGAGAGGGGGACTCCACTGTTTGTGACATAAAGCTGGACTGTATGAGAAAATAAGCAAGTAAAGGCTGCACTGTAATCTTCTGATCAGGGTACAGCCTTATATCACCAGTGACGGGCTCAGTGCCCGACAACATTACAGAAAGGATCCCTACAGAGATAGGGATTAAATCACAATCTTTAAAGGCACCAGAATCTATAGACAAAATCAGAAAGTTTATCTTACAGAACATGGGAGTTGTTGATCTACTGCAGCCGTGCTTAATCAGCTTGTTTGTGTTATTTTGTGTTGATCAAATATTTTGTCGGACCCAAAAAGATGTGCAAACAAAGCAAAACATAACAAGTGCTTCTATTAAATGTTTGCCTCGTGGGGGATGGACTGAAGCATTGATTGATGGGTGTTATTAAATGTCTTTCTTCTCTTGTTTCTCTTATTTCCTCTAATTATGAAGGAATGTATTTGTAAAACAGTCAAAAAACAGATTGCTGCATTGCACAAACACACACACACACACACACACACACAAACACACTCACACACACATAGCACACACATATTTGCACACACTTTAAGTCCCTCCGTAATCGGGAAGGAAGGTAACAGAGCTACCCAGGTCTGCTGATGAGAAGATAAGATGTTGGCATAAATTGTGTGTGTGTGTGTGTGTGTGTGTGTGTGTGTGTGTGTGTGTGTGTGTGTGTGTGTGTGTGCTTGAAAGACAGATCGTGAAGATAAAGCCCAATGGCACAGAGAGCAGTTCACACCATATATTACAGTGAAGTCCAGTATTAACAATCCCACTCCCTTCCTGCCATTCAAACCCTGTTTGACTTATGACCTGTTTGTGTGCGTGTGTGTGTGTGTGTGTGTGTGTGTGTGTGTGTGTGTGTGTGTGTGTGTGTGTGTGTGTGTGTGTATTTGCGTGTGCAAGAATGTGTGAGAGGGAGAGAGAGAGATGGAGGGAGGGAGAGTGCGACCATATTGGAGGGAAACAGGGGTTCTGGGTGTGTCAGCTGCAGAGATAACACAATAGAGTGGGTCTCTAAAGCGGTTTTCACATGTACACTCCTGAAAAATGTCTAGAGGATTTCAGGGAGAATTCAGGGGAAGTCCTCCTGATCTGGTTGTGATGCACCTCACAGTGGGAAACCATCATGGTGGGACGGGAGGGGGGTACATGATGTATAGAGAGTGACGCAGAAGTGGTGTACGAAGCACTAGAGTCTGCTTTACAACGCTATAATAAGACTATTTGCCTTTATATCAATGCTATGTGCAGTTTGACAGAATCTCAATATCAACGAAAGAGTAAAGAAGATGGTTTCTTTCTTTCTGTTATCAAATCCTTATTGATACCAAACTCGCTTCAAGGAAAAAGCCAAACCAATCTTTCTTTTCTGACTTCATTATTGACTAAACTGCAGATTAGATTTGCACATACAACATTAAATATCAGCAGAAATAGTAAACAAAATAATGTTTCAGCATATTAAAAACTTACAGACACAAATTAAAATTCTCTTGAAAATTGCATTGCATTTTTTGCTGGCAGTCTGTCATGTGTCAGTGAGTCAGAGGTTGGCATTGAAATCAGAACAAGCAGCCACTTAGGAGTGAATATTTATATTTTTTTCCCTTTAGCAGCAGGACGATGACATCAGCTAATTAGTCCACAGCAACACATTTAAGGGCACTTTTCAACCTGCACGTTTTCTGTGGGTCCCGTTAACTGCAGGCACCAGCTCTGTTGTGGAGATGAGAGAGACTTGCCCTAAATACTTCAACAAAAAAATTATGCCAACTCAAAAGAGGTTACGAATCTGACATGCAGATGAGAAACAGTCCTGGCTGCATGCATTGTTCGGTTGGATTTAGTTACCTCCTTTTTTTGTTTGAGAGGGAGTGAAGGGCAGTGGCAGACTTCTTAGTCAGTCCAAAAATGAGGATGTGCAGGTATTTGTCTTGAGAATTCACACCGTGTTAATGTAGTTAACTCTGCACTGCATGTATTCTCAAACTTTATTCCTCTTGCCTTGATTTTACTTTCCATCATTAATTGACATTGTGGTTTCGTGTGCACATGTTTAATTGATATCAACGAAAATCAGTCATCATTACAAACAGTGTTGGGAGTAACACCTTACTTAGCAACATGTTACTCCTAACACTTAAGACCCATTTCCACCAAGTGGCCCGGTTCAGTTAGATTCGGTACGATACGCTTTTATTGGTGTTTCCATTGTCAACATTTGTGAATGGTACCAAAATAATCGATCCATTCCATCCTACTTTTTTCTGATTGATAGCCATGAGTACGGATCCAACTCAAAAGGGTGGAGCTAGACACACTGCAGTCCGTTGATGGGTCGAAAGAATCTTCACTTCTCGTGCGACAGTGGTAATAAAGGACAAACACAGAACGCACCATGTTTAAATATCCTGTGGATTTGGAGAAAGTATGTCAAGGCTTTTATTGTTTTTTGCAACTTTTGTAAGCGCGTAGCATAGACAACCTCGGAGATGCAGACACGATTTTTGCTAACTGTGTTATGTTTTCTTCTTTGTTGGATATATTGGATGTGATTTAGTGAGGTGTAAGGGTACGGGTGGCTGTGGAAACGCAAGTAAGATCCGGGTTTACCGTACCAAACTATACTGAAACAAACCTGACCGCTTGGTGGAAACAGAGCTTTATGTGTTGCTCTAACCCCTCTACTATTTTTTTAACTACCTATTTGTGGTAACTTGTAGTGTATCGAGTTCATTTTCAAATTCAAGAACACCGTTACAATGACAAGCGTTTAAAAGGAATCTTTACACGTAACTTTAAGTGAAATAGGTGACTCGATTTGGCAGGAGATGTTACACTAACATCAGCACAGTAGCATTCTGGGAGAAATAGTTATGTTCACATTCTTCGATTTGTTTGGCAGCTTATTTGCCTCAGTCGCATGCTGCTGTTAATGATTTTAAACTCATAGGCCTGATCTCAGTTAAGAAGGCACCAGGTTCATTTTTAATTTAATTTAATTTGACACACTTAATTAATCAACAAGGGGAAATTCAACCTATTTTACTCTGTCATTGCTACACACAAACACTAAGGCCTTGAAATACACAAAAACAAAGACAGGACCTATAGACATGCATTATATGGAGATATGTCAGAGTTAGAGGGCTGCACAGGGACTGGAAACATGAGCAGCTGGGGGTCCTGCTCAAGGGCACATTGGCAGTGTTCAAGACGTTATCTACGGTAACAGCTCCCAGAAACCATTTCAAGTTCCATACTTTGTTAATGCCAAGAGTTAAATCGGCGACCCTCCAATTCCCAACGCAAGTCCCTACTGACTTAGCTACTGCTGCCATGCACTCAGTAATTTATTCTTATTTTTATTTTAGTATTTTCAGAGTGGCGTGCAGTCAAACCTGCCTCAGTCTGACTTAAAAAGCTGCTGATAGCACCTGAAATATCTCATCACTGCAGCATCCACTCTTGTATTGCTCATCTTGATCTAAATCCTGATTTATTCTCCAATGTAAATATCCAGTGTAGAGTTTGTTGTTGTATAAAGTGGTTAAATGTAACACAGATTGTACCGATTGTAATAACAAATTGTACACAGACACACATCCTACACATCAGGTTTTTATTTAGCTCCTGAGAGTGTGTCTCCTGTGGGTCAATAAGATTCAAACTGTCGACTGTAGCTGTGAGTAATTGTGAATGAAAGCAGCAAAGATTAAAAACACCTGTGGACATTGTGTGTGTGTGTGTGTGTGTGTGTGTGTGTGTGTGTGTGTGTGTGTGTGTGTGTGTGTGTGTGTGTGTGTGTGTGTACTTCTGAGTCCTGATCCCAACTTCCACAAAACTTTTTTAAATGTGTAACAGAGTGTCTGACTGAGGCACACTGGATTAATTAGGAGACACAGATTTGTGATATTGAAACGAACAGCCTAACCAAACATCAGATCTACACGTCTTTGTGCCCAGCAGGGACCACGGATGTAAATGAGCTATAAAGCTAACTGTGGGCCAACAGTTTTATTCTCAAATAAAGTAATAAACTCAACAAAACAAGGTAAGAAAGAAACATTATATAAAGATGTAACCCCTTTTCACCACATCCCTGCATATCTCCTTCAGTTTCTCCCTGCATATTTTCATAACCTAGGCCTTTTCTATTTTTATGCATTATTTATTTCACATCTTTCTGTCTAAATGACATGCTCTAATAAATTGGGTATATTGGCTGCAACACAATACTTGGGGCAAAACTGCATATTGAAGTAATAAAGGTATAAGTCCTCATCACTGTGTGTTATTGGGTGACTCTGTTGTGTTGTGTTTTTGTCAATGGAGTTTGTTGGATCTCAAGAGAGCGATATATCGTCTGGTTGTGACCATAAAAAGCCTCTTCTTCTTGAACAAAAAAGTCTCTGTCTGCAGGGATACTTTCTGTATTTCTGTAAAGATGTCAGACAATCTGATCCTGTCGGGGGGGCAATAAAGATCATATCTTTCCCCTGGGTAACGTTGCAGCCATTACAGCCTGATTCATAGCTGCCAGTTGAAGAGATTTGCTGAATATATTTCCTCTTTCTGCACATATCTGAGTCAGACTCCAAATACATTTAAATAGAACCAAGATTTTAAAAACCCCCAACAGTTAGCCTTCATGCAACTGTTTAGCAATTTAGCTCTTCAGCACATTTTCGTGTGAATGTATAGTTGCAATATCCATCCAACAATTATCCATACTGCCTGTCCCGTTCAGGGTTGCGGAAAAATGGAGCTGATCCCTGCTGTCATTGTGCAAGGACAGTTTAGCACCACCATTTAACCTTAGAGCATCTCTTTGGACTATGGGAGGAAGCTGGAGGACCCGGGGAGATATAATGCATGCAAAGGGAGAACATGCAAAACCACAAAGACAGGTGCCAAGCTTTCTGACGCGGATTTGAACCACAAGTCTTCTTACTATGAGTTGAAAATACTAAACACTGCACCACTGTTCAGTCTTCTTCCTGATCTGGTTGTTCACACATGCACCTCAGGAGGCAGAGCATGGAAGTGGCAGATGAAACAACAGTGTCCGACACTTTATTGAGGATTTTTGCCTTTATATCAATGCCACGTGTAATTTGAGACATTCACAATATCAACTAAAAAGCAGAGAAGAACATACTTGCAGAAAACATGATGAAGAACTTTCATTACTAGACGAAGATCGCACAGTGTGCATGCATACAGTCTATCTATTGAGAGCCATTTGCAGGATATAAATGTTACCACCCCCTCCTGCTGGCTCTCTGTGAATTTTCCTGAATATTACCCGCTGCATTCTCACATCAGCTCGCCCAGACTTCAGGCTGAAAAATAACTAGGAGGCTGGCAGGAAAAAGTCCGGGAAAAGTTGGCGTGAAAAATTCGGCAATTTGTGTTCACACGTGCCGCTCATCCTGAAAACTTCAGGAGTTTTGTATAAATGTGAAACACTATATGAAGCATTGTCATTACAGTTTGGGAGGGTTAAATGAGCGTGTTAGGCCGTTAAAGGTTAAAATGAGATGAGGGATACCGTACAGGTATCTCTACCTCCATCTGACCTTCTACTAACCTGAACATGCCTGTCAGCCAAAATAGGTTTGAACATTGATGAAGCAGTCGCTGGCTGCTTGCTGTGTGTGTGTGTGTGTGTGTGTGTGTGTGTGTGTGTGTGTGTGTGTGTGTGTGTGTGTGTGTATTAGAGACAGAGAGGCAGAGTTACTTCTCGTCTCCTCTGGTTATGAAAACAAAGCGACTGCCAGCTCTGGCAGACACTTGGTCTCGCTAATATTAAATCCCTGAAAACACACATTATTCTATATAAGGTCGTTCGCTCTGACTTCTAAACATGGAAATGAAACAGTCAATCACATGGGACATAAAGTATTTAACGACATGAAGCTTTATTTATGGCGGGTCGGCTCTCGCATCGTTGGGGCATGTTTGCAGGAGGATCTGTTGGAGTCCAGGTTCATGGAGGTTGTCATATCAAATGTTTGACATCTTGATTCACTTTATTAAAGTGCTGCGTGCTTATTGGAGCATCAGAGCGTACAGGAAAGTAATGAAAATATACATAAGCCCACATGCAGACAATGAAGACACGTATGACGCACTAACTCGTGTATTTATTGATGCTTTCTGGAAGGCTGAATGTCTGACCTGAGAAGAACCAGAGACCTAAATGGGACAGAACCTCTGCAGCCAATCCTGTTCTGTCTCGGTGTGTTTTATTTGGTGTCAATTAGCGAATCAAATAACATTTTTGTCGCAGGCTATCTTTGAACACCAGACCACAAGACCGGTCATCTTTGATCCTCTCTCACAGTGCGACGCAGGACGTTTTGGAGCCACAACTACAGATACTGCCACGATTGATCATCTTTCGTCTGGGATGGCCCAAAATCATAGTCTGTACCCGGCATTGGACAGGTAATGGTAGCTCTCACGGTAACAGCTAACTGTAGCACTAGGCTATGTGGTGGAATTTCTGTACCTATTTAGATTTAAATGTACAGACATCATTTTGTTTACTGTTCATGATGTCAGTCAGACCAGATCGAGTTCAGCTGTGACTAGACTAGCAAGGACAGCTTGAAGTGTCAAGGGTGTTTGTTAGACTTAATATCTGCTCCAAAGTGTAGACATAGCATCCTAGTTTAGTTGTGTTAATATGACCCTGACATTAGTAACGTCTTTTCGAAATATGCAAAGCCTTTGGGAGAGTCTGGCAGAATTGAGTTAGCAAGGCGCTGAGCAAGGTGTGCTGGTAAGTCATTTCTCCTCCGGAGTCATTGTTATACAGTAAATCTTCATTTCAACTTAAGCCATATGAGTCTACTGAATCATTTCTTGTGTGAAGTCAAGTTATTACAAATTCCCTCAACACGCTACAACAACTAGAGGTAAAAGGGCCGTCCACGCCAAGAAACAGAACTACAATGACAACAGTTTAGTCACATGGTTGGGGTTTAAAAAGAGCATCCAAGAGAACTGAGTCAATACCTTAAGTAAAGATGGGAGGGATGTTTACCACTCTGTGGAAAATAATGCAACAATTCAAGAATAATGTTTTTTAATATTAAATTGCAAAGAAGCTTTGGATTTCATCGTCTACAGTACATCCTATCATTAAAGATTCAGAGAATCTGCAGAATTCTTTGTATGCAGGGGACAAAGCCAGTATTGGATGGCCGTGATGTCCTGGCCCTCAGACGGCCCTGCATTTAAAACAGACATGACTCTGCAGTGGACGTCCTTGCATGGGCTCAGGAACACTTCCAGAAATAAAGAATGTCTGTGAACACAGTTTATCATTGCATTCATAAATGAACAGCTGAAACTCTACCATGCAAAGGGGGAAGTGTACATAAACCAAACGGCTCCGTCTTTGATGACAAATGAGATGGTCTGAGGCAAAGTGGAAAACTGTCCTGAGGTTTTTCTCACATTGGCTCGCCCTGACTTTATACAGGAAGTGGCTGGAAAAAGTCTGGGTCGAAAATGTGTCCGTTTGCGTTCACACGTGCAGCTCACTCTGAAAGTTTTTGGAAATGTTTTCAGGAGGTGTTCATGTGAGAAACCACCACTAGTCAACAACGACTCATCAGTTTTAGCATTTCATCGACTAGGGCTGAGAGAAAATGTTCAAAGTAACATTTTTCATAATAATGAGCCTCTGTCTATACATTTTACAATCCCAGGAACAAAGTGGAAAGACATTTTTTTATCCAGCTATCTGACTGTCAGGATTCAACAACCAACGTATTAGAAAAGTTGTTTCAAGAAAGTATGGAAAATAAAAATGCTGTCACATCCTAAAACGCTGTGTTATCATTGACCAGAGTTCACCTCTAAACTCCAATGGTCTCAACATTTCCTAAGGCGAGGGTCGATCACATTCTGTACCTGACAGGAAGTTGTACAACAAGATTTTTGCCGCAGGATACAAAGACTTAAGTGCTTGAAGTCTAAAGTGCTTCCAGACATGTTAATGTCACAACTGTTACTCACACAGAACTGTGTCCAACACGGTTTGACTTGACCTCAAAGAATGCCCTCCTTCTCTGACCCCGTGAGAGGGAAACGAGTCAAATGTCAAAGTAAACGTCTCCGCTGAGCTCCATGTTGTAGCATCACTCGCATAGTGAGTGCAACAGTTCAACCAGTGAAGGTCACATAGTGCAACCCATAGTGTTGGTTTTATTTGAGAGACCCTGACTGTTGTCGCTCTGCAGAAAGTGGATCAATAGCACCACCTGCTGGTCGGACAAGCACCCTCACATGCATATCAATGGTTATGGTCTTGCCAGGTTTAAATGTCAGCGTTTTTATCTCCTTATCTTGGGACAATAAAGCTGCCTTCCTGTGATGACGAGTCAAATAAAACAAATAAAAGCCTAAAGGCAGGTAAAGAAAGTTTAAAAAAATATTAAAATAATAAAAATGAATCACAGCAATAAAATACATAAAAGCCATTAAAGCAATACAAAGAAATTAAGGATATTAGGAAAATAAAGCAACTAGAAGAATAGAGAGAAATAAGACTAGAAAAAGAGGATAAAACAGGCAATAAGATGAATTCACTTAAAAACAAGTCTGCAAAAGTTAGTTTTAATAAGTGATTTAAAAGAAGAGGAGGACCCAAATGCAGATTCAAAAACAATTTAATTAAAACTAAATGGCAAAAACAAAGATTACTTTTGAAGAGTCCATAAAAATGTCCATCAATCCACAAAAGAGAAAACCAAATCACTGAAACCACATACTACATGCCCACTCAAAACATACACTGCATACTAACCCGACCGTTAGCATGCTGTTAGCAACATACTACAATACGGGTCACGTGACGTACTTCCAGTCCGAGCTCGGTTCGATAAGCTAGCATCGAGCTAGCACAACCTTTAGTCTGTAAATATAATTATACAACAATATGAAAGTGTACTTTATATTACCAATACAACTATGAAGTCATTTTAATTTGATTTGGCAACATGTCAAATGTATTTTATCACAGAGCTTCTATTTTAAGCCATTAGTCGGCTGACTGGCGAGCTCTCTGACAGCAGCTGTGCATGGTGGGGCGATTTAGTATGACCAGTATGCTCCAATTTTATACTTTAAAATTGTGGCCGATCTAGTATACATCCGAGCGTACTGAAAATTGCATACTATGATTTCATACTACATACTCAAGTGACGTCACAGTGGCTATACAAAGTAAGAATTTTATGAAAGTATGCGTATGGTTTCGAACACTGCCTGGGAGAATCAAAAGGAGGATTAACAGAAGGAAGGTAAGACGTATGAACTGACACAGAAGGGAAGAGCAGAGACTAAGGGTGCATTCAGCTTGTCCCTCCTATCTCCTTTCACTATCCTCTTTACCTTAACCCCGGTAGCGTTTAAGTGGCGGCCATGATAAGAGCCGTTCGAATTCTCTAAAAGCAAAGGAAAGATGCGTCAGTGCTTCCTTTATAACCTCCTTTAGCATAGGAAACACTGGACCATCCTTTACGAAAGGAGATAATGCCGCCCCACAATTCCTTCCTGCTGCAACATTTAAAGAGACTCGCGCATATGACCGTTCACGAAAACTAACGATGACCGAAAAGGGACGCAGATTATGTTTTATCCAACATATTTCATTCACTTAAGAATGCTTTGTGCAGTTCTACATTTGTATGCCTAAGACATTATGTATATCTTTCATAAATGTAACAATTTATGCTCACTGGTGACGTAAATTAGTGAGCATTAGGCGATTACTTTCATACAATCATACTTATTTTGGATTAATGTTGATTTATGAGTGGACAGGAAGTTAAGCGTGAGAAACCATTCTCAATTTGACAACCATTTGGTTTCACTTTTGTTGTAGGCTAACTCGTAGCCTGGTAGTTTATATTCCCTTTATTTCAGTTCCAGCCTTGAGGTAATTAGGATTATTTCACTGGTAAGAAGGCACAGGGGAAAGTTTTTTAGATGCACTTTTTGTAGTCCATTTTCAGAAAACTGTAGTTTCACCCTGGCAGACCCACGTCATCTCCACCGTCGCATAATTACGTCGCCGTGGAAATGCGGTCTGATTGTCAGAGCAACGCGGTCGCCTTTCCCTAAGTCCTTTATGAATTCTCCTAACACCTTTCCTTAACCTCATGACGTTTTCGGGTTAAGGTAAAGAGGAGAGTGAAAGGGGATAGGAGGGACAATCCGACTGCACCTTAAATGCACACTGAGGTAATAAGGTAACTGAGGTTCAAAACTGGAGGGAAAAATGCAGAGGCAGGAAGAACGATAGTTACGTACTGTAACTCCAGATTCTATGAGTATAGGCGCAGCCCTCTAAGGCTATCGCTTAGAGGGCGAAGCCTATACGGAATAGAAATACAAGAACATGACACACAGGAGGAAAAAACTACAAAATAAAACAGGAAACTGAACTTCAGAATATTACAGTAAAGAAACAGACCATGAAAACAAGGAGGGTTAAATGAAACAGGAAGTGATTTCTAAACACTGAACTAAACAAAATACAAAACTAGACAACAACGAATCATGACAAGAAGTCGCTGACTCAAAGAACTTTATCTCCTCAGACAGGTTGTTTCATAGTCGAGAGGTTCTGATAACAAAAGGACGATCATCTTTAGATTTAAGTTTCGACTTTAAAACAACCAGGAGGCCCCCACCTCAGGATCTAAAGCTGCGAGAGCCAGAGTCATATGTGCTTTAAAAGTCAGCAGTGAAATCTTAAAATCCGTGTTTAGGGAAGCCAGAATCAGGTCAATGTGTCAGAAAGAAGCCGAGCTGCTGAACTAGTAGGAGGCGAGAAGATGCTTAACAGGTAAGTCCTGAAAAGGAGACAAAAAACAGGGATGAGAAAAGCTCCTTTAACTGCACTACTGCCAGCACAGGCATCAATGACGTCTCAAAAACAGCCAAATGCTGCCATCTTGTGGTCGTACTAGAGAATTACAATGATCGTTGTGTTATTTATCAGAACCAGAATCCAGGCTTGTTGCTGAAGAGATTCACAAAGAATTTGTGAAATTATAAAAATAAACTTGAGCCTTATTTTCAATTATACCAAAAATATACCAGATGGAGAGAGAAACACTCGTCCAAGAGGAGAGATTCATGCTCATTTAAAAACGTGTATAATGTTGCCCTTTATTCTGCCTACTAAATGACAATTCCCAGGTCCCTACGTCTGAACATGAGGGAATAATCTGCTGCAAAGAATCCTGGTAGTGCAGTGAAACCACCACAAACCCTGTCATTAAATAACTGGAGGCATCTGCTGTTAGATATATTGTCTGTAGAACTCAGTGTTGCACGGTTTTTAGGCCATAAAAAGTTTTTCTACAGTTTGGAAAGTGTGTTAGAGAGACCGTGTTGTCCCTCAATCACCATCCGACTCCCTGCCTCCACCATCGGACTGTGTCGTCCCCTGAACCATCGCCGTCCTCAACCATGCACGGCCTGCTCCGACCTCCACCTCAGCGGCAAGGAAGTGTGGACAACAGGAACGTGAGGAATACAAAGGAGAAATCCTTCCTGCATATTATCCCATGCTCTTTGGTAAAACGCCTCGAGATAACACTTGTTATGAATTGGCGCTATACAAATAATGATTGAATGATGATTGATTGCAGGATACAAATTATGTATGCTTTAGTTCCTGTGTTAACTGTTTCTGCACCAATACACCAAGACAAATTACTTGTATGTGTTAATGTACTTGGCAATAAAACCCGATTCTGATTCTGATTGATTCCTGTCCATTTAGCCCCACTGGAGTAATGGCAGTGGGATTCTTACTAATCATCCTGGTTTTGGATGCAATAAAAAGTCCATACTAAAGATTAGTTTAAACTGCAAGCATTCACAGGGGCCGCTGTGGCTCAGCTGTAGGGTCGGTCGTCTCGTCCCAGCTCCTGCAGCCACACACCCTTTACTCCAAATTGCTCATTCTGCTTCAGCGGAGTGCGAATGTGTATGAATGGAATTAGTTCATACTGATGGACACTTTAAAAAACAGCCTCTGCCATCAGTGAATGTGTAGGTGTGACCTGTGGTGTGAAACACTTTGAGAAGACAGAAGACCAGAAGAGCGCTATACAAGCTCAAGTGCATTTACCATATATAATCACAGGGCAGGATACATTTCATTTTGTGCTTGGCTTTAAATGTGTCTGTTACACAAATTTAAATGATTCAAATCCTCACCAAGTGTAGTCGTTGTTGCATAAAAAATAAAGGGTCAGATACCTGCTCTGCTTGGCTGGTAATCCCTTTAAAATAAAAAAGCGTTATCCATAACTTTCAATTGCACGAGTTCCTGAAAACACTTTTGTTTTGCAGCCAGTGACTCGAAAACACAAAGAAATGTTGGAGAAGTTCCCTCCCGCTCTGACTAACAGCCTGTAGATTAAGACCACTGTGTGCTTTGTCTCACCCTCATCATTAACCTCTTCTACGGTAGATTGATGGGAGTTAACACGCTGTGGGGGGGCCGGGCCTTCTGGGACTGTATGTGCTGTTAAACAGCAGGTGGTATCCCAGCATGCACTTCTGTGGCCAACACTTTTTCAGCTGACCTGCCGGGTTAATTAGCAGCTGCAAATCATTTTTGGTGTTTGTTTTAAGCTGCAGGGAGCAAGAGCCAAATAAGAGGAGTTTAGTGAAGCAGCTAAATCCACATCATTCAGCTACACTGGCAGTCACACACAAACACTGAAGTCACAGCCAGACGAGGTCTAAACAGCATCTGCTCCAGTCTGTGTCTCCTCAACATCACATCGGGACGACAGCCCAGAGCGCTGACAACAGGTCAGCACAAATAATCCTCTCCTGCAGGCAGCGGAGTGTTTTTCTGAGGACAATATTCAGTGATGGGAGACATTACTGAAAGGGATGGTCAGGTCAGAGTACACTGATCTTTAAACGCCCCTCACTGCAGCCAAACATTTCTTTCACTTTACATTCACTGATAAGTTGGAAAGGGGGTAATCAATAGCTACAAACTGTAGTTAAGAATCTTTTCAGGGTGACGTTACAGGGTGACACAATTTCTAAGTGTTTGGGATGTTATTTTCCAATTACAGTTAAATGTGTAATGGCGTCAAGCTGGCAACCGGGGACGACTGGTACGATCTTCTGGCATGTAATGAGGATGTAATGGTGCTTTCACGCTTGCACAAACCAGTGAAAACATCCTGAAGTTTTTCAGGGTGAGCTGCATGTGTGAATACAAACGGTTGAAGTTTTCATTTTGTTGCTTCATCTGCCACATAAGAGTGTGGTTGATTTTGAACACCCCTCACGTCAGACAGAGATAGACCAAACATTGCGACCACAGCTTCCTTTAAACGTCATGTCCTGCTTCGTGAGACTGAGACTCCTCCGTACTCATGATGACTTTGATTTGTACTCCTGCTTCTGTTTTCCATGAGCGGAGATGATTTCAGATGTCTAGTCAATAAGTTCTGTTACATTACTTCATGTTGTAGTTTATGATGTAACTGCACGATGTGAGCATGATGTGAGCTGCTGCAACAAGACACAGATCTATGGGTTGTTTCTTTTTTCATTAAAGAAACAATCAACTGCAAATTGAAAGTTATCCTGACTTTTCAGTGCGTGTTATATGTAGGAACACTTTCAGAGCTGTTATGAATGCAGTAAACTTTAGTTTTAGCAGAGTTACGCTTCATTTGGAGCCTGTTTGACATTCAGCACTCAGCAGTTGTTGGTGTCGTTTTAAAGCAGCCCCAGAGTCGGAGCCGTGCATCGATCTGTCTGTCTGACTCTGTGTAAAACCAGGGAAGCGCGTCATGTTTTCCTGCTTCCTCAACATTCCCATCCCGGATGTTTTTGATTGATCCCAAACCTTGTCGGATCGGGAGCTCAGCCTGCAGATGGGAGTGAGAGGCACTTCGTCACGGCCTGTCAATCACACCCACCGCCCACACACACACTCTCAGCAGCTTACACACTTCATGGACCTGCATTTTCCCTACGGGAGAATAACCTCAAGAATATTTAGTTCCCCCGCATTACCAACCACACACACACACATCCCAAACACACTCACATACAGAGAATAGCAGTTATCTGGTCTCTTTTTCCCGCCCTCCTCGTCTCTCTTCTCTCGTGTGGTAAATCTTTGAGCTTTTTGACAAGAACACCAGTATTTTTTTCTTTCTTTTTTTTTTATGGTTTCATCACCGTCCTCCTGATTACGCTTTGAAAACATGACGGCGCGCTGATGTAAGATGTCTCCAGCTAACCAAACAGGGATGGAAAAGCTGCTTGTCTGAAACTGAAACAAGGAGAGAAAAAAACAAAAAAACATCTGACAGGCCTTTTAAATTCAGTCCCCTGAGGCAGCTCGAACTATTCAGAAGTTTCCACTGTTATCAGGTTGTATCAGTCAGGAGGTAATTGATCATGAGATGAAGAAGAACTTGAAGGAGGATTTTTGAAACATAGTTTTCAATAAAGGACAACAAGCTTGACCTGAACTTCCGTGTCCAAAAATCTCGACATGGCTTGGTGAAATTCTTTAATCTTTACATTTGTTTTCAATAGAGCTCAACAGTGACCATCCACTATTTCAGCGGGTCTGGTTCAGGCAGTAAATTTCACCTTTCAAATCGTCCATTGGCATCATAGAAAATCTTTACATCTGTATGTTTAATCCTGGAACCAAGCCAATCAGCTACCTGAATACTCCTGGCCCAGGGCCGGAATTAATTTTTTTTTGCCAAAAGCAATATAAGTGAACACATGAATAGTTTGCTGGTGGATTTATTATTTAAAATCAGGGGTGCCAAACTCAATTACACTGGGGGTAAAATGTTTAAATGTGGCCTAAACAGGGTCAACATTTGAAAAAGAGAGACAACAGGAGCACTTCTAGTATCCCTTAATATAAACCACCGGTGCTCAAGGAAGGGAATTCTTGAAAAAAAGGTGGAGGAAAACTTCAAACCAAAAACAATGGTTTAAATGATCCAGGTCCAGACCCTCAGGAGGGTTTATAAAGTATAAAAGGCCTTTATTTCATAGGGCACATTCAAAATACACCAACGTGTATCTGCTTGTTCCTTCTTCAGGGTGCAGGGACACACTGAGACAAAAAAAGTCATTACTGCTGCAGTCACCACAGGTGAAGACATGCAACTTTTTATCCGGCCTCATGTTCCCTCATAAATATAAACTTAACTGCTTCTAAGACATCTGACGTAGTTCAGAACTTTTTTTTAAAGTTATTTTATATACTTTATTAATCCCTGAGGGAAACTCTGGTTTACACTCAGTTATTGAGAGACATGCTTCTCACACACATAGGCACGTGCACAAACAGGACCTGTGGACATGCACTAATGGAGAGATGTCAAAGTGGGGCAAAAGAAAGACACATCAGCATTATTTTTGTTTTTGTCTCCCTCTCTATCAGCAGTTTTCCTGTTTTAAAACAGGCAATCAAAAACTGACAGAAAAGAGATTTTCCTGAAAATAATCCAAAATATTTGATTAATTTCCTTAAAACACTACATCAAGCACAATAAGAACATTTAAATATGAACGATCCGAGTGAAACTGTGCAAATATTTCAACCATAAACAGCCTCCTTTGTGTGACAGGAACAAGTGAAAAAAGAAAACATTTTAGTGAAAGCAGATTTTTGGCATCTTTCTTTGGCTGCAAGAAGTGATGTTCAACTGTGGGAACTCTCAGTCTGAATGTGTGCTTTAACCAGAGACAACTGTGTGAGGTTCAGCTCTTCTTCATCACAGAATAAAGTTGCTCACACGGGGTATGTGCTTCCAAACACGCAGAGTGTTGGAGCAGCTTGTGGGCAGAGTTGGGGCACTGTTTTAGGGAAGAGCAGCGAAAGACTCCTTGAGTAGGTGTTCCAGGTCAGTGGGCTATTTTAAAAGGTGCTGCAGCGGGTAGATTTTTTAGCCTGCGGGTTGAGTGGACCTATTTTTGATGTCAAGTAAATTACTTATAACAATTCCATACCATAAACTACTTTGTTAATGCACCAATTCAAATCGCTGAAGATTTGAAAATCATTGGTGTGGAGCCAGCCTTAGCAAAAGGGACAGGATGCCAACACCGCAGCTTCACCAGCTGATCTTTACCGTGCAGACTCTGGTTCGACGTGTGCAAAATGTCAGCGCCCCTCATGGTGGTAATTTGGCTTCTTTTTTGTACAACAGGAGGCGTTGGAGACTTATGGTCCATCTTTTTGTACAGACAATGCTAATAACGTCACCTACTTAGCTTGGAAACCAAATGCAAACCAGAACACTTCCCATACTAAAATCAAAACCACCACCCACAGATTCAAAACGCTCGTGTAACCAAGCTATAATGATGGTTATCTGAACAGAACGTAACAGGTACTGGAGGCTCTGTCAGCTGTAATATTTATAACATTCTTGTCTACTTCCTCATCATCATTTCAAAGCAAATCAAATCGTGTCAATAATGTTTGCTTTCTGCATAATCTTTCTTGAGCCAAACCAAACAATCCTCATGTTGTGTTTGGATCATAATCTTTTTGAATAATCCTTTTCTTCACCCTGATTGGAGCTCTGGCCGGACAGATCGATGGACAGCCTGAGCCGTCAAGGTCTGCTGGTGAGAAAAAAAAGTGACAGTGTGAGTGTTTTTGGGCCTCTGTCCATGTTAGGATGAAGGGTGATGTGACCGGACTCTGCAGACAAGCAGAGGTGGCATATACAGTATGTATAAAGACAAAGAAAATACCAGGGGTCTCATTTATATTTCAGTGCAGTGTCTTCCTGTAGCATGGCTATTTCACTTGAGCAATTTTGATGAAATCAGTGATAAAATATACTCGTAAAATAATTGATGTTGTGCTCTGCACTAGTTTAATGCTGTTCTGGATTTCTACAACTGATGATCCTTCAGTTAGCGTTCATGTCTGGCTCTTCCCTCTGCTCTTTTGGGGGGATTTGAAAGTGAGACAGAGCTGATAAAAAAATGAACAGACTAAGACATGAAATCTCACAGATCAAACGAGACTTAAAATATGGAGGACAATCCAATCCAATATGGAGGACAGTTTTCCTTGTCTGCTCTATCGTGATATAATTAAGGCGTTCCTGGTGTTGCCATGTTTCCACAAGCCGGTGTTCTTTTTAAATATTCCACTTGACTCAGGGTTCAGTTGTGTTAACCATCTGAGGTCTAAGGCATTTTTCAGAGTTGATTGATTGATTGAATTTATTTGCGTGTCATGCACACAAAGTGCCCAACCCTCATTGGCTTATAAGACACCAGAAAATTCAGTTGCAGTGGTTTACATTAACATTTCATAACATTACAAAGTTGCAGGCTCCGGGCACAGTTCAGTCTTAAACAGCGTGTTCTGTCTTTTCTCCCAGGCTTTACAAATCAAATCTGCTCCAACAAAGGTTCCTTTTTTAAAACACAACTCAAGTTGTTCATAATCGTCCAGCCAAAAGAAATCAACATAAATTGAGGCCATTTAAAAAAAAAGAACATCCCTTATGTCATCCTACATCGGACAGTAAAACAGAAAGTGAATCTCATTTTCAGTTTCACCTAACTCACACAGCAAACAAACTCGGTCTTCCTCTTGAATGGCATTAAACCTGCCGGTCTCTAAAGCTAATCTTCCTGAACGTCACTGTGGGCTGAGGATTTTTGTCTATTGGTTAAATTTAACTTAAGTAACGGTCAACCATGTAAAATGCATCTTATGTTCAGGACAACCAAGGGAATCAGAATGTCATCAAGGAAAGAGGGGAACCCTGACATACAATAACCCGCTAACAATAACCCCCCCCCCACACCCACCCACACACACACACACACACACACACACACACACACACACACACACACACACACACACACACACTCCCCAAATAAATGCATTTATGCATTTATTTGTAATAAATCAATCTTTACATACATAAAAAAAAAAACCTGTACAATCCCCCTTTTAATCATTTATTTGCGTAAATATTCATGATATAATATTCATATGATGTTATGTATTTTAAACAGCACCAGTGATCTGCAGCACATTTCAGAGTGTGATGAGATGTGTATGAGTCTGTTTTGTGAATTAGAGGATGTATTTTGTACTTAGCGTAAAATCCGATGTATAAGGTGCGTTTTAATACCAATTTTTTCATTAAAAAAGTGCGCTGCGGGGCGCTGGTGGCGCAGTGGGTAGTCACACTGCACGTGACCTGATCACGTGATTGAAAATTCATCCCCATTCATTGTGTATCGCATGCTGTGCTGGGAAACGAAGCGACACAGACCAGGCTGGCTGCGCAACTTATTAACATTTTTACTTCCTTATTAGGTCATGATCATGCACTTACATAAAACGGTGGTATATTGATCTGTAAATAAACCTCGTGGAGTGCACTTTTGATTGAATATTAAAGGTAACGAGTGATCAGCGGAGGTGGGCAGCGCGACTAATGGGTTGTGGGTCTAGGCTACTACACAACTTTCACTGAAGGCTGAGAGCTCAACTACCGTACTGTAGCTAGTAGGAGTGCAAACTCCACAAAGCGAATACAAACGGAACAAAAAGAGCAACAGAGCTGCACAAAAATTGCAGGTTGTGGACTTTGTTGAACACAATACAAATCTCTCTCTAAAATCAGACAGCGTCTTATATACTGGTGCGACTTATTTTCTGGATTTTACGGTACACGTTCAGAGGGTGCAAAAGCCTTTTGTGATTCAGGCCCTGATGGTGTACTTTTTGCATGTATAGGCCTCAGATATATTAAGGCTGTTTCATCAAAAAGTTCTTGTAGTTGGTTGAGCAAGCAAACGCTCCGTAGTCCTTTGAGCCAATGTGTGTGTAGAGACAGGGTTTAAACCGCACTGATACACTGCGAGGATTAAAGTCCCAGTCTGTGTGACAGTGTGGTCCAACAGGCTGCTCTGCCATCCAGCCAAACACACAGACAGAAGACTGAACAGCTCGCCAGGCACAAAAACCAACCGTCCATCCAGCCAGCCAGCCGCACAAATACAGCCTCAACCAGACACGGACTGAAGTGTGAGCTGTAAAAGAGACACCAAATCCCACGAAGAGGGAATGAACTGCTCTGTGTCCACTGCTGGAGCGTCTCTCACTCCAGTAAAAATGTTGTTGATGATTCACAGACACATTTGTGATGCTCATGTCTCGTGGTTGCATCAGTAAATTCTCACATTTCTGTCTGTTTTCTATCACTCGTTTACTTCTGCAGCTTAATTTAGTGTTCGTTCACCCTGTCTTTCACATATCAGCTATTGTTTATGCTTTGTTTGGCAGATGAAAACAGGGATATTTGATTAAGGTTTGTATTTATAGCAGTCCTTGCTTGCTGGGATGACAAGCTGCATTAAAGCCGTGTTGCAACGCACGACAGCTCATCTACAAGATGTGAAAGCAGGAAGCTCTGTAGAGTGTTTTAATCTCAGTGCTCAGAGTGATTGAATTTAGATCTTTGATGATAAGTGTTCTTGAGTAAGATGTGGGCAATTACTCAGAGACAGAAAAGACTCAAGCTGTGGAACTGTTGAAACAATTATTCTGACTAGTAACTTTTAAATACTAGGATGAAGTTTTGTTTGGCATCATCAGCATGAGCAGTTTTCCAGTTTGTAGTGTTTTTTTATTCGTGTCAGCTGTGTGTCCTGGTCACTGCATAGCTGTTTTCACATAATGCACTCCTGAATAATTCTAGAAAATTTCATGCGGCTCCTGAAACCTTCCTGAGTTGGTTGTTCACACATGTACCTCACAGCAGGAGACTATCCTGGTCCAACAGGAGCAGGGGTGGGGTGTCCCTGAGGCAAGATATGACGACAAAAGATTACATGGAAGTGGCGGGCGAAGCAGCAGAGTCCGCTATATGATGCTTTGATGAGAATACTTGACTTTATATCAATGGTACCCAGAGTTCAACACAATCACAATATCAACAAAAAAGTGGGGAAGAACGTGCTGGCAAACAGAAAGCATAATGAACCAGTTTCATTATGTGTATGGAGATCGCACCAGACGCGCACATACAGTAAGGTCATGTGCTGATTGCAGGTTATAAACTTCAGCACCCTCTCCTGATCACTCAGGTTGTATTTTCCAAAGTATTTCCTTTGGCGCTAACACATCAGCTCACCATAACTTCAGGCTATAAATTTACCAGGGAGCTGGCAGGAGAAAGTTAGGGTTAAGTCTGAGTAAAAAATGTGGTTGAGTGAATTGTTGCAGCTCACCTCGAAGACTTCAGGAAGTTTTCATGAAGTTTAGTCAACATTTTTGCAGTTCTACTCCTGGGAAATAACCATTTCAAATGTGGTGCAGACGCTGAAACAGGAAAACAGGGGAGAGGAACCAAAGGCAGACTGACGCTGTGACACAATTCAGAGGTAGCATACTTCAGAGGACCCAGCCTTCAAAGCCTTTCTAGACTGCTCAGTCTGGACTAAAATGAGTCGTTACCTATCGTTACTAAGCAGTGCCCCTGTCGCCTAACAACCTCTACAGGTGCACTAGAACCAGCTAACAAAACTAACATCCAATAACTTTACCTGATTTAAAGACAATTTAAACTTTCAGGGCCCTTTTGTTTTTTTAACATGTGTATTATAAGCTATTTGACTGACTTTAAACACATGACTTACATTTTGGCTGCCTGCCCACCAGCTCGTTTGAATTGACGCACAGGGAATTTGGGATCTGTCCGACCACAAAGGATGCACCAGATGGATCCTTTATGCTCCTAGAAAAGATGGAAGCATTTGAAGGAGCCTTTAAAATGGGACAGCCTTCGATGTGCTGCTGTGATGCAGTCAGTCTTGAAATGCGCCCTTCAAAGGATGCGAGCCCAGAAATGGGACACAGCCTGAGACAGAGGAACTGATGCTGCCCAACCAGGTACAATAACACCAGAAAAGAAGAGAGTACAAAACTAAGACACAGAGAACTGCTGAGTTGGTAACATGGACACATCTGAAAAGAATGAGACAAAAGATCCTGAGGCTGGAAAATAAACCATTGACAAAATAAACATAGACAATTCTCTTCAATTTGTAGGATTTGAACTAAAGAGCCCCATTTTATATAGTTAAGAATTTTATATTATTATCATATCATACCATTCCCCACCCCATGTGTGAATAAACACTGGAATGTGTGCAAATGTGTGTGGCCTTGCAAGTCGGCGATCCAGATAGGAAAATCCTATCCACCCGTGTAGCTGGTTGCCTGAGATGAGAGCACCTGCTGACTCTCGCCTTGATGAGTGTGTCGATTGATTTTGTTAACTACATAAGTTAGTCAGATGTTGTTTAATTCTCATTTCATCTTAGAAAAGATTTTAACAAAGTGTTGCTTCTTTTGTAATACATTTCTTAAAACCATCTGGTTTTCATGACGCTTCCCTTTCCTCCAATGAGCACAGTCATGATACCTTTGGATGAAACAGAAAATGAACATGGAGACATGGAAAATAAAACAGCTCAGTTTATTCCTGTGGCCTGGACTGAATTTCTTCTTTTAAATGAATATTGGACGTAAAGCTGTCACCCTGAATGTCCTGAGCTGTGCCGGGTCTCTGCACAGCAGACAACATCAGAGTCAGTTTGTTTCCACGTGTCATTGTCATCTCCACACATAACAGACTGAACTTGCTCAGTTAAACTCTGGGGCTGAAGTTCGGAGGCGTGATTGATTCTCTGTCACTGCTGCAAAGTTCAAAAAGAGCTCCAAATGACTGTCAGTTAACTGGCTCTCTGCTCTCTCACTGCTGCTTTTCTCAGCCCTTTAAATCTTATTAGACATCACATCAGAGACTCCTGACTTATTCAGCTGTGTCACTCCCGCTAGGAGAGCCACTTATCCTGTCAACCCCCCCTACCCACTGGACATGGCAGGACCCTTATTAACAGGCAAAGCTCCAGTGGGTCGTACCAAAACCCCCATGGGGGGGTGGTGGTCATCAAGACTGTGCCGCTGCGCTGCTGAGTGACAGCTAAACGGCTTAAAATGTCACTTTGAATAAGAAGCAGGCCACACACAGGGACACATGCACACAAACTTACACACACACACACACACATCCAAAAAAGACAAACACCCAAATGCATACAGTCCAGATACTTTACTTTTGTTTCTGAAGGGGGCGCTCTTTTCTGTCATTGCTTGGAGGTAATACAAATGTATGTACTGCAAACAATTCAAAGCTCAACAGTGAAGCTAAATCTGTGACTAAGACTCAATGTGGTTTATATGGTTTAATTTCCCTCACAGCTTCACACTATCCACTATGATGCATCTGGAAGAGGGGAACATAACAGCAGCGCAACATTATGACAGCATCTCAATCTCCCAAACTGAGATCTGCTATGTCAGAGAAAAATATCCACAATGTGAATATGGAGAATTACATATGAAGCAGCTTCATTAGACCTGTTCTTTTGTCTTTCAACATTATCAACCATGACATACTGTATGTTGTCTGTGTGTCTACAATGTTCAGGCTGTGAATCAGTGTCTATAGGAGCTGGGTGTAAGATTTAAGGTGCAGCTACTTTAAGTTGAAACTGTCTCAGCTGGTGCAACACCTTCGATGTTAAACGTGTTAACGTTCAGACTCACACAGAGCTAGTGCAAAAGCAGTACAGGCCCACTCATCAACCAATCTGTGAGCAATATAAGGAAGGAGGAAGACGATAAATGTGAGAGAAGGAAAATTGCTCCTCTGGGGCGCTGGTGTACAGAGGCAGAGGCTGAAGTCCTCAAAGCAGGTGGCCTGGGTTCGAATCCGACCTGGTGCTCCTTTCCTGCATGTCTCTCTCTCTCTCTTTTTTTTCCAACTCTATCCACTGTCCTGTCTCTCCAATAAAGGCATGAAATCCTTTATTGGAAATTTTTTAGAATAAATCTAAAAAAAAATGAAAATTGCTCTTCTTACAAATAAAACCGTTTGTATCAAAGTGACCTAAAATGAATCAAATCACTTAAAATGTACCATTTAATTTTTCCATTCACATGCATGTTCATCACTTCTACTTTGATTATTTAGTTTTTTTTACTTCAACCCCTCAGAACTAGAACAACATTGCAGATAATCACACCCCTTCTTAGCTCGTCTTGATCGGTACACACTATACGGACAGTGAATTTTTTCATAACGCATCTGTTTTGATTTTATTAACAATAGGTGTTATCCATAGTTGGGCGTGTAGCTGACATGATTGACAGGTGGGGGCGATGTAACGTTTCTTCAAGATGGCTTAAAACCCGCCTCAGCTCCAGCTCTCAGTCTGTCGTTAGGTTGACTGAATGTTAGGCTGAGACAGGATTTCTAGCTTGGCGACCGCCATCGATGCAGTAACAGACAGATGATGTCACTCAGGCTTTGTCCATTAATAGTTACAGTCTATGGAGAAGGACAACAGCCTCTGTACATGTGATTTTTATGTTGGAATAGATCACTACTGTATTCTCTGTCAGATGTTTCTGTTTTATGTTCCATTGTATTTGTCCTTTTGTGTTTCTTTTCTTTTATTCAAACAGCAGTAATTCAGCGAGGAAGGAGGTCAACATTGATTATTCTCATATCTTTGTGTCCTTGATTCACTTACTGAACTCCAGTTAATTGGAGGCCTGTGTGTGGGAGTGTGTTTGTGTGTGTGTGTGTGTGTGTGTGTGTGTATTCTGGGTTTACATGTGTGTCCATCATGGCTGTGCACATAATAATAGCGTGTTTATCATTTTTGCTTTGTCGGTGGAGCAGCTCTCAGCGTTTTCTCTCCGCGCTGATTGGAAAGCCTCGCCTGCAGTAAGCCCCGGGGCTGTATCTGCAAAACCTTGTTAAATCCTCTACAGAGACCCAGCTATGGAAATATTAGCCTCTAAAAGACAGACTAATGCCAGTTTCTACCACTCAGCCATAAAAGAACAGAAGGCCTGTGTCATTAGGAGGAGGGATGCTTTCTGTTCTGTGATTTCTCTGACTTTTGATGAATTTGAATAATGTGACCTTTATACCGCATTGTGTCACATTATGCTACAAGTTATCAAATGTAATTGTGAAGTTCCTGTAGTATTTTAAAGTACAAACATATTTTAGTTGTTGTTGACTGAGATGGAAAACCTGTTTTTCGATGCTTGTTTACTGTCCTCCCACAGCTCCAAAGCTGACCTGTTTAGTGTTTACTCGAAAGGATTTGATTTTGGAGACAGCCATGTGTCCAACAATTTCCCCCTGACTAGTGATGAAAAAGCGGGGGAATTGACATTAGGGGGGGTCCAACCAATCACAACCACTTTTCTTATATGGGGCCCCATTGACGCATTTGTGTAATAAAAAACAAAGAGCGCTATTGATGTATTCTAGATTTCTTTGCACTTTCACGCAGTAATTCTACCCTGAAGATCGCTGAAGACGTATTACATGAAGTAGACATTAGGGTTGTGACATTAGGTGCGGTTAATATCAAAAATAAAATATTCAATTTAAAGCAAGTGTGAGAAACTTTCAGTAAGTGTGGATTTTGGCGCCCCCTGTGTACTGTGTTTTCCCATTTAGTGCACCGTTAACCCAGACTTGGTCATCTTCAATAGGTTGTATACAATCAGGTGAGGTCTCGCTGAAGTTGAGTTTTTTATTGGACAAATGTAAACTATGACGTGATCCTTGATAGAACAAAATCGATTACCAAATCTTGATAACTGCTATACAGATCTCACCTTTTGATTTTAACCAGGCCCTTCTGATCAGGAGCAGAAATGTATCTGCCCGTAATGTGTACACTTACAAAGGAAGGAAGTCCAGTTTTAAAGAGTGAATCCACAAAATACAAAGGTAAGTCTAAAGGCTCAATAATGCTCTATGTGCGCGTACAGGCGCAGCCTTCTGTCCATATTGTGCACTCATGTCCTCCTATAGCTGCATGATTTCTGGAAGCTTACGGATACGGAACAAAATCATGGGATCGGTGTTGAGCTGTGTAGCCAGCAGTTCAAGCCAGACCAGCATAACACAAGGAAAAAGAAAACTTTTGAAAACGGTGGAACTTTCTGAGGAAAGATTGTGCGAGTTTTTTACTATAAATATCTATATGAAGTTAACTCGCTCAGGGTATAACAGAACTGCCGGGGGGAGATTGGATGGGAACTGATTGTCGGTTGGACAGCAGCGAAGAAGAAGTGAAGGTCTGCATGCAAGACTGTACAAAAATTTCAAAAAGCATGCACATCCGAAAAGTTGAGTACTTGGTGCTGGACAAAAAACATCCACAGACAAAGAAAGATTAAGTCCGCACACCAGAAGCTGCTCCAATTACATTTAATGGGAATTATCACCTCATCACGTTTCGGGCCCTCGCCCTTCATCAGAAGGGTTATATCATTTAAAACGTATGTAACTATTTTTATAGGTAAAGGAAGAGTAAATGAGCCTTGGTGTCAAACGAGGGAAGACAACACCCATACAGGCAACAACCCAGGAAACTTCACATACATAACTTGAGACAAGGTAATAAATGGAGCATGTAACTACCAATAAAAACACTTTTTTTTTTTTACTTTTGTACAGATTAAATAGTGTTATTACGGGAGCTGAAGTTGGTTGGCAGCTTTTTTCCACAGACTTTATGATGAGCTCATTAAATGTATCCCAGCTCTAGCTGCATAGTTAATGCACGGACATTAAAAACGATTAATTTCTGTTTTACTCTGTACAAGAGAGAAGATAAGTCAGCCTTTAACCAGGCTTTGACTGACTATCAGGAGCACCAGGAGAACTCACAGAGGACCGGTCAAATTATTTTGCTCAGAGTGTCTGGACGGCATTATAGTTGTGAGGTTTGAAAAACAGGTAAACAACTTTGCCTGCTTTTAAGCTGATGGTATGATGTCTGCCTGTCATTCCAGGCATACTCACACATCATCTTCATGTGGCGGAAAACAGGGAGAGCACAGGTAAAACGGCACATTAAGGAAGTACAGATTAAAAGATTAAAAGGATTAAGGAGAAAAGCTCTGCAGGAAAAGTGCTGTGAAATGACAGATGTTCAGGAACAAGGGACATAGTGTTTGAAAAAGAAAAAATACAGTGTAAGAATAGCTGACATCATGTCATCATGAAGTTATGATGTTCATGAAGAGGGTTCAAGCAATCACGGCCATTTTTTACTGAGATGGAAAACAAATCGCTCAATCTATCAGTGCCATCATCTCCGTACACTCTGCATTGAAACAATCACATACTTATTTTTTCTTTCTGCTTTTGCATACTCATCCAACACACACATTTGGTTTTGCTGACTTACACACACTTACACACACAAACACAGACATGACGCCAAGAAGTCGAACACTCAGAGACGATAGGAAGCCAGATGTTTGAACAATGAGCAGCGCCCCTCAGAGGCAGGATGTGGAAGAATAGGCTTTCTTTTCTTTTTCATTCTGGAGGAACAAATTTGTCGCCTGGCTCCCTGTAGTAGACAGATACGAGCCCAGCAATTAGTTTGACAATGCCACACACACACACACACACACGCTCAAACACACACGGATTTCTATGACTTTACCTTTGAGGACATGCATGCACAGTCCAAGTAGGAAGCTGAGAAACAGTGAATGGCACAAAAGGAGAATCAATTTAAAGCCAGATGTTTTGACAAAGACACAAACCCACTGGGGGTCTTTATATTGTTAAGCAGATGGCAATGACACAATGCAATGCATTACAATTCAATATAAGAGCTGTCATAGTGATAGTGATGCTGCGGGAGGCGCCGGTCCATTCATACCAGAAACATACAGCTGAATAGTAACAAAACTGCAGTTGGAAAATAGGAGTGACACAGCCAAATTTAGCTGCATCCCAACATGATATCTCTACCTCTCAATGAGGGCACTGTGCATTATGTTTGTCTGTGCATTAGTTTTAGAGGGATTTAACTGCAACAAAATCTGTACAGCAAATCATGTTACGGCCTTGAAAACGTTAAAACTAAGCACAGATCAAATGGAGACGAAAAAATACAAAGACACCACACAAATTAAAGTTTAACCCCAAGCTTTATCGAACAAATCCCCTCTAAAATAATCAAAGATAAATAAGAAACAAAAGTGACTGGAGACCTGGACAAAAAGAACAAAAGATAGGAAGCCAAACTTGAATATGGGTCATTGCTCTCTGCACCACCTCCTCAAACTACCTAAGAAAGAAGGACTAACCTAAAGAAGACAAAAAGACAGAAAATGGCCTGACCAGGTGTCTCCGGCCCAAATTTAAATAACAAAGCCCAGCAATCTGAACATGCCTGGGGCAAAAGAAACCTGGATTGGGAAAATGGTTTACGGCAATGTAAAAATGAGGAACAAAAAGCTCTTCAGCGGGAGTCAGTCTCTGCACACCCTGCAGCTCTACATCACCTCCTCCTACCTGAGTGCTATCAGGTGTGCAGCAAGCAGAGGGAGGAGGGCGACCAGAGAGAGTAAGGCCACAAACTAAGCCACACGTAACACAAAGAAAGTGCAACGTTTGGATGGCGTTCTTCCTCAGAAACGGAAGGCTCTGGGCTTTCAAAAGTTGCAAACGCACACTGAAACAGCTACTAAAGTCAAATCAAAGTTATCATAGCAGAGTTCTTCTCCCATTAACTTCCTCACCTCTGTCAGTTTTTGACTTCTTTTAATGACTTAATAACTTCTGATGCCAGGATCGGGAACGTTTCAGTCTCAATAGTCCGAATTTTTGCCTGACCTCCACGCCTGCTTGACTTGTGAAACTTGAGTACCCTCAGAGCTATTTTGTACATTCAAACAAACATTTCTTTGCAGCTCTCTGACTGACCTTGATGTAGCTCAACATGAGGAGCAATCTTTGCTGGTGTGGATTGAGGCCTGAGGAGGAGATAGATATTTACAGTTTCATGCTGGGATGAACCTTTCTGTGTATGTAATGTTACGATGCTGTAATCTGATGGAGGTTCATGTACACTAGATCATCCATCGGTCAGCTGTAAGTTCACTTCTGTGCCAATAGTGCAGCTGCAAAGTCTGTCAACTGTTCCTAAAGAAAACTCGTGTCTTTTTTTTTAACACATGCACTCAGGCAGGCTGCCTCTGAAATCATACCGAGTGTCCTGTTCAAGTATGCACCTCACAGCGGGAGAGTTTCATGGTCAGACATGGGGGATGCGGGGTCTGGGGAGTCATGATGATAATTTTAGGTGTAATGGACGTATTCACAGTCAATGAAAGAGTTGAAAAGAACTTACTGGAGAGCAGTAAAGAGGATGAAGCATCATTACATGCCCAACGATCACACCAGCCGCCTATTCATATAAAGATCAACTGCAAGTTTTGGGCCCTTATAGAGAACACGGAGCACTATTTCAATCGCTCAAAACAGAAAAGTCCTCACCAGAACTTCGCTGACGCTGACGTTTACATATATTAAGCGGAAATTCCTTCCCCCTTACACTGCTGCAGGAGGATGAAAGTCTACAGAGGTTACAGATTCATGTTTTTTTTCGATGTTTCTGGGTCATTAATGCTGCTGCTTATCTGCTTATTCGTTTTTTTGTTAGGATCCACGTTAGCTGTACCCGTGTCACATATTCTCCGCTGATTAAATTCTGTAGAAGTACAACGCGGGCTTGTCTCCTCCTCAGTTAGTGCGTCCAATTGAACGAATGTCTTTGATTTTAAAAATTAAAAAATAAAACAGGTTAAAACACGTAACGCAGGTGGCGGCTAACTTCTGCGTAGCGTGCACCAAAAGAAGCCTTTCTTGCCCGCCAGGTGGGCGGTTCCATAAGTGTGTGACTTGGTCGCACATAAACATCCTCACCAGCCGACTGGTGACTTTCCCTGAATTATTTCCTGCTGCGTTCACACATCAGCTCACCCCGACTTCACGTGAATATTTGACTCAGCAGAACGTCAGGGTAAAGTCGGGGTGAAACCAATCCCGCCATTGCGTTCGCATGCATCACCCCGAAAATTTCAGTACATTTTCAGGAGATTCGTCTCCCATTTGTGAGAACAGCTTTATTTTCTCATGAAGAGCAACATAATCTTTTAATGTCCTTGATCATATTTCATCAAAGCGAATGAAAAGAAGAAAATCTGTTTAAGCAATACAAATAATATTTATTCAAAATGTGAAAATGACAATAAACGTTTTTCAGCTTTTTCAAAGTGGATGAATCACTATTATCTAGATTCAAATCAAGGGCGTTTATGGTGGTGAGGATGTGCATAATTGACCTTTTTTGTGGTGGACTAAGTGGTCTTTTAATTTGTCTCTGTGTCGTTCAGAGTGGAAAGTGTGACAGGAAGAATGGCGAGTGGCATTTAGAGACATTTATGCGAGGATAATTCATACATCAGATAATTAAAGTCACACGTTTTCACTTTGAAGGAGTTAAAAGGTAAAGTGACGCAGAGAGGTCGACCTCGGAGGAATATGAAAATCCTGAAGCAGGAAATTAAGCGCAGCAGCAGCAGAAGCGCGAGGATGGAGCCCGGGTGATGAGATGATGCAGTTTAATCTGTGAAATGATCTGACCTGACATATATAATAAAATATCCCATAATAAGCGACAGTTGAACTATTGCTGCCTGCATCATATCATCTAATAACCCAAAGACCCCGTCATATACTGTAACCACACACAAGCTTTGTGATACACAATATCGTAACTTTTTAAAGTTCTGCTCCATAGTGGGAATAATCAGGCATATAGAAATTAAAGAAATAAAGCCAACAGAAAAAATGTACATCGTATGATTTGTTTATTTTCTTGTATGTAGCGTATAGCGGCTTATACTGTAGACTGTAATCACTTGAAACATGGACATGAAACTAGTTTAGCTAGTGAAATAGCCAGTTAACTCTTATATCCCAAGCAGTGAGATTCTGTTTGTGGTGGTAGCTGACAGGAGTCTTTTATTTGTCAGACTAAAGAGGTGGAGAGTTTGGGGAACATAGCTGACTGGCTGCATGCTGGTCCAAATACCCAGAGAGAAAGCTGAAGGTACACGACATGTACCAGTTAATTACAAATAACCTCTTCACTATAGCGTGTCGTAATCTCTGCAGGTAAAAAGCCAACAACAATCCTCACTATGGGAACTGGCTGCCAAAATTAAATCAATGTATGAGCTTAATGAGCAAGCCAAGTGTGATGGGCAGAGTGTACCTGCTACTTAGTGGAGTGATATTTATTTAAACATGTTTTGGATGGTCTATTAGTTCAATAAAGCGCACAGCAAGACAGAATATTTGTCAAATTTTTAAAGCAAAAAAATCTCCATGATCCTCAAAGAGCACAGCTCTGAGGTTAAGTTCAGTGATTGAATTAGCTGAGGTGACCCACCTGTCACTCAAAGGGGCCACGCCCCTAATTATAAGTAACTTTTAGCCTAAACAGGTGAATAATATAGAAGAATTCAGCCTGTACACATGAAAAGAGAAATCAGCTTTTACTCTACCGGGCTGTAAACATATTTAATTTCTGCTGTAAAGTTTGACACATGGGGACTAATGAGGATTGACTCCGATCGGAGACAGCCTCAAGTGGACACTCAAGGAACTGCAGTTTTTGACATTTGTATTGGCTTCTTTTCTTAACCTGAGAAGTTGGTGCCTTGCTGTTCATCTTTGACCAAAGTGTTCACAATGGGTTTTTAAAATATGTTGACCTTATGTTCTAGTGAAATAGGAAATAACTGTACATGTCTGCACAAGTTTCCCAGAGGGATACAAAATACAGGGAGAAAGCTGGCCAAGTTTTTCGCTAAAAAACATAATTACATTTTTTAATTTTTCTCTACATGTTTTTATCATGTAGGCCAGTGGTTCTTAACTGGTCTAGGCTCAGGACCCACCACCAATTCCCTCATGAAAAATTGCGACCCGAATTTCAGATATTTTTTAACAAATCAGATTTGTTCAATGAAAAATGGTGCGCGTTAGGACCTCGGACAAAACGTGACAAAACAAAGACACAAAACGAAACAAACATGTTTTAAAAGCGCTGTAGAGACTTTTTGACACAATATTTTTTCATTAACATCCTCACCACAGCCGACTGGTGACTTTCCCTGAATTATTTCCTGCTGCGTTCACACATCAGCTCACCTCAACTTCACGTGAATATTTGACTTAGGGTAACGTCGGGGTGAAACCAATTCATTATCGCGTTCTCATGCATCACCCCGAGAATTTCAGTACATTTTCAGGAGATTCGTCTCCCATTTGTGAGAACAGCTTTATTTTCTCATGAAGAGCAACATAATCTTTTAATGTCCTTGATCATATTTCATCAAAGCGAATGAAAAGAAGAAAATCTGTTTAAGCAATACAAATAATATTTATTCAAAATGTGAAAATGACAATAAACGTTTTTCAGCTTTTTCAAAGTGGATGAATCACTATAATCTAGATTCAAATCAAGGGCGTTTATTGTGGTGAGGATGTGCATAATTGACCTTTTTTGTGGTGGACTAAGTGGTCTTTTAATTTGTCATTCAGAGTGGAAAGTGTGACAGGATGATTTGTTCAATGAAAAATGGTGCTTGTTTGGACCTCAGACAAAATGTGACAGAACAAAGACACAAAACGAAACAAACATGTTTTAAAAGCGCTGAATAGAATTTCTTACACAACATTTTTTCAAGGCATACATTTGCGACCCACTGAAAATGGCTCCGCGATCCACTTTTAGGTCCTGACCCACCAGTTGAGAAACACTAATATAGGCAACACATGAGAATATGTGAAATCCATCAATACATGATGGACTTGTACTTGAAGGAGGAGTGTGTGTAGTTCGTAACAGCTGCCCTGGTCACTTAGATCGAAACAAACTCAGCTGGGTCACTTTGACACACACCTTCTGGCGAAGATCGGGACCTTCTTTCTTCTCTTCATTCTTTTTGACTTGTTTTTGATAATCAAGGCGACCAGCTGATGCACAAACACAAACACACAAACAAATATGTTGACACACATGGTCCACATTTGTGTTCCTCGAGACTCCTCGTCCAAAACAACTCACCCATCCAGGAGACAAATTGGATTGTGCATGCGTGTGCATGTGCTCTATGGATTTTATATTACATATATGAGGGGTGTTGTGTGGTTGACGTGAAGTGTGTGTGTGTGTGTGTGTGTGTGTGTGTTTGTGAGAGAGAGAGAGGGAGAGAGAGAGAGAGAGAGAGACAGGTGAGTGTGTGTGAATAATAACAATGTGTTTTTCTCCTGAGGGGCTCCACCAAGCCTGAAGAAATAAAATATTAATGATCAATCACTGCTTTGGTACACACACACACACACACACACAAACACACACACACACACACACACACACACACACACACACACACACACACACACACACACACACACACACACACACACACACACACACACACACACACTGTGTATTGTGTTAGTATATCTGTGAGGAGTCCCCTGATGATTCAGTCTCTGAGCAGCCATCAGACGACGCTGGGAGCCTGAGCGTCAGACAGTGGAGGGTTGAGCTGACCGACAGAGTTAACCTGTTACTGTTCATCCAGAAGAAGAAATGTTGAAATATATCGTATTCATACTTTGTTGTAGAAGGTCTCTGATGCAGGTTTAAAGGTCTTCAAGTACATTTTTTTGCAAACAGCATTTGTACATTGGGCTGAACTGGGAGCAGATTTTCTCTTTTTTTAAACCACATTGTCACGAAGAATATCAAGAACATATTCACATTGGTCATTTCTTACCAATGTTTGAATTTTTATCTTGGTATTTTACTTCACTCAAACATATCCTCAAAATGCATTCCTTAGGGTCGTTGTATAGCCTCGCCGTTCTGTCATGCGCCCCTTGAACAGAGGCTATGTTCTTTGTGGCAGCCGCCACGGGTTTGATTCTGAACTCCGCCCTTTACTGCATGTCATTCCCCACTCTCTCCTCCAGAAATTTCCTGTCTGTCTTCAGCTGTCCTATCTAATAATGAAGGCGAAAAGAGAATAACTTAGAACGGAGCAGTTCATAAGTTAGCGTTTTGAAGCCACCCCGTAATAATAAAGTTTCCATCTATCTATCTGATGTAAAGTACGACCAAGAGAATTGGCATTTGCTTATACGCAGTTTGGAAAGGGGGCTGTGATGTGACGGCGTACAGACATCCCTGTGTTGGTGTGTGCTTTGACCTTCTTTACACTATTTCAGTGTGACCACAAAAAGCCCAGAGGCAAAAGAAGTCATTGTATCGGAACAAAGCAGACAAGCTACAGGTGTGAAAGCTTCATAAAACATTTGTTTCTCTCAAACAATTGATGAACTCTGGCTATTTAAAAAGGAAAAGGTTTCTAGATGATCAAGCAACTATTTTCTATAAACTGTGTTTCTATCTTTCTCCACCATCCAAACCAACCCAAAAATCATCCGTCCATATTTGCATAGCTGCAGTTTCAGTCTTCATCATCATCTGCATCCCGGACAACATTATAACCACCATCATCATCATCATCACCACAATACTTCATTCCTATACTTGCCATGTGGACAAGCCAGTGCCTACAGGCAAGCTAACACACACACACACACACACACACACACACACACACACACACACACACACACACACACACACACACACACACACACACACACACACACACAGTGAAAAAAGACAGAGTATAGCTCACCTATCATCGCCATTATTACCCCCTTACCTGCTGTCCCCTTTGGGGAACGGACCGGTCCCTTGTCACCGACTGACATCCCTCCCATGGGTCCCTAATGGTCCACACGCACGCACGCACGCACGCACACACACACACACACACACACACACACACACATATACTGTATATATATATGAACAAAAGTGAACCCCAAAAGTGAATTCTTACGAAGCTGTCAGACTCGCTGTCCAGAGACCAGAGGTACCCATGAGTGAGTGGAAGGGTGTGTGAGGTGTGTGTGTGTGAGGTGTGTAGGTGTGTGTGTGTGTGTGTGTGTGTGTGCGTGAGGGTGTGTGTGTGTGTGTGTGTGTGTGAGGTGTGTAGGTGTGTATGCGTGTGTGTGTGTGTGTGTGTGTGTGTGTGTGTGTGTGTGTGTGTGTGTGTGTGTGCGTGCGTATGTGTGTGTGTGTGTGTGTGTGTGTGTGCGTATGTGCGTGCGTGTGTGTGTGTGTGTGTGTGTGAGGTGTGTAGGTGTGTATGCGTGTGTGTGTGTGTGTGTGTGTGTGTGTGTGTGTGTGTGCGTATGTGCGTGCGTGTGTGTGTGTGTGTGTGTGTGTGTCTAAATGTTGTCTAAAAGAGAGACAGCTTCACTCTTGACATTTCTTGATCCCTCTGACACATTCTTAGAGCCAGCGGACGGTTCTTTTTTTTGTAAAAGTGAAAATAAATAACAATAAAATACTTTTTTTTTTACTTTTGTGTTTTTGGGTTGAGGCCCTCTGCCGCAGTGATTGGCAGCGATCCTCAGGGGCAGAGAGGAAAGTCACACCTCGACGAGTGTTTGAGCCATGCAGGTGAGTGTGTGTCAGGGAGTGTGATGGACACATTTCCTTAAGGCATTATTGACAGTTAAAGTCATAATGATGTGAGTTTAACCCAGAGAAAAAGGATGATTTGACCCTCATGCCAACTTCATTTTGGCCATAATGATAAAAGGTTCTGTTGAGCTAACTTTTACACTTTAGACTAGAAGTTTGTAAACCCTGAACGCTGCAGGTTTTGAATAGATTTGTTAAAGTTGGAATTGTATTTCTCATTATAATGATCCCTAATAAAAGTTTATTCTAGCTTAGCATCTTACACAAAATGAAAGTTATTACATTTGAGATATAACAGCTGGAAACACGGGGTCACAAAATGAAAAGGACACAAACTTAATAATTCCAAGTACAGGATTTTATAAATGATGATAATAAAACTGAAAAGTCACTGCACAATTCTCAAAAATAATTCAAAGATAATTAAAGATAAAAACGAGACACAGAAGTCCCACGTCCACAAGTTTCAGACTGAATAAATGTGATTAGATATTAGGGTTTCTCACCCTGTGGCGACTTATTACAGTAATAATGACGTGCTTAATGCATGGCTGTCTGAAAATAAATCAGAAATTAGACTCAAGTGATTTGATTTTTTTCACTATAAAGACATTTTGGCTACAAGCTGCTCTTGTGTGTATATATGTGTGGATGTATTTTACTGAAATGATTCATTGTATTTTTACTAGACCGTATAATTCCCAGAGTAACACTACTTAACATGATGTTTGGTATAAAACAGGAATGTTATACCACCGAGCACCGTGTGTGACTGTGGCTGAGCGATGTTGATTAAGATGATCCATTCATTCTGTCGTGTATCAGCGTGCGAGGAATAGGAGTGAGCAAGGCGTGCTTAAGTATGCACGAAACAGAAGACGGTTGTGTTTGAGGCGTCGTGTACCAAGTTCTAAAAAACTATATTTACCTACAGTTCCAAAGACGGTCCGTGACTTAAAAAAATTGATTCCCTACCATAAAAAAATAAGGGAAAATCCCGCCCCCCCCCCAGCATGTTCTATGCAGTTGTTTCAGATTTTTGAAGCATTTTTCTTTCTTTTTCATCACATTTCGGTTGTTGCATTTATTTAGCAACTTTCTGAATTTGCAGCACATTTTTCTCAACGTACATCTTTTCAGCCGTTGCAGGTCAGTTGTCTCCTTGTCTGCCACAGTAGCAAGCACTTAAGAAACAAACCAGGAATTGTTGTTTTCTTTGCACTTTCAAATCAAATCTTACAAGCAACTTCTGAGTAAACAGGCAGGTTTTACTCATAGAGACAAAGTGAGATGAGTAAATAAAGCACCTACGACACAACTGGAATCAGTCTGAACAAGTCAACACAAAGCAATCAAGGTCCTGCAAGGTAAACACACACACACACGCACGCACACACGCACGCACGCACGCACGCACGCACGCATGCACGCATGCACACACACACACACACACACGTACACACACGTACACACACGTTCCAAGTGTCTGTTTCTAATCCGTGTTGCAGACAGGTTGTGTTTGCTGAGGATGAGGCGGTCTGCTGGTTGCCCTGTGGGGTATTGATACCGACCCAGCCTTCTCTATTTCCACCTCTCCTTCTCTCTCTCTCTCTCTCTCTGTCTCTATCTCTCTCTCTTTTGTCCAGCCTTTCTTTCTCTCATGCTCTCTACACACTCCATCGAAAAAGGAGTACGAGGAAGAAAATTGGGGAACAGCAACAAAGAAAGGAACAGAAAGAGGACAGTATAGACGGCCGATAGAAAAGGAGGATGGAGTTTGGAGGGATGTTCTGTTACTTTTCTTTGTTGACTCGTTTGTGCTGGAAAGTAGAAATCAAGTGTAAATATTTGTGTGTCTGTGTATGTGTGTTTAAGCCTGCAGCATCACTGTTTTAGGCTTATATTAAAAGGTGCTACACTGCATAAAATCAAATCTGACGGACTATATTCCTCAAATTTTTAGTCAAAATATCATTACACTTAAAATAAACCAGAATAACCTGACAAGTCGTTATTACAAACCCACCAACCTTACATGTATTTGTATTTCCTTTACAACATGTGTGTACAGTAATTAAAAGAATAAATGACTCCCTGTATTGAACAGGTGCTGTCCATGGTGCTGAATTACTTATTTGGGACCTTAGTGATAGGGCTTTCACACAACTTCAGACAAACTCCTGATAGTTCCAGGAGGAGCTGCATGTGTGAACGCAAACTGCCACATTCTTCACTCAGCGTTTCTCCTGCCAGACCGTTAGTATTTTTTCCACAGCAAGTCTGAGTGAGCTGATGTGAGAACACACTGGCACTGTCTGACAGGGAAAGTCTCCCGCTGTGAAGTGAACATCCAGGTCAGGTGAATATCCAGAGCAGTCCTCCTGAAATGAACTAGATATTTTCACATGTGAAAACGGCTTAAGTTACATTTATGAGACAAATCCCTTCATACTTTTAGGAAAGGCCAAAACGTTTTTTAGGTAGTTGACTTTGATTCGAATCACCAGGAGCAACAATGTGTTTATATATGTTTTTAAAAATCCTCTTTGGAGGCATTTAGTGCAGATTTAAGCTGCTGAAGGCGCTTTAAACTGTGCATTAAGGCAGTGTTTCAGATTTAAAGAAGTGAATGTCAGTGTGTTGTTTACTTGGTAAATTAAATTGGAAAGTGGGACTCACTCTGCAGCCATCACTGCAGGCGGAAAGGTGTCAGGCAGACGTACAAGGAACGAGGCAGCGGACATCTGCATCATGTTGGACTAAAGCTCCTCTGCAGACAAGTCCTGCAAACTCTCTGTGAGGGATTTAACACACTGAATGGTTTTCACTTTTATGTCTTTGTCCACCGTCTGTTTTTATTTTCGTTATCAAGATAACAGAACACAAGGTTTTACTGTTTTCTCTCCAGGATTTCAACCTTTCAGGCTTGCTTTACATATTAGACGCTTATTGAAACTTTAGAGTGTAAGCTAGGAGGAATTTCCTGAATAGACTACGGAGCATGACAACCTCCCACCTCCCAACGTACAGAAGATACAGAAGTACTTAAATAGACTAAAATGTGTTCATAAAATAAATGTTAAAAAAAGTTGATAATTTTCCTATTTGGTAATTAATTCCAAACATGTTCAAAGTTTAAGTTAAGTCTAATATTGTGTTGACTGACTTGCCTTGTTGATGTTTGTAGGTACGACTTTAATCGATTTACACTTTATTCTTGTTAACTTCTGTGTCAGCGTGTTAGAAGCTCAGGAGGCCTTGTCCCGGCAGCAGAAGCCGGGATCTCTCGAGTGGACCGAGCTCCCCCGACCTTCAGCGAGGTGATCTGGCACTACTACCACCCGACGTCCCTGACGCCCAGCCACCACCATCGGACTGTGTCGTCCTCACAACCACCGCCGTCCTCATCCATGCACGGCCTGCTCCGACCTCCACCTCAGAGGCAAGGAAGTGTGGACAACAGGAACGCGAGGAATACAAAGGAGAAATCCTGCCTGCATATTATCCCATATGCTCATTTGTAAAGCGTCTCGAGATAACACGCGCTATACAAATAATGATTGATTGATTGATAATTGACGAGTAGTAAAATGATGCCTTTAATCACAAAGTCTAGATTTTCTTTCTTTAACGTGGCCCTTTCAGTAGACTCCATCGTACAGTTTAATCAAACCTTTAAGTACAAATGTTACAATTACTTTACATAAACAGGGCTCTCACACTTCACAATATATGACATAAAAATGTCAACTAAGCAGAATTTACATACCAGACATGAAAACCTAAATTACTTGTTATAACAGAAAAGGTTAAAAATGTCAACAAAAAGGATATTTGGTGATTTGCAATAACAGTCAAGATTTTTGACCTCGTGCTGACCTGAGTTTGTGCTCGTTTTGTCACTGACAGGTTCAGATTGTTCTCCTACGCGTCTGGCCACATTACAGAAATGATCCAAACAGAGATAGAACTTTAAGTTAAGAAAACCTTTTTGTTGTTGTTGTTGTTTGAACCAGAATTAACTGTTACACCGCTTTCTTCAGGCCTTAGGACTCCATTGACAAAAACAGTAACTTTTGTCAGAGCGCTGGAGTGATTGCTCTCCTGCATCCTCCATCAGTAGGTTTGTTTGTGCCAAGTTACCAAAATACTCTGTTCAATCTGAATCCACCATGAACATAATCAAAGTCACCCGACCCATCCATCCATTATCTATTCCGCTTTTTCACCTTTGGGGTCGGGGCGGGCTGGAGCTGATCCCTGGTTGGTCTGCCTTATCTGCCCGTAGACTAAACACCTGGCATATTTTTATTTATAAGGGTATTCTCTGTCTGCTTCCATCTTACCTACAGAGCTACATACTTCTAAAAAGTACTGGAAGTTACAATCTTCGCTCCCAGGATTTCTACCTTTTAACTGTCACTAAAGCCCGTGCTGAATTGGAAAAAAAGGGCGTACATGCTGCTCCCTCTTCTTAGAATCGGTTGTAAGATACTCCAAATCTTCGGGAGCTGGTTTCCTTGGATGTTTTTAAAGGACTTCTTATTGATCTGGATGCAGGCATGTCTGGCTGTAGATGTTTTAACTCATATTTCCCCTTTTTGATCCCTTGTAGTTGATGATTTATGACAAATGTTGATGAATGTTTCTTATATTCTGTGATTCCTTTATTTATATGAAGTGTTTTATGTCTGAAACCCGGTAAATTGTGCAGCCTGTCTGTCTAGGTCAGGACGCTCTTGTAAAAGAGATTCTAAATCTCAATGAGACTTTTCCTAAAAGTTAAATTAAAAAGACTAAAAGGAAATGATTGAGGCAGTCAGTAGACCAACAACTCCCATTTCCTGCAAGATAAAATTACGGTTTTTTTCATGGAGTCTGGTGGAGTTTATTACAGCAACAAAAACAACACTGCTCTGGTTTTGATGACCTCGATAATGATCTGAAGCCATTTAACATGGGTCCAAAAGATTGTTTTGAAATAAAAATACAATTATTTTAGGGCAAAGAAACCAAACATTAGTGACAGGGGGAAGTATCCTGGAAAAGAAGAAAAGTCCACAGAGTGGGGAAACAAAAAAACACACAGGGGGCAAACTTTCAAACATGGGCTGATGACTGAACGTGAAACAATTATGGCAGAGATTTGGGCTGAGTGGTGGAGGGGCGATCCTATTAGAGCTTTCAGGAGAAACACGTCATTTCATCCACAGTGACAGTGACACCAGATGTCATTTTAATTGACACTGTGCCATGGGAGAGGAGGGAGGGGGAGAGAGAGAGGCAGAGAGAGCCAAAGATATATAAAAAGAGAGACAGAGGGAGGGGTGAGAGAGAGAAACAGAGCTGGAGTCCTTCTTCCCCCGGGGGCAGGCCTAATTGGTAAAGTTAGGAATATAAGCTATGAAATATAAATGTATAAAAGTAGAATATATTCACTCTGTGCTGGGAGCACTTTCACTCAGCACAGGTTTTTGCCCAGTAGAGCGTCTGGTGAGTGTTGGTAAATATACCATTGCTGTGAAATGACACCCGTCTGCATTAAATAATCATAAACCTTTAAAGCACCCAGACAGCAGATATACTGTGCACAATGTGGAGCTCTGCAGACAGGTGGAGACACTTCTAACATGTCTTTCTACTATACTGCTGTGTTTAATTCTTGATTAGGATTGGCTAATTACACATAGCAACGGTCTGCTATCCCTCGATAGATCACTGTTGTTAAGATGATCAAACTGTTGCTAAGAAAGCAGACGGTTGCTATAGCGACACAGCTCTTATGACAGACACAGACGGACCAACTGTAATCTCATCAATCAGCAGAAAGAAGCTCAGTCAATAATTCGGTGTGTTTACTGTGGGAAAAGGAGAAGAAAGATGAGAACAACAAAAGGAAAGAGGTTAAAAGATGCAGAAACTTCCGGCTATGAGAGAAAAATCTACAAAACTGAGGGTGACAAGATACCAAATTTAGGACTTTGATACGATATACTGGACCAAAATATCTCGATACCAATACTGAAACGGCAAAAACCTAAAACACCAGGAAAAGTAATGAAATAATACACTATATTGCCAAAAGTATTCACTCACCCATTCAAATAATTGAAATCAGTTGTTCCAATCACTTCCATGGCCACAGGTGTATAAAATCAAGCACCAAGGCATGCAGTCTGTTTCTACAAACATTTGTGAAAGACGGGGTCGCTCTCAGGAGCTCAGTGAATTCGAGCGTGGTACTGTGATAGGATGCCACCTGTGCAACAAGTCCAGTCGTGAAATTTCCTCGCTCCTAAATATTCCACAGTCAACTGTCAGTGGTATTATAACAAAGTGGAAGCGATTGGGAACGACAGCAACTCAGCCACGAAGTGGTAAGCCACGTAAAAACGACGGCGCGGGGTCAGCGGATGCTGAGGCGCATAGTGAGCAGAGGTCGCCATCTTTCTGCAGAGTCAATCGCTACAGACCTCCAAACTTTATGTGTCCTTCAGATTAGTTCAAGAACAGTGCATAGAGAGCTTCATGGAATGGGTTTCCATGGCCGAGCAGCTGCATCCAAGCCATACATCACCAAGTACAAGGCAAAGCGTCAGATGCAGTGGTCTAAGCACGCCCCCACTGGACTCTAGAGCAGTGGAGATGCGTTCTCTGGAGTGAGGAATCGCGCTTCACCATCTGGCGATCTGATGGACGAGTCTGGGTTTGGCAGTTGCCAGGAGAACGGTACTTGTCTGACTGAATTGTGCCAAGTGTAAAGTTTGGTGGAGGGGGGATTATGGTGTGGGGTTGTTTTTCAGGAGCTGGGCTTGGCCCCTTAGTTCCAGTGAAAGGAACTCTGAATGCTTCAGGATACCAAGAGATTTTGGACATTTCCATGCCCCCAACTTTGTTGGAACAGTTTGGGGATAGCCCCTTCCTGTTCCAACATGACTGTGCACCAGTGCACAAAGCAAGGTCCATAAAGACATGGATGAGAGAGTTTTGTGTGGATGGACTTGACTGGCCTGCACAGAGTCCTGACCTGAACCCGATAGAACACCTTTGGGATGAATTAGAGTGGAGACTGAGAGCCAGGCCTTCTCGTCCAACATCAGTGTGTGACCTCACAAATGCGCTTCTGGAAGAATGGTCAAAAATTCCCATAAACACACTCCTAAACCTTGTGGACAGCCTTCCCAGAAAAGTTGAAGCTGTTATAGCTGCAAAGGGGTGACCGACGTCATATTAAACCCTATGGATTAAGAATGGGATGTAACCTAAGTTGATATGCAAGTCAAGGCAGGTGAGCCAATACTTTTGGCAATATAGTGTATATAAGATGAAAGTCCTGACACAACAGAAATGAAAGGCTTTAGAGGTGCAATATGTTGAATTTTGTTAGAATGTTTACGTAAAAATATCTAAATTAATTAGAAATGGACTAAACCTACATTACCTCAAATATTTCCAACAGTTATCAAAGCCGGAGATATCCGTCATTTTATAGTTGTAATGGTCCGTGTCTTGTCGTGGCAGCCGCCAGAATGAGCCGCCATGACAGACAGCATGTTTATCGTTGCCAAGGAAACACCGGATGCTAAGTCAAAGACCGCTGCATTAGCCGGCAGTAGCTCAGTCTGTATGGACTTGGGTTGGGAACCGGAGGGTCGCCGGTTCAAGTCCCAAAATACGGAAGTTGTTCTGGTAGCTGGAGAGGTGCCAGGGCACTTCTCGAGCACTGCCGAGGTGCCCTTGAGCAAGACACCTAACCCCAAACTGCTCTGGTGCGCTCCCTGTGTAGCAGCCCCACTCTGACATCTCTCCATTAATGAATGTCCACAGGTCCTGTTTGTGCATGTGTGTGATTCGGGCCTATTTGTTTGAAAAGCATGTCCCTAAAATAACAAAGTGTAAATCCGAATTTCCCTCAGGGATTAATAAAGTATTTCAAAATCAAAAAATCAAAAAAAAAAAAGTTAGCAGGAACTGCTACTGAAGGCTGTCATACTGTTGCTGTATGTGCTGCTGTGATAAAAATAATCATGTCAATTATACTCGGATACATCGTCGGTAAACATTTTCTGTTTCGCCCGTGGCAGACAGGGGGGGCAGACAGAGCTCCCATGATTCCCTGCCGGCCTCGACGTCATCCTTTGTTTTAGTTTTGATTGAGAGGCCCCTGGCGGTGGAATTATACTGTGTGTTTAAAACAGGACAACAGAGGATAGGTATTTATTAGGGGATGTCTAAGTTACCTCCAGTATCGGTTGCTCTTTGTCCACACAGAATAAACGGCCTGGGTAGATTTCCTCACAGGGACTGTGGAATATCAACAACAGGATAAGATGCTCAAAACGGCCGGGCCATGTAAGGACGCTGTTACACACACTGTCACCCGGTGAGCGCTGTCATCTTGCGTCAGTGTTTCACCATTTTTATGACTAAATGCAGGAAGCTCATTGGTTTGCTGCAGGTGATTGAGGTAAGGTAATGAACATAAGTGATTTATTTTAAATAGTGTCCATGGCAAATCGTGATGTATTAAAAGTCCTCTTGCAGGCTTTACCCATCCCCAAATACGAATATCCAACTGCAGTGTGTCTGACATGAGTAATAAAATGTGAGCTGTTGAGCAATCGTTTACAAAGTTGAGTTTTTGAAAAAAAATGAACTGGTTTCAAGCTGTTCCAAGGAGCAAATACAGCATGTTTTCCCTCAGCATGAACCCACAGTGACGAATAGAAAAGTCAGCTCGGCTGACAGCGCTGAATGGTCCCAACATGGTGAGGAAATTGCTCCGCTCTGTTCCAGTTTGTAAAGGGGAACGGGGGAACCAGGAAGGCGCCAAGAACACCACCAGCATGTACACGGAGGAGAGGAAAGTCGATTTTCCAGCAAGCATCTAGAGTCAAATATCTGAATGGCATCAATGAAGTGGAAAAAAAATATAGAGACCCAAGCACACACTGACTTCTCAGGGCTGTTTTGGGCCACAGTGTCCAGATGAAGACAATCGCAGACAGCAGCTGGACTGACAGGCGTGCACTGAGATGCCACGGCAGGAAGGTCAAGAGCAGGCCAGCGTTTAGAGACGTCCTCACAAGACGATAATGTGAAGTGAGTTCCATCAATCTTGAGCGGTGATCATTACTGTATCCCTCAGAGTTCAAGCCAACACAATCTATCCCATTGAAATAGAACAAGAAGGAGGATATTAAGAAAACACCTCCATCCCTTTGACAACATTTAGAAGGGAAAATGTCTTTCCAGGGAATACTAGAGTGGAGAACTCAACGAAACTTAGAAAAACTTGAAAAAGCCAGCTATCCATCAGTGCTTGGAAAATGTTTTGTATTGAAAGCTTATAAAAAGCAAAGGAATGTCACTATAGGTGAACACAGAGATCTGGCAAAATATCTGAATCATGCACTGACAATGTTGACAACAAATGAGAAGGTTCACAAGCTGAATTACTTCTTCTTTTTATTTAATTACATTCTCAAACAAACAACGCGTTTCGCCCGCCGGAAAGAGTAAATGTTTAAATAGTTCCTTGTTGCCTCCAAATGTACATAAATGTTAAATACATTTCATGGATGTTGTATGAGTTCAGAGTTAACTAAAATTGGATTATAAAAACAAAAGGATCCTGGGGCGCTGGTGGTGCAGTGGTTGGTGCGCGCGCCCCATGTACGGAGGCGATAGCTCTCCAAGCGGGCTGCACGGGCTCAGGTCTGACCTGCGGCTCCTTTCCCGAATGTTGTTCCCCGCTCTCTCTCTCTCTCTCTCTCTCTCTCTCTGATTTCTATCTCTGTCCACTGTCCTATCTCTCAAATAAAGGCACAAAAATCCCAAAAATAAATCTTTAATTAATAAAAAAAAAAGAGAAAGGATCCTCTAATAGTTGATAATGCGTCCCATAGCAACAGATAAAAGTCAGAATCTGTTATATCTAAATTATTGAGGAATGCTTGCATGTGTTTGTAGAGGGAAGACTCGACGTCCATGAAGCAAGAGAAAAATCTTTGTGTGGCACTTGGAGGCAAATGTTTAAAATGCCTGAGAGAAAACCTCATCCTGCTCCTCTATGGGCAACAATTTCTTCATTTTTGAGCCAGCTTAAGGGCTTTTTCTGGAGTTTTTCCTTATCCTAACCCTTCAGGGCAAATTGTGATTATTGATATGTGACTATATGAATAAAATTGACTTGAGAGGACACTAGTCTGATGATAATACGACTGCATGCTCCTGCCTGCGAATTCTTTTTGATCCCTTAAGGAGTCCTCAATATCACTACGACAGTGATGTGCGGACATTTGTGAGTCCAGTGCATGAAGTCTGAATTAAATCAGTAAGAAGGAAATATTACATTTTGAATTCCAGTTGAGAATACTGTGGAAGAAGAATAATTGTGCTGCAACATCTGACAGCATGAACACTGCCAAATTAGATTTAGGAAGAGGCTAATTGTGCTAACGGGAGATAAAAGAACACAAAGAGCTCAGACAAAGACTAAAATAAAGCTCATTTGTTCTAAACATTGTCGACAGGAAAAGAGGATGTCACTGAATTCCAAGAAAGTTAATGTCAGCTTCACATTAGAGGAAAATTTATTTATTTGTTTGGACGATTACTAGGAGCCAATTAGGGCTCGCAGCCAATTAGCCTCTGTGTCTTTGTAAATAAATAAGTGCATTCACTGCAGCTGTCTGCTAATAATAATTACTCAGAGCGTTTGTTTCAGCTCTTCTACTTCTGGATGTTGGTTTCAGAGGAATTGTTTATGGCATTGTGTGCTGGACACTGTTCACTTTGGCTGGAATTTGAGCTACCCAGAAATATAGCAGAGCGAACATGTTGATGCTGAATGTAGTTTCTCTCCTCTCAGGCTGATGTTCATCAGTATGATGTGAATTCATCGTATTTACTCAATTACTTTCTCTCTCTCTCTCTTTCAGGCTCCTTCTTTCCAGCTCACAGTCTTACATACTTCTTCTTCTTGGCTAGAAGTTTATGATGATTGGTGAATCCTATTAGTTTGTGTGTGCAGTAGTGGTTGTGTGTTTTCTACGAGACGATCATGAAGCCCTGCAGAGTGACCGTTGAGCTACGCACATCTATGGAGGGGATGGAGGACTAAAATGTATAAACAAGACATACAAACAGTCAAAGATTTATACAAATATGAAGTGGGCAGTTGCACACAAAACCTCTAAAATCAAACAATAAAACAGTTGACACAAACCTCTTAATACTCATAATGTGGTAGAAACAGGGGCGTGTCTGACTGGGGTGGCCCAACTGGAGCACTGACTTATGCAGGGGTGGCCTGAGGTTTGATGTGCACATAAACACACACTAATTAACCTTCTTAACTCCACCAATCATATCTACTTTACAACACAAGATCATGGCAACATATAACTTATTATCTTGTTTTTTTATGACCGCCTCCTCTGGTCACTTGTCGTCTTTAAATTAGGAGTCTTTTCTACAAACCAGCACTCCACAAGCTTCATTTATTTCAAAGCATACCCCTGTTTTCTCTAATGACATCGATCTAATGAGAGAGAAAAGTTGGTGAAAATGAGACCGTGTTGTATCGCATGTTTTGCACAATGAATACGGGAGAATGTTCCGGTTGTGTCCAGTGGTTAATGGTGGTGTCTGCACTTCATGATGATTCATGTCTCAGCATTTTATAATAGTAAATTGTTTCGCACTGGCGCATTGGACGCAGCTCACTTCTTAAATAAATAAAAGTGCGTCTCATACACCGTATTTTTTAGAACTTGATTTTCTCTTTGTCTAAAACGTTTTAGTTGTACATTCATTACTTTCTCACCTGTTTGTCTTCTGTGTTTGTTTCAGTCATAAGGTAACTAACATCTGTTTTATTCACTCAATCTTTAAGATAAGATAAACCTTTATTTATCCCATAACAGATACATTTACAGTTTTACATGTGACGTCCTGCCCTCTGTCTGCACGTGTTTGATTTGTTTGGCTTCCTGGCTTGGCCGACAGTATGCCGTTACTTAACTGGGTGCACCTGAGTCCATCAGGACTCGACTTATTTAAGTGGCTTCCACTCTAACATCTCTCTCTCTCCTCTCTTCCTCCCAGGCCTCCACCAGCTGGTTTGCTTTTGTTTGCACTTCACAACACTACACTCACCCATACATTGCATCCATGACTGATTAGTCAGATTTACATATTAATGATTGTATAGTTTAATGATAAATTAAACCTTGTTTCATGTGTGATGACCTCCTTTGTCACTAACTTTGAGCCAGTTTGTGACATACAGCAGCAAAGAGCAAGGATAGCCAAACAAAAGAGAACACATTGCACAATTAAATAAAAAATGAAGATAAGAAATGTCGAGGAGCCAAAAACACAGCAGCAGTTTTTACAATGTAGTCTCAGCATCCAATAGAAATGAATGACAGAGTGCACATAAGGTTGAACATTGTTATTGCACCAAATAAGTTCCATATATCACGTAAGTATCAGACGACGTCGTAACATGGTAGATATTATAATATGATAGTACTGCACGAGAGGTAGAAGTGAATTGAATTGAAATAAACAGCTGCAAACTGGATCTCGACCAAATCCAACTCTATTCTTAATCGCAGGACATTCAGATCCTAAAAATGATCAGCGCTAGTAAAGACATCTTGAACTGGTACAATTTTCTGACTTATCTAGACTTCCACTGTCTACACTGAGACACCAAGAAATAAATCAACGACCAGACGATAGAGCCAACGGGTACAGATTGATAAATCTTGTGTTGTACAAAATGATAATACATAGTCACATTCCTAACATCTTATGCAAGCTAGAGTACACACAGTTTTGTCCAACTTGAAGCTTTCATTGCGATTTATTTCTTCTAACAATCAATCTGTTTGATCCGTTGTGTTCCTCTCTCCATCCTGACAGTATTCCTCATGTCTTTCCCACCATCATTTGTGTATCACCAACACTGTCCATCTGTCCATCCCCTCTGTGATCTTTGTATGTGTCCATCCATCTGTCTTTCACATCCATCATCCATCTCGTGCTCGTGTCACTCTCTCTCTCTCTCTCTCTCTCTCTCTCTCTCTCTCTCCATCTGTCAATCCAGCTATTATCTATCCATCTCTCCTTTCTTGGGGCTTTTTAGTCTTTTGCCCGCTCTCAGAAATCACGGCCTCCATCCCTATTGGGGAATTTGTCTTGATAAAATGTCACTCACACACACACGCATGCAAACATACTCATAAACACTTGACCACACGCGCACACTTTAATACACACAAATACAGACGCGCACGTATCCAAAAAGCCTGTATTTGTCCTAATAAAACGTCAAGCCGGCAGCAAAATGAACTGTAATGACTTTCAGGCTGTACTAATGGCCAATAAATCCTGGATTAGGAAGCTCACACGCACTCCCTCTTTCTCTCTCCCTCACAAACACACGTACACACGCAGTGATACGAACGCACCCACACAGGGTCATGTTTCATGGCGTGCTGAGCTGGGTTCATTCAGGAGTCAGATGGGTAAAGTTTTTAAGCTGTTTTCTGCTGTTAATGACTGTTGTGCTGACTTTTATAATAACAGCATGGAAAGGAATCAGCAGGAATTAGCATGCTAGGATCATTTAAACCAATGATTCATGATGACTGGGGCTCCAAGCCATACACACACACACACACACACACACACACACACACGCACACACACGCACACACACACACACACACACACACACACACACACACACACGCACAAAGAGATATAGCATTTACACACCCAAGCGCTTCCATCAGAGAATTTCACTTTATGACAGTTCAGAGTCATTTTCCGGCAAAATGTACAAAAATAAAATCCCAGAAGCAGTGTCTCCGTCGTCTTTCATTATCAAACGAGTGATGGATACGTTTCAGGGCTTCATTCTGCAGAGAATCAGCAGGATAGAGTGCAAATGATGGAGGAAATTGTGTGTGAGAGATATTTAGAGGATATTTCTGCCGTATTAGACATTATGTGGAGGGGAGCGATCGGAAAGATTACAGAGAGGGAGCGACGGCGATGATGTGGCTGCAGAGGTCGGCGTTCAGGATACATTTTATTTCATCTCAAAGAAAAAAAAAGCGTTATTTGGATTTAAATGGGAGACATCCATTATCCTTTGTCTGATAGGCAGACTGGAAAACAAAGCAAGAAAGCAACATTGTGTATTGTATTACCTGATGAACTCAAAATGTAAGGTCAGGTAAAAATCTCCACACTGATATTTTCTAAATGTTTTTAAGAGATCTGCCATCATCTAATTTTGTTTTTATTTAAGAGGCAGAATTTCTTCTTCTTCGTCCCAACTTATAGAGAAATAACCCTAAAGAAAAATACAGAAAAAGGGGCCTTGGCCAATTCCATCAAATTTTCAATGTGACATTACTCTCCTCTAACTCCTTTTTTAAATATTCACAATTCAAATCATATGCTAAATAAAAGCTAATAACTGCTCTATGAGCCGGCCGGTCGTCGGCATGAGCAGCGACCCGGAACAGATACTGATCCCAACGGAGTTTAAAAGCAACAACAGAAGTGTGTGTTTCATGAAAACAGACATTTTTACCTTTTTTTGAAGAATCTAATAACTTCAGATTTTAGCATTTAAATTGTTAAGTCGTATAAAAAGTGGTTTATAACCCTAAACAGCCACACTCAGACTTACAGGTAATCTAGAGTCACCAATTAACCTAGTAAGCATGGCTTTGGACTGAAGCAGGAGAGTCCGTCCACACATGTACGGGGGAAACATCCAAACCCTGTCAGGCAGGGGATTCAGACCAGGAACATCTCACTATTCAGGAACAGAGCTAACTGCTGCACCAGCATGCAGCGCATCATTTTTCATGTGATGGATGAAGAAATGTTTAGAACAAAAAGTCACTAAAACAAAAGCAACCGTGTGAATGCTATATGAAAAAATAAACACCACGGTTTATGTAAGAGCTGTAAAGCAACATCCAAAGTTAGGATTCAAATGTTCAGTCCACTGCACGGCTCTGTGGCCATGATGTCAAAGGCCATGCATGCTACTTTGTTCAAGCTGAAAGAACATCCACGCTTTTCCAGTTACATTTACATTACATCACATTACGCCCAGTTTCCCATTAGCTGCGGAGTAACCGTGGCAGCCCCTTTTTGTGCTTTTACAAAATGTCTGAAACAAGCGTGCGCACATTCAGGCAGAAAGGACAAGGCTAGGCAAAGAAGGTTTTCTCGCATGTTGAACGCACACAAAAAAAACATGCTGCAGATTTGGGGGTAACTCTTTGTGGGTGCTTTTGGACCTGAACACCAAACACAACACCGGAGGAGGTAAAAAAAATCCTGCTCAGACTGCTGAGGGAGACTCAGACAAAGAGAAACTGGATGATGGTCATGTGGAAGAAACACTTGTGGCAGAGGAGGACAGAGAGCGAGCCCAGAGGAGGAGCCTAACGCTGAGGGAAGAGGGATTTTCACTGTCACCCACCGTGACAGTGAAAATCCCAGAAGGAAACCAAGAAAGATGGAAAAAAAAAGGAAAATTAGTTTTCACAGTTTTTGAACTTAAAGAAAAAAAACATGGAGCCGTATTTCTAAGCAATAAGGAGGATTTTTGTGTCTTTGAAAAACAAACATTATATAATTGTCATAAATCTGCAGTATATCTCATACATAGAGGGTAATGAGACTGCTTATTTTTTACAGTGAAGGCACCCTACTTCATTGTGAATAAATACCCACAAAACAAGTTTTTATGCAAAATGGTAAATAGTAAATGGACTTGAGCTTGTAAAGCGCTTTTCTAGTCTTCTGCCACTCAAAGCGCTTTAACACCGCATGTCACGCAATCATTCACACACTGATGGCAGAAGCTGCTAGTGTCCATCAGTATTAACTAATCCCATTCAAAGACATCTACACCCTGCCGGTGAAGCAGCCGGAACAACTTGGGGTTAAGTGTCTTGCCCAAGGACACATCGGAAATGTTGCTACAGGAGATGGGGATCGAACCCCTGACCTTCAAATTGAGAGACGACTGAGTCTTTCACTGAGCCACAGCCTCTCCAGAGATGATGTTGAATTAAACTGTTCAGTGTTATCTTCTAAACATATTGTGGATTAAAACATGCACAGGCCCAGGTGCAAGGGTTGTCATGGGGCCCCTTCTTGACTGTTTTCAATTCAATAAAAAAATGTCATCTAAGATGCAAAACAACATCATGGACACAAAAAAATACTTTAAAGGGATACTTCACCCATTTGCATTAAGTTTTGTATCATTAGAAACCTGGTAGTATTTTTGAATGGTCGTGCATCCCGCCATCATTTTCCTCTGAGACGGGAAAGCTCCGTATTTCTTGTCTGAAAAGGAGCCTCCAGTGATGCTAAAATCGTCATTTTGCGTCATCGGAGGCTGAAGCTACAGACCTATTACAGATCAGTGGGTGGGACCTCACTGCCAGAATCTGATGCAAAGTCCTCCATCTTGCTAGGAAGCTATGCTAACAGGCTCTGTGGAGAAAGCTGAGAAGAACCAACAATAGCGAAAAAAATATATTTCAACTTCAAACTGATGTGGATGAAGGGGATTTTGAAGGTCTTGTGCTCGAATCGGATGTTTGTGGCTATCTCTGCGAGTCGCAATATAGCGACGAGCAGTTGAGGCTGATTGAGGAACAGGAAGCGGCGGTGAGGACGAGGAGCCCGGGTCAGCTCGAGCTGGGGCGGACTGGGGGTGTCGGTGCTCTCACTGTTTGCCTATGGACACAGACATAGAGTCCGTTTGCTGCCAGGAATTTCTAAGATGCCAATTCCTTCTGGATGAAATCAGTTGAGGAAACGGCAGTATGGACTGTAAATAGATTACCGTAGCTTCAGTGGGAGTGGCCTGCGGTGCTGTGCATTCTGGGAGTTGTTGTCTTTCATCCACATGAGCCAAAAAGACACTTTCTGCCTTTTCTCGGTCAAGAAGGCACCAACTTCAAAATGTATTTCACATTTTTAGTACATATATGACCCAATTTCAATACAGATTCATGTTTCAACAGGTGAAGTATCTCTTTAAAAACAAGCAATACATCTAATAAAGACAAAAAGCTAAATTAAAGAGAGATAAATCCTGACTATAAAGAGAAACAAAACAACAACACAGAGATGCTAAATGACTGCTAAAGAACACAAATAAACAGCAAATAAAACGAGCTGGATTACCAAATCTGGATCATGTTTATACAGATAAAACCTTTTGAACAGCCAGGCTCAGGCTCCTGCTTTTTCTTATACTGAGAAGTCTTTGTGACTAAACTTCAAAAACACATAAAAAAGGAAGAAACCCTTTACACAGGTGGTATTAAGCGTCTCTATTAGAAGATATTCAATTCAACCCTTTATTTATTCTACAAAGGACATGATGAAGGGAGAACATGACAAATTTGCACTAATTGACGTCCTGGGATGACATGTGCAGGAGTACACACAAAAATCCCCCTGAACCATTAGCTATGAGGACACATTGTTGTACCACATCTTCCTAGAACTGCAATTGTGTCTAAATGGGACTTGAGCAGAGCTAAATCAGCCGACTGCAGCGTGCTGCTTTCAAAAATCACTCCCTATTTGTCTGAATTACGGCTGTGTTTGGCCACTGATGGGAAGTCCTCTAAAAACTAAACAAATCCAAACCTTCTGTTGCAATTAAATATAAAAATAAACTCTGTTCAGAATTGAGTGGATTTTCCGAGAATCGTCAAAGCCTTCCAGCACAGACTGTAGTTTACCGACCTCGTGCAGAATTTAATAGATACTTCAAAATGTATCACACAATATTCAATCCATCAAATAAGAAGAGAAGCACATGACTGACTGGAACACAGCTCCTTTTTTTTATCTTGAAATTATTTTAAAAAGCTGACGAATGCTTGTATTACCATCCACCTTGATCATTGTAAAGCACTTCAAGTTGGCATTAGCTTAGCCTCTTTGCCTCGCCAGCAGCTTGTTTAGAACGCTGCAGCTCGTCGTTGAACTGGGTAACTTGAGCACATCTGTACCATTTAAGCTTCCTGTCACTGGCTGCCTGTGGGTTTTAGGATTGAGTTTAATTTTGTTTTATCACAGTTTTTTTTTACAAGTGCTTACCAGTGTTGGGAGTAACGCGTTACAAAAGTAACGCAATTACAGTAATGTATTACTTTTTGCTGTAACGCAGTAATATAACGCATTACTAATAACATTTTGGTAATATTATACCCGTTACAAATCTCAGTAACGCTCGTTACAACGCATTTTAACCTGAGATGTGTTGTTTTTTAAGAATTCACCAACACCGCGACTCTGCAAGATATTCCGCCGACAGAGAAAAATAGAGCGAATAAGAGTACTTCCTGTTCCTGTCGCTAATACCGCCGTAAAATAACAACAAGAAGAAGAAAAAGGAATCCGCTAAGATGACAGAGACAGGTTCAACATTTGCGAGATGGAGATACTCGCATTATTTTAGTGCAAGTGCGACACCGAGGGAACTTTCTACATCCAAAAACAGCAACAGCAACCTAAACAGCGACATAACGCTAATGTATATACTGGTAGGGCTTAATCTGGCACCGTGCCGGCGTGTGGCGTATGTCTGAGACTGAGGCTCATACAGATCAGATTCCTGCTCTTAAATGTGCGGTGTAGAAGTTTTTGGTTTAGAAGTGATTTTTGTAGAGACATTCACAGTAGAAATGCCGCTAGCTGGCAGCTAAAAAACACAGCAGAGCAGACTGGAGAAACGTAATATGACAGAGAGCTGTACCCGTATGAGCTGACCAATCATAGCAGACTGGGCTTTTCGGGAGGGGGGCCTTAAGCAGGACTGGAGATATTCGAAGTGTTTCGGGCAGAGGGTGAATGTCTCAGCCGCTTTTTAGTCAAACACATAATAAGTCATACTTCTGCGGTTATTTTGGTGAAAATAACTCAAAAGTAGTGTAACGCATTACAATTCAGAGACAGAAATATTGTAATGTAACTAATTACTTTTAAATGACAGTAACTACTAATATATAATGTATTACATTTTGGAAGTAACTTGCCCAACACTGGTGCTTACACACTAAAATAGAAAAAAAAATACACAGTCATTAAAAGTCCCATATTATAGTACTTTTCAACCAGTTTAATTAGTCTCAGAGCTCCTCAAAACATGTCTGTGAAGTTTCTTGCTCTAAATCCACTCTGATCCTGTATTTGATCATGCCTATAAACCCCTCTATTTCAGCCCTGCTCAGAACAGGCTGTTTCTGTGTCTGTAGCTTTAAATGTAAATGAGCTGTGTCTGACCACGCCCCTCTCTGGAAGGGCTTGGGTGGATCTGACTTTCTTGCACCATGCCCTATATTGTTTACGGTGAGAAGGCAGACTCAGCAGTCAAAAGACGGAGAGGATGGATTTTTCTCATCATTGGGGGGTTTGAAGACAGGCTAAGGACACATATTTGTATTGGGAAAACATTGTAAGGTGTATTTTGCAGAATATAGGACCTTTAAAACTTGACACACAAAGAGAAAAAGATCGTACCAGATTTGCACAACTACACACACATTCTCAGCTATTTATGGCTAAACACTGCCGGTGAAGAAGCACTCTCAACTAGCAATCGCCTGATCCCAGATTGCACATGTCACATGTCAAGACTGCTGTAGCCAATCAGATGACACAAAAACCACAAGCCTTGTCACTACAGCCAATCATCAGGCGAAGCGTTGTCTTGAGTGGAGTATCCACTAAAAATAATCTGTTGTAGTAGAAATTGATTTTTTACATTCCGTGTATGATTCAGGGTTAGTAAGTTTGTTATCATCACCTCTAACATACAGTGTATTATTATGTTATACATTTTCTTTAAAAAGTCTTCCAAATGGCCTGAGTGAGAAGGAACTGACCTTCACGTTTCTGCGTGACCTTTTACAATAACTCATGACACACACACACACACGCACGCACACACACACACACACACACACACACACACACACACACACACACACACACACACACACACACACACACACAAACACACACACACACACACACACACACGGGTGCATAGAGTGAGAAACAAAAAGCCAGGTTCATTCTTCAGCGTGATACAGGTTGGAAACGTGTCGTTATTGGAGCATATCATGAGATTGACCGATCAGCAATATTACCCACACACACACGCATACACACACATTCGCATCTGGTATTTCCATGACCATTGAACCCTAGCTGACAGACTGTCAGCAGAGCAGCGGAAAAAAAGACATTTTACAATCCACACATGAGTTTGTGAACGTGAGCACTTCAACAAAGACGTGTTTCATTCTAAAATCTCAGGTGTATGTATTTGTGTGTGTGTGTGTGTGTGTGTGTGTGTGTGTGTCTCCTCCCTTCCTCAGTGTTTGCATTCCCTTCTAAACTTTTAGGTAATATTATATTCATATTTTAAGATTAAAAAAAACTTCTTAAGTAAACAAAGCTACATAAAAAAGTTACATTTTGAGGTTTGATTTCTCACTCTGTAGACATCTATTTTTGTTGCACGCTACTTTTACTGAAGCGACAGTAGACGACTGAGCAGCAACCAACAAACAATAACTTTGTTATTCATTAAATCTAAAATGCATCATCACTTGTGCAGTTATGTTAGTTTTGTTGCAGAGTAAATATAAAAAATCCTTCACTGAGTGTCACATTTCTGCTTTTAACCCTTTATTACCTGATTTTTTTTCCGTCTTTTAGCATACTTTTCTTTTTCCTAACACAGTGGTTGTTCCAGTGTTTCCTGAACAGACCAAAGAATGAAAATAACTTCTGTTAATAGACGTTAATCCACAAACAGTGACAACATTTTTTTGTAAAATGTGACAAAGCATCATGATTAGGTGATAACTAAAGCATACAGCCTTAATGGGGCGGCAGTATCTCAGTCTGTAGGGACTTGGGTTGGGAACCGGAGGGTCGCCGGTTCAAGTCCCGATGCGGACCAAAATGTGGAAGTTAGTCTAGTAGCTGGACCCATGCCGAGCACTGCTGAGGTGCCATTGAGCAAGGTTCAGGGGGCGCCTCCTGTGTGGGCCACCGCACTCTGATTTGTGCATGTGTGTAATTCAGGCCTGTGTGTGTGAGAAGCATGTCTCTCAATAACCAGAATTTCCCCTCGGGGATTAATAAAGTATATAAAATATAATAAAAAAAAAAAAAAATCTACAGCTAATGTAAAAATAATGTAGTTGTGAAATCATCAACTACATCAAGGTGTTTGAAGAAAATCATGGTTTGCCATCTGGGGGGAAAGAACTACATGTACACTACCCACAATCCTTAAATATCACAGCATCGTCTCTGATTGGTGGAGTCCGCTGTTACCATGGAAATGTTTACTGCCCCAACAAACTGTAAATGACAACATTAATATCAACAATATAAAAACTATAATAAAGATAAATGCAGAAAGAACTCCATGTACGTTTTCAAAGAAGCACACTACACTATCGTTTGTTGGATTTTGTTAGAATCGCAATGGATTGTGGGATGTGTAGTTGCTTCACTACTGTAAAAAAAAAAGATGTTTACAGTCGTGTACCTTTGCCTTTTTCTCAGTTATTTTGGTGCTGGACCACATGTTTTCAGTCTCAAGTATACGAGTCTGCTTGTCTTGGTTCCAGGATTAAAAATGATGATGTAAAGATTTTCCGAAATGTCAATGGAGGATTTGAATGGGGAAATTTACTTCAGGGAACTACAGCCGCCGAAAAAAGTGGGCGGTAAGTGTTGAGCTCTATACATGCGTGTTATGTTATACAGCTTGTAATGTTGAAACACAGTAGGACTACACATGGTTTTAAAAACACAGGACACATGAGAGCTAAGCTTCAAACTAATTAGAAAGCAGAGAGAGCAGGCAGCTGGGTGTTTGTGAATCCTGCCATGGACAATAGTTTGAGCCTTTAGCTGTGCGTGTGTGTGTGTTGGTGTGTTTGCGTGTGTGTGTGTGTGTGTGTGTGTGTGTGTGTGTGAGTATTTGATGCCACCAGCATTTTTCTAATCCACAGGGACACAACTTGGCACCCACTGGAACCTTCTCTCACTGTGACAGTTTCAGCTCACTGATTCACTTCGAGTGTGTGTGTGATGCATGTGTGTGTGTGTGTGTGTGTGTGCGTGTGTATGTGTGTGTGTGTGTGTGTGTGTGTGTGTGTGTATGTGTGTGTGCAATGGGTCTGCCTACATATGTATGTGTTATTGTGTCCATAACGACTTCTCTCTCTCTCTCCTCCCTAAGCAGCCTCACTATTGTCTCCTCTCTATTTGAAGGATTCAACATGAGCACTTCAACAGCCCACTGTGCTCATTACACACACACACACACACACACAAACACACACACACACACACACACACACACACACACATACACACACACACACACACACACACACACACACACAACTCAAACTTACAGAGCAAAGACAACCCAAGGGACTGTCTTTGTCAAGTCACTCCTCTTTTTTACTCGTCTGTTTTTGCTTCTTCTCCACATCTGCTCACAGCCTCCTCTTCCTCTCTCCTGAATCCTGTTCAATGTCTTTCTTTAATTCTGTCTTTCTTTTCCTCCCGCCCTCGTCTTTTCTTTTTGTTGTCTCCATGCCTTTCAAAAAGTAGCTGAGGTCAAAGCCAGTCTGTCCTTCCCTCTCCTCCACCTGCTCTCCTCTTCCTCCTTTGATCCCGTGCAGGAAGTCGGTCCAGTCGAATGAGGACCTGAGGGAGGACATCCACAGCAAGGGATAAAACACACACACACACACGCACACGCACGCACGCACGCACGCACGCACGCACGCACGCACGCACGCACGCACGCACGCACACACACACACACACACACACACACACACACGCTATGAAGTGTGAAGAAAGTCTTACTTATTTAATCATTTTCCATCGTTTCACAAATTCTTCCAAGGACACAAAATAATCTCCTTTCCTAAAATAAAAACATTTAGATAAATTATTTCATCACATCAAAATCTGGATGATTGTTGTTCTTAAATTGTAATAGTGAAAATAAAATTGGTTTTACAAAGCTGACAATACAAATCTGCCTTTTGGGGTAACTTCAACAAAAGCAAACCATTTTTAAAAACATATTTTTTTTAAAGCAGAAATGTAGCCTCAGATAAATAAAATGACCACAGACTGGCTCCATAGAAGAGCAGTGAATAATAATAAAGAAAAAAAATACAGAAAGATGAAAAGGACATTTTTGTTTCTTCAAACGACGGTTGCAGAAAGAGATGTTGGCAACCTATCAGGGCGAAACTGATCTTTTTTGTGCAATTTAAATAAAATAAAAAATCACACGACAAAATGATTTTTCATGTTTTTAAAATAAAAATGAATTTGAAAAATGTCAGATAAATCGTTGTTAAGCAGTACTCAGGTATATTAATTTAGCAAACATATCAAGGTTCTTGGATTGCTGCAACAAGTCAATACTTTTGTTTTTAAATATTTTTGATTGAAATATTTCTATTTGTTTATTTATTTTTTATTTATTTTTTATATACTTAATTAATCCCAGAGGGGAAATTCGGATTTTACACTCTGTTATTCTAGGGACATGCTTCTCACACACACAGGCCTGAATCACACACATGCACAAACACGACCTGTGGACATGCTTTACAGTTTTTTTTCCAATTGCTAAAACACAATTTTGCAAACTAGGCTGGTTTTATCAAAATACTTAACACAATTCACAAAACCACACCCCAAACTGCAAAATACCTCATATATATCCTGCAAAACGAAGCACTGCAACCAAAACTACATATAGCATTATCAAAATCAAACTTTTGCATCAAATGGCACACACTTCATTCATATTACCAGATTTTTGTCTAAACTACACACTGTTGGGCATAATGAAAAGCACAAACATCTTTAGTATGCTTTGCCATAATACTAAAATAGTTCAAATTGTAGAAAATTCTTCAGATTGTTCACATGCACAGAAATATTTGCAGATACACACACATGCTGTTGAAACATTTTATTTTATTTTTTTTCACCAAACAAGTCAGTGCAACAAATGCACAACAGATATATTTACATTGGAGTGAACAAAAATATGCTCACAAAAAACAATAAACTGAAAAAGACAATTAAATGTGCAGAAAAAAAAAATATACATAAAAAAGGTGCTCACCTGTGGTCTCTTCATAGTGCTTACTACCTGATTGAAGTGATAACCATTAACCATTGAGGTGTTTGGCCAGGTGGCACATATATTAGCTAATGTAGTGTAATTTTGAATGGCAGTGTTTAGAAATGGCAGACATGTGACTTTATGTCAGGTTGTTGTGTGTTATGCAGAGAACCGTGTTCAGTGCATTTAAAAAGTGCCATTTTGAATTGCAAAATGTGTGTAAAGCAGAACATTTGTTTAGACTTTTGGAGACTTGATAAGCGGTTTTGCTCTCTGTGTGTCAGTTTAGATAATTGTGCATGTCATTTTAGTGTGTTAGCAATTGGAAAAAACTGTAACGGAGAGATGTCAGAGTGCGGGGGCAGCCCACGGGAGGCGCCCCTGAGCTGGTGGTTTTTACAACAATCAGTAATTTACTACGTACAGTTTTTAATGATATTTAACTGGACTTGATTTACTGATGGATGAATGTACTTTGATATTTTGTTTCTGCATCAGAGCACTGTGAAGTCCAAGGCACATTTCCCACTGGAAGGACTTTGAGAAGAATTGAGAAGAGAGAGAATAGTTTGTTTGTGAGTGACGTTTGTGCAGTTTTGACAAAGAAGCGAACTCTTTTTCATCTTGTGTTTGGATTTTTTTTTAAAGCCACAGTTTGTGTTTGTGTGTTTACATTTTTGTGTGAAAAAAAACATCGTCATCTTCAATTCAGCATTGATAATAACAGAGATTTTGTTTCCTGTTGCATTGGTGATCAAATGTCTAAAATAAAATCCTCGTCTTGGTCTGAGCTGCAGAGTCACCTTAAACTAGAGCGTTTAGTTGGCTTAGAAGATCTTAAAAAGCAGGATAAAGGATCATTTGACCGCTGAATGCACGTTCCTCTGCTAAACGCTTCTGATTTGCTGATTGATGTGATATTTGGTTATTGTCTGTCTTCACTTCTCTGTGTGAAACTTTGATCCTCCCATCTCGATAAGGACTCTCTTGAAAAAGAGATCTTGTATCTCAATGAGAATATTTTCCTGTTAAAATAACGGTTAAATAAATAAATAAAAATAGCAAAGACACAGTAATATTGTTTTATCATTAGAAAACTTCATGAGAAAAGTGGAAATGTTGAAAGTGTTTGAGATTTATCACAGCTGTGTGCAGTCAGCTGTGTAAAGATCGGATTATCGGGTGTTTTAATGTAAAGGTCTGAAGCTAAACTTTCATTTTTAGAAGAGTTGACGTAGTTTTGATTGAAGTGTTTGCTTTTACAAGAGATGTGAGATGTTTTGTATTTTGTGTGTGGAGTTCTGACAGACAGGATCTAATGTCAGGAACTGTGTTCATGCAATAGTTAGAAACTGAATACTAAATTAAGAAATTGGAGTCATATTGAATTTAATCTTTTTGGACGTTTTTTGGCATTACCTTCTCAATGCTATGCTCTTAAAAATGGGAAAAATTAGAATGTCTGGTTGCTCCAAAAAGTATCTCTATCTGCAAGATGTATGTAAATATGGAGATCAACCTTCTTGCAGAGAATTTTCAACCTTTATTTCATCAATTTGAACTGTTAACTCAGAGTATGGAGAGTCTTTATAGAGAGACTTTGTCAAAATAAGGAATTAAAAACAAGATTTCTCAAGCTCACAAACAAAGCTCATATCAGGCTTATTATCTCTGACATATCACAGCTTGAGAATGTGAGTAAACCAGCAACAGGTCCAACAAACACTTATTCACACATTAGGGAACATTTCCGTGCATGTTGAACGCCTCACACAGTCTCCATATTGTCATGTCTCCGCTGAGCCGAATGGGAGCCTCAGGATGTTTACGTCTCCTAGCAGCTCTTATAGAATGACGTCCGGTGTTAATTAAACACAATGCAGCTGAATCCCACCATGACCAATTTAATCCGCTCTGTCTGAAAGGGAAGGAAAGAACGGCTTGTCAGGTGGGAACCGTCTGTCTGAAGGCACCGCATCCGGGGGGAGCGCGGTGGCAGACGGACCGACTAAGAATAGCAGAGTCAGACTGACAGGACGGCTGGATGTTGGACCAATTTACGCCCGGGCTGATGAGAAAACACAAAGGTGAAAAATGGATTTCTGTGTTTCCTCCCTCCGCTAAGAACAAAAAAAGGCAGTTACCTTTGAGTCGCTGAAAAATACTTGAAAATATAAAGAATAAAGAAAGGGACAAAACAATTTAAAATAGTACAAAATTAAAGGTTTTACAGATCTAAATTAACTACATTTTACTGTAAATGTTGGGCCCCTTTTTGGGCCCCTTTTTGGGCCCCTTTTCCTTCAATCAGACCTTCTGTCGGTGCATGTTTTGCAGCTCATCATTACAGTTGGCTGTTGAAAAAAAAAAAAAACTGTAAAAAGAAAGGAAAAAATAATTCCTGTCCCTTCAGTCTTATGTTCTGATCACAGTTAGGGCTCGACCACACAGAGACAAAACAATCACACAACTGTCTGTGTAATCAAAGTGAGTTAAGCCTGATCTACGCAGAAGTTTGAACTCACTTTGAATACACCTGCTGATGTGTGATTGTCTTTACAAACAGATTCAGCAAACTCTTTACAGACTGCCCAAAAGTGAAAAGAAGTACAGTAAATGGATCTCTTAAAATATGGAGAAACAGCTGGAACACTACACCCTGACTATGAGGTTTATTCGACTTCACCTCCATCACTGATCACACCGGGCGCATGTGTGCCTTCAAGCTCTGCTTTGTGTACTTCCCCCACTTTTTAATAAGGTATAAATGTCAGGAAGTTCTGGCTTAAAGTCAGTGTCCACAATCAAATCTACGCCGTCGTGAGCACTAGGCTACATACACTATGCAATACTTCACCTACAAACTAGTTGACAGTGCTTGTGTAAAGGAAACTTTGACAACTGAAGCTGAATGTATGTTGGAGTTGGAGCTGACTGACTTTGAGCAGTAGTTGATTATACTATACAGTTGTTGCGAAAAAGAAATGAGAGGAGACGTTGGAGGAGATGGAATCCTGCATTTTTGTTTCCCTCACAGGACTCTGAGAGAATTTACTGATTTTTCTGATTTCAAAATGAGCATCCATACCCTTACATGTCTGCTAATTATTAAAATACAGCATTAGTTTTCTTCATTTGATACACAAAAAATCGTACTGTGCCAGCAGTTCTGAAAACTTAAAGCTCATGTATCAACAACATGACTCCAAGCTGCTAAACTCTTTGCACAGCTGTGCAAATCACTGGAGACAAACTGCATCAATTAGCTAGAAACACTGACCTTCATAATGCAACACCCTGATCATCGATAAGTCTCACTCTTGTTGCATCTGTGCAAAATCCACTTGAAGAACATTTCAATCATGTGTAAGTCAGAGCTGATGTGGATGAGGTCCTCTGGCCTGACGAGGATCGGAGGCTGGGTGCAGAGTGATCTCTTTCATTGTATTTTGTTATTTTGTTTTTGCCCGTTAATCTGAACACGTTGTATTGCGGTAACAAATAAATATTTATTTTGTTAATTTTTTGTATCTGTGCACTGATACTTACAGGTGGAATTACTGAGTTCTGCTACATACTTACCATACAAAATATGAAAGGCCTTGCAAACACTAAAAGATTTTAAAAATCTTAAACGATTTTTAAAATGTAAGAGATCCCACTCATGACGACAAATCATGACGGATTAACAGTTCAGTTCTCATAGTGTGTGGTGTGCAACAAGACGACCAACTCACCACATCACACACTAACCGATTCATTCACCAACAACCAGAGTCTCGAATATCAAAACGTGTACTCTTGTGCAGTCAAACGCGACTTAAGAGTAAACAAACTTGATGGTCAAGCTGGTACATCAAAAAGACTTTGGCCCAACTCCCTTCCTTGTCAGTGTGATTGTGGTTTGTTTTACAGGACACGTTGAAAAACACTCGTGTTGTTGCCACAAGTCAACAAGTTGGTCCTGAATTTATGACGTCTATCTAACTTTATGCTTCGCGGTTGCTGTTGTCACCATGGTAATGTTTGTTGTACTTCCTGCTTCAGTCAGCTTGCTTCCCTATTGGCTATTGTTCCGCTCCACGTGACAATTCACAGAGTCCGGGCTAGGCCGTCCTCGGTGTTCTCCCCACACAACAGGATTTCTGATCGTAAATATTGAACACGTTTAATACTCCCCGATCGTCTTCCAAGCAGATCAGGGAGGTTAAAATCACTCTTAACACACCTCACACCACAGGAGAATCTGGCAAGATAATATTTGGATCCATCAGATAGTCGGGCCTTTGGTGACTTTGGTAGGAAGGGGAAAATCGGGCCCAAAATCTGCCCGATTATCTTGTAGTGTGTTCCCTACTTAACATGTCACATATACATGTCGTACAGTAAAATGCTATTTGCTGGCAAAAGACCCTACACCTCACCAAAACTATAAGAAGGAAACTTATCTCCACACTTTATGTAGCATGGCCTCATGAAGCCAAAACATACATGGACACTTTTGATGGTCGTGTTTTGAACTGATGACATCAGTGTTTATTTGATGCTCTGTGAGACAGAAGCATATCAAAGCTATCCATCCATCTATTCATACCGCTTTTCCCGCTTGGGGTCGTGGGGGGGGGCTGGAGCCGGTCCTAAAGCTGTCAGTTACCTGCTGTTACCTTTAATCACATGACTGACAAGAACACCAAGTGGCTACAGGCTGATAAAAAAAAACTCTCTAAAGTAATCTATCAGAGAGTTGTAATGTTCTTATGTACCTGAAAGTCAATTAGAACCACACGTTTGTCACATAGAACCGAGAGAGAACATTTCATCTCATTAAACTTTATTGCATGTGGAACGATGAGGTGAAAAAGCATCATTACAGGACTTTATTCAGAAATTCATACTTTTCTGTACCCATGATTCTCATCATCTTTATGTTAAATGATGTGTTAAATATGCAAATATTGCAGGGTTAGTTAAATAATCTTCAGGCTCTCTCCATCTATTATCATTATCTGCACTCTTCTGTGCTGCAGCTCCATGAGTGTGTCGTGTTGCACATAGCAATCACTGTGCACACCAAGAATGACGGAGAAAAACACTGAGGGTTCATGTGTTACTCAGCACAAGCAAGTGTGTTAAACACAGTGCATGCATTTTGTGCAGATGCTGATCGTGTGTGTACGTGTGTTGTGTGGTGGAAAATGAGTGCGCATGCATCCTCTAAATCACATCACACGGCTAATGTAGATGTTAAATTGAATCGGCTGCTGCATCATTTGTCTGCAGGATGGTTGCTGGTAATACGTCTGTCATATTAGCGAGGCATTCTTCATGTGGACTGTAAAACCCGCTCCCCCTGCTCACTTGAACGGCCGCGCTTAAGTGGTTGTATTTTTTCATTTGTCTTTTCCATTTGTGTGTCTCACAAATAAGATAAACGTTGTGCTCACACTATTTATTGTCACTGCGTTTCAGGCCAGTGTTAGATAGAGGGACTGAATCCCGCTGCTCAAGTGACATTTACTGTACAAAAACAAACAAAAACATCAGTGTAGCAACATTTATATTCATCAAGTGTTATTTTCATTGTGGTAAAATTCTGGATTCTGCAAAAGTACAGGATTAGAAATTAGAGGCCTTGACAGAATTTGAACTGTTCTGGAGGTGTCCGAGGTTTAAGCTCTCTCTGCGTAGTCTGTATTAGGATGAATAATGTTACATTGAGATTAGGGCTGTCTGCTTTAATGTGTTAATCACGATGGATTAAGATCAGAAATGAGCACATTCATTATTTTGTAATGTATTAATCACATGCTATTTTGTCTCTTTCTGTGCACAGTATATTAAGCTACCATGGCGTCCTCCTGCTTTGACTGCTGTGATGGAAAACAACGACACCACTGCGCCTTCAAATCGCTTATTTCACTTGAAAAAACGTGCAACTGCTCATTTGACGAGTTAAAAGTAATATTTACTTTGTGATAGCGAACGTTTTACTTTCTTCCCGTTCCCTTTAGCTGTTTTTATTTGCTACGGTGATGTTTCGATATGTAGCAAGTTCTTTTTTTTTCTGTGATCAAGTTCATGTTTTAACTTTCAATCTACCAGAAATTCCCTATTTGCTTTACAAAACAAAAAAACGTAACATAGAAGTAACATACCCGGAGCCAAAGACCTCTTAGCGTAATCGTGAACCTTAACTGGGTTATTTACAGTACACGGAGAAAATAACTAAATTGGAACTACTGAAAAGTCACATTAACCGGGCACACTGGACGTCTGGAAAATGCAATTACTCGTGAAATTTTTTTTCATATCACAATGTGTATCGAAGAAAGAAGAGATATATTGAAAGGTTGTTTTTTTCAATAAAGTTCAACCCTAACTAACTCTTCCAAAGATTATAGTGTGAAATCTGACAGATACTCTCATCTTTGAGGAGGACAAAAGAATCATCAGGTTGCATAGTCTTATTATTTTCTACTCAATCCTGTCGGTCGTATTAGAAATAAGGAACAAAGGATCGACAGTATGTGAAGAGACAATTAGGACACGAGAAGTATGGAAGTTTTTTTGTTTAGTCTCATCTTTCCTTCAGTCAGCCTGTGATCGTAGCATTCGGCTTAGTCCCATGTTAATTATTTCAATTATACTAAAACAATAATTTTACGATGCAGATAAATCTGATAAAAACAACATAGTTATAACTCTCCAGGCTCAGAGGAGATTGAATTACAGTTGAAATTTCAGAATAGATGGAGACTGCAGGACACTCTAATTATTGCTCTCTGCTACTATTATTTCCCCCAGCGGCCCCAGTCCATTTAAAATTAACCCCCGCTACGACCTTACTGCTCACTACATATTAGGACGTTTTCAGGCGGCACATTTGGTATCCATTTATTAGTCTCACAACTTCAGAGAATAAAATTCTGCTTTGGGCAAGTGATTTTTCTCCAAGGTAAATTTTCACCCAAACAAGCAAAGAAAGTTCAACAAGTTCACTGTAGCTTAGAGAAGCAGAACATCCTCTGTAGCCTGGACCTCAACAGTGTTTTATCTGAAAGATACGTCTACTAAACAAGAGTGACACTTTTCCTTGACTGCTGATTTGAAGGCGGTAAGGAGGGAGTGTGTGGGCGGTAGGGAGGGCGTCCTGCTAAGCTGTGCACTTGTCTGAAGCTCAGAGAGGGCAGCCTCTGGCAGAAACAAACTCAGAGGAGGAGATAAAAAAAACTGCTGCTGGTCCTGGTGAAGGAGCAAAGGATAAGGCAAAGAATCAGCTCTCCAGAATGTAAAATCGGGCATTGCTCTAAAAGTGCTCAGACTGCAAAACTTGACACCGAAGGCCGAACTTAGCAATCTGTCTATACCCACAAAAAAGTTCTAACTGTCGACAATGGTCCTTTCCTGTCACGCTTCACCCCTGAAGTCAAGTTCGTTTGACTAGTGTGAGTGCTCTGATCCGTGCTCAAGCACGGTACACTTCCTCTGCCCTGGCACACTTGGAAGAGGTGTGCTCCGGGACGGGTACACATCGTGGACAACCTTCATTATTGAGAAACCCTGCAGCATTATTTTCAAAGTCTTTGCCTTTGCTCTTTGTCAAAGCACTTTGTAAACCTGTGTTTTTAAAGGTGCTACATAAATAAAGTTATTATTATTATTGTGGTTGTATCTGACTTAAATGACTCAAAACAAGCCACAAAGTCAGTGAAGTATCTGGCATGTTCTCTGTGTTGTAAACTAAGCACACTAACTACTTAAAGCCATTCATGTGTTGTATTAAGACGTTACATACGAGTGCTCAGGCCCGATAAGTCCTGGTGCAGAGTGAGTGCAGGCCAGCGGGGAGGGGGGACAATCGTGCTTAAGCAAGGTACAGGACCACTTTGCTTAGTGTGAGTCACCCTAAGACAGTTACAAAACAACACTTATATTATTTGTGAATTTTTGATGTATTTTCACTTTCTTAAATCTCGTATCGATAGTGTGGCGCAGTTACCCCCACCTCTCAGCAGACAGTCATTTGTTCTCACTGACTGTGCGTGGCTTCCAGCTGTGAATCAGACGCTTTAAGCAACATCGCTTGTTTTCATCGTTACACCTGTCTGTCTTTTGATGAAGACATTTTTATCTGCAGAATTGAAGACAATTTAATGTATTAAAAAAAGAACAACTAAAAGTCAGTTTAATCATCCTGGAATAAAAACACTTCATGTTTTAATATTAATGCTTCTATCCAGTTACTTTGGACTGAAACGTCCTGTAAACCCATAAAACTAAAGTTTTACAGTAGTCATAAAAGTTAAACAATAATAATAATAACATTAATAATAACTGTGACAGTGTGCTGTGTTGGTGAGTGTATGGAAGACACAGTGAAGTATATATATATACATTTATATGCATGAACTGTGACTATTTATGTGGCTGAATTGAATAATATCCTGCTTCATATACTCATGGGTGATTGTGTGTGTGTGTGTGTGTGTGTGTGTGTGTGTGTGTGTGTGTGTGTGTGTGTGCGTGAACAGGTAATACCGGTGAATGGATCGGCTGTTGACAATTCAAAGATGTCAGCTGTGTAAAGTATGCTAATGTTATTCACAGCTCGGCATCCAAACAGCATTATATTCCACACTGTGGCTACAGCGCTCATAATTAGCTGTGTGTGCTCGCGTGTGTGTGTGTGTGTGTGATTGTTTTTAAGTCGCCGTCCTGCAAACTGCACCTGTATACCGACGTCTCAAAGGACACAAGTGAGAAAAGAATTATTATTATATTATTATGATTATTATTGGAGGGCCGCTGATGGCCTACAGCAGCAGTTAGGTCGCGGCCCACGTACAGAGGCCCCAAGCGGGCGGGCAAGGTGTGCTTCAGACCTGCGGCTTCTTTTCCTGCATGTCATTCCTCATTCTCTCTGCCTGACCTCCTACTCTGTTGTATCCTAAAGAAAAGAATTAACGCCCAAAATAAATAACTTAACAAATAGTCAGAACTGTTTTCACTGCTTTGATTGAAGACTTTCAAAGGCTGCTTTTTTTTTGTATTTTAAAATCAGGTTACAAAAAGTTTAGCTTGTTGTAGTTTGAAATCTACAGTATTTGCAGATCAATACTTTTTTTTTTTTTGACAAAAATCTATACTTGTATTAAATGTTTAATAACCTGCTCATACACTCAGGATTGGAGCACTTTGTAAAGAGTACAAAACAAGAAACAACTTTGGAGAAACATACATTTATACGTAAAGTAGTAGTTTCATTTCAGCCTCTTGTGGCTTTAATGACATTTACAATCAAAATAACAAAAATGATTCTGAAATGTTTATTTCACCCAACAAAACAGGGTTTTTTTCACCCTCTAATAAAAGCGAAAATATTTTAATAAAAAGTACATTTTGAATAATTATCCTTCTCATTTTCTTAAAAAAAATAAATCAAATCCAAGTTCATCTTTTTCTTTCTTTTCTTATTTCTTCTTTCTTTATCTTTAGACATGTGGGAGGATAGATAGGATAAGTATTAGCTGGGATATTTTATTTTACGATATTCGAGGAAATCATTTTTCCCAACAATTGTTTTGTACTTTAAGAAAGTATTTCTTCAGCAATGTTTGAACCTGTTTCACAGAAGGGAAATAAATACCCTGAGAAACATTTAAAGAAAAAATACTTTCAGCTTTTTTTTTTTTTTTTTTTTCATGTTTTCAAGACAAAAAAAATTGAAAGAGGAAAAGTGAAATGAAAAAGTTTGCAAGTATATTATTTTCTGAAAGCCTAACTGATCCCATCTTTATAATAATAACTGTTTTTAGAGCACTTTTCAAAATAAAAGTCACAAAGTGTTTAAGAAGGACAGCAAAAGAAAACAAAAATAAAACCTAAAGCCAGAAGGTCATACAATCACTCAGCTGACCTGATCTCAATCTTACAATTATCTTTTCGCTTCTATACCTGAAGGTGACACAGTGTCACAATCGATGCACTTACATGAACACGTTTGGAGTTTGAATGCATGCAGATGAGGGATCATGTGAGCTCATCTGATGTTGTTCTGCAGTACACAGGACTACATGTGTTTAATGAGCGTTTTCTGAAATACAAACATTGATATCATTTAGTTAGTTGCACTGTCTGGAGGCTCGTCTCACCTCTGAGAGGAGGAGAGAAACAGAATCAGTGCGTAAACACTGACTCATGCGCTGAACGTGTGGGAGGTTCATTTCTAAATCACATTATGAGATTTTTCTGGAAGAGTAGAAATTTTAAATAACTGAGTTTAACAAACGATGGTGGATTTTCTTCAGAGCCTGAGGACTTCATACTGTGCTTTTCTTTTATTACACTTTTAAATAAGTTATTTTCCTGCACTCATGTGTTGTGTTACATTTGGTTTGTCTGCCTCCTCCTCCTCCTCCTGCTCGCTTCCTGCATGTTGAGTCTGCAGGAGCAATGAGCCAGGCCTCAGATTCTGCCGCTCTGCGCTCAGGACGGCCTCAGTCGAGTGCTCTCATTGAGTCCCAGCCAGCAGCGTCACACTGATAGTTCTGCATCAACATACAGATAATTTCACTCTTTAACCAAACACCGGCTGCAGTTTGTAACCCAGACGTACTTAGAGTGTATGTTTAGATGACATGATACCCCAAATCATCCCTGACCGTGGAAACTTCACACTGGACTTCTGACTGAACCCCGTAGAGAGTCTATGGGTTATTGTCAAGAGGAAGATGAGAGGCAGCAGACCCAACAATACAGACGAGCTATCAAAGCAACCTGGGCTTCGATTCAGCAGTGCAACAGGCTGATTGCCTCCATGCCATACCACAAAAAAGAGTCCCGACCAGGTATTGAGTGCATAAGTGTTGCAATGTTGCACCTTCACCCCCACGTCGAGTCCACCGAACTCTTTATGTGAAAGCGACCTCGCTTCAATACACAGTGTAGATTTAAATTGTAATGACGAGCCGGCCAAAGATGCTGAACGGTCTGACCCTGACAAACAGAATTATATCAGATTCTGTTGTGACTTTGTACGCCATTTTTATAATTATAACTATTGACATAATTATTCATCTTTCTCGTCTATGTTTTTTATAGTTTGAAATTGGGCTGCACGGTGGTGCAGTGGTTAGCACTGATGTTACTGGTTCGAATACCTGTCGAACAGGATCCTCTCTGTGTGGTGTTTGCATGTTCTCCCCGTACATGCGGGTACTCTCCGGGTACTCCAGCTTCCTCCCACAGTCCAAAGACATGCTCGTTAGGTTAACTGGTGACTCTAAGTTGTCCGTAGGTGTGAGTGTGAGTGTGGCTGGTTGTCTGTCTCTAAATGTCAGCCCTGTGATTGGCGAACAGTCCAGGGTGTATCCCCGCCTCTCGCCCAATGACAGCTTGGATCGGCTCCAGTCCCCCGCGACCCCGAACAGGAAAAGCAGTAAAGATAATGGATGGATGTTTAAACTTCATATTTGTTCTTTGGGTTAAAATAATCTTGATGTAAGCTCTTTTCAAAAACCGTTTTTACACACATTGTACTTAATGTTTCAGTCTGACATTTTCAAAACGTTTTAACACATTTTGTTGCCTCTCAACGTTTGTAGCTGCATGAAGATTGTTCCCAAATGTAGTTTAGAATATACTGGCTGCATGTTTTCAGTTTAACTTCTTTCCGACTTTTCAAAGAACTTTTTTGCAGCTTGGTACACAGTATGTACCTCGTCCTTTCTTTTTTCTTTCTAGCATGTGTTTGTTTTTACGGATGCACAAAAAAGTAAAGACGGGAGAAAAAACACATTGAGACGATTCCAGATGACAAACCGAGCTGTCAATCATCCTTATCTGCTGGCCAGCTCTGCTAGCTGCAGACCTGCTCGCTCACGGACACACAGCGCTGAAAAAACTCACAGACAGAAACCTGAAAAGATTCCCACAGAAAACCTGTGTGGACTGTGAGCCTGTTTCTAACCACCACCACATCACACACTTCTCTCCTCTGTCTTTCTATGTCTACTTTCTCTCTATGTCGCTCTTATTTTTCCGGTCCAGCTGCAGACTCCAAAAACTGTTTCAGCAAATCAGAAGTAAAAGTAACAGTCTATCCTTTTGGAAAGTAACCACGGTGGGGAAGATGAAATTGAATAGGCTAAGACATGAAGATTATTCACAAATTGTAAAAGCTCAAAGGCTAGAGGGGAATAAATACCCTCTGTTGCTGTGACATTTATGAATGTGACAAACTTGCTGCCCTGTCCCCAAATCTCAGGTGGAAGAACGACGAAGCATGAAAGCACAGCACAAGCTAATAAGGCAGGTTATTGACACACTGATACATCATAATGCTAACATTTCAATTGATAAAAAAAAGCTTCTCCCTCCTGATAAAGTTACAGGAGCTGCCCTCTCTGACAGCCTGTAAGCACAATAGACTCTTTTCACGCTGCACATTCTCAGCACGTAAAGGAAGTGGAAAAGAACGTCCGGGTCAACTTGTCGGTCACAAAAGACAGGTGGCACCAAGTTTCTCATAAACCAGCCGAAGACAACGACTGAAGTCATCAGAGAAGCCGACATGTTTTCCATAACCACAAGTTCTTTCTGGAAGGATATTGTTATGACTATCAAGGTATGTCAGTGGGTGTTAGGCTAATAATTTAGCAGGCTAACTGTTACCCCCAGGGAGTCAGGAACCAAAATCAGATCCCAAACACTCGGCATATGCAGGTTAAATTATAGGTTAAAGATATAATTAACGATGTGGGCAGTTGGCAAGTTTCTCCACAACCTGCCAAAGATAGCAATGACTGTTTTCCATAACCTGAAGTTTGAAACTTGCAAAAGGGCACAAGTTCTTTCTCGAAGGATCTTTATACAACTATCAAGGTATGTCAGTGGATGTTAAGCTAATAATTAAGCAGGCTAACCTTTTTGCACATCCATTTATTTCATAATCTTACTACAACACATACATTGACTGACTGTATTTTGTTTTGCATCCACTCGTGGATGGTATAGCCCCCTTTTTAAGTGGCCGTAAGCCTTTGGGGTTGATGTCATCGTTGCTTAAATTACGGCTGTAAACGGTATTGCTGTGATGAATTTTGAATGTAGAGCTTTCTTCTGATCGCCATAACTCAGCGAGCAAGAAGCCTAGAGGTGAGTTTGAGACATTATTTCCAACATGGCTGCCATCGATGGGCCTCCAAGTCAGCCTCAGAATCCAAAGGGTGATGTCACTGAGACTTTGTTTTAAACAGACTATGATTCGTTTTGCACAATAAAAGGCATCATCAACAGAAACATGGCCAAGAAGTTGAGTTCAAAGACACGTGCTGAGGTGACACCTTGCAGTCACTTAAAGAAGCCACGCCTCTAATTTTGCAAACCTTGAGCTGATTGAGTCTATCGATGTGTTCCTCGTTGTCATAGACGGGTAAAATGACCTTTAGAGGGTGAGAGTGCTTTTCTTTTTACCAGACTGTTTATTTCTGCTCCAAAGTTGGACATTAAAGCATGTGGCTCTGTGCAGATTGACTCACTTATAGAAAACGCCCCAAGTGGCCACTCGAGGAACTGCAGTTTTTTGTTGCCTACTTGCTCTGCTTTATTTCTCTGCCCTAGAGGTTGCTGCTTGTGCACATCACACTATTCTGCAGACGGGGCCCCTGGTGTGAAAGAAAGACCCCACATGGCCTCTGATGCCCTGACTGGAGAAAGCTGCAGTGTGGCTCACAGCGACTTCTTCCACAGCTGCATCCCCCCAACTTGCAACTGAACTCAACTAAAGCTAAAGTACACTACAGTGCCATCAACTCCAACCGAGAGGCTGCCACAAAGGTGGGGACTATTTAGCATATAGTGACACAGAGCGAGAGGTGGGGGTGTGGAGGGCGGGGGCGGATGGGGTGACAATTTGACTGGGTGGGATGGGAGAGAGAGGGCTAATGGAGCTGCATGGAGGGACAGTGAGGCAGGAGAGGTGGTCTATACTGAACCTGACACGCAATTAGAACATACATGGCATATATACACACACTCAGAGAGTATGCAAGTGTGGGTGTGGGTGTGTGTGTGTGTGTGTGTGTGTGTGTGTGTGTGTGTGTGTGTGTGTGTGTGTGAGAAAGGTAGAGATAACGGTGCAAGATGGTCTGGCCTTTTTTAGGTCCTGTTCTCTCTCTCTCTCTCGCTCTCTCTCAGTCACACACACTCACACACCTGTCATAGCTAATGCAGGTAGGGTAGGGGGCACAGAACAAGTTGTCAGCACTGTCATCAGGCAGGCAATGAACTGCAGGAAGCAGAAAGTGACAGGAGGTGGTGTGTGTGTCGGCACGTGTGTGTGTGTGTGTGTGTGTGTGTGTGTGTGTGTGCGTGTGTGTGTGTGTGTTGGCAGTAAGAAAGTGAGAGAGAAAGAAAGAGATGTAGAGGTCAAAAATTGAGTTAAAAAAAATAAACCTCCAGCTATGCACTTTAACTCTCTCTCTCCTCCCAGTTTTCTGACCCTCTGCCAAACAATCACGTGCTCCTAAATCAAACAGTAGTGGTAAGCGGAGAAGGTGATAAATTATAACTTAATGACATTAGTCTCGTTACAGATTTTTCTAAAATAATGATTTAGTTAAAGCGCCAATATGTAACTTTTTCACCTTAAAATTGTTGTTTCAAAGTGGATCTAATAGTGTAATCACTTTCAACAACGTAATTGCTTCTCTCCCATGTCACAGCGCGCCTCGATGGCCTGCTTTCAGCACTGTGTGTTTTTGGCAGCGGGCCGCAGTTCCCTTGTGAGAAATGTGTATGGCTTTACGACACAACCTCTCACAGCAGCCTTCAGCTACAAAGCAGACAGTTAGAACGCCTCAGTACTGTTTGATGTAATGGCTGAGGTTAAGAGAGTCGGTGAGGGATGAAGCGAAGAAAAGAGAGAGTGACCGTGCAAGAAGCAGTTTGCAACAATAACTATTGGCTGTCGCATTATCCGTGTCATCGTTGTCTCATGTTTAGCAGCTTTACCGGTTGCAGAAAGTCATCTAACACAAGTTACATCTCAGGTTTGATACAAAGAAATACATCTTACGCCAAAAAGTTGTTTCTTTCCTCATCAATCTTCAAGTTAGTTTTATAAGTTTGGAGCCTGACAAACCGATCTCAACTAGCATGATGAGCCACTCCAATGTGGCCATTTAGCCACGGCCTATAGACGTCATGGTAACAGTTGAATACACATCCACATACATCACATGCTCACCGTTTACAAACAACAGGCCAAAGACGCTTGCATTCATGTTCGTGCATAATCCGGTATACTGAACCATGGCTTCTCTAAGATCTTTGTCGGCTCCACCACCTTCTGCTTGTCAACAGATGCTTGTGTCTTTAAGTCTGAGGTGTGTCTTAAGCAGCGATTTAAAATGTAACATTTTCAATAAATTGGAGGCAACAGCACTATGGGTGCTTTATGATATTGCAGTTTCATGCCGCCCAACCTGGGGTCCGGGCCCCTTTTGGGGGCGCCTGAGATCTCAGGGGGTGCAAGAGGCCTTGTGTGCTCTGGAGTCGTCAAAATTAGATTTATAAATATTAAATAAAATCATGTTAAAATATTACTGGGAAATGTATGCAAAGGCCTTTTGGTAAGAACAAGTGTGTAGGCATATGTGGATTTTCTTAGATACAAGTTGGGTGGGCTCCAAGGAAAAAAAGGTTTGGGAAGCTCTGATCCATGCTTTAAATTGAGGCTGGGAGATAATTGACGGTGTTATGAGCTCAGGAGGAGAGCCCGTAATGAGGGAGTTCATCTGGAATCCTTCCAAATATTAAAGGACTCATTGATCAAACGATGTTAGTGTGCCTGACAACATGTTCCGTCTGCACGTGTTAATTCGACGTGTTGTTGTTCAGGTTATGATTTCAGATTAATCTTGTGTACCGAGCAGCTCAGCACAGCTTCTGTCTAGACTGTCGATCAATAATGAGTGTCTGTCTGCAGCACAATAAGATGATATTCTACAGAAGAGAGATCACGTGAAGTGTATACCTATGAGGAACCAAAATAACGACACGCTCGTAAGTCAAGTCAATCAGTGTTTTTTTGTCCTTCTGGTTTGTAATTGAGCTCTGATTTAATCAAAGAAATGAAAAGCTGAATATGAAAATAAAAACCTGATATGATAATTAAAAATAAGAAGATGTTTCAAAGATTTTTAAATTGAATGTTTTGGAAATTCCTTTTTTTTTTTTACACATTTTTCAAATTAAAAGTGTGGGAAAATAAATGTTGTTTTTCTGTGTGAAATCTGCTTTTTCCATTTTACCCAACAAAATGTATCTATTATATATTTTTTAATTTGATCATCTCGATATCCTTCATTGGAGGAGGAGTCGACTGGAGTGGGTTCTTTATACTAATTAAACATTTGTTTTATTTGTTTCATTTGCAAAATATTTTCTGTCTTATCTTAACCTCAGAGCACTCTTACTTTGAAAGACACACAGAGCAGATCACGTCACCATTAAATAATAATACGATTATTTATGTAGCCTATTTTAAAGTCTTTTTTTTCCTCTTAATGTCATATTTCTGTATTTCTTCTGGATCTTTCTATTTGAATTGTATTTGATATTTTCATATTTAATCTTCTCTGTGATTGTTAAAGTTTGTTTTAGAGATTTTTAAATGTTCTATTTTTAATATTTCTTCTTCTCTTGATGCTTCTGATGTCGTGTGTGAAGCACTTTGAGTCGCCTTGTTGCTTAAAATGTTCTTAAAAATGAACTTGACTTGTTTGATTTTTTTGGTGCTTTTTCAGTAAAGTATGTCTGCCTTTTGTCTCCCATTAATCTGACGGGTCTCTTTTTTCTTACAGCTCTTTATGATAGGGATGGGCATATTTATACATACACAGTACTCTTTTAGTATCGAGTATAAAAAAAAAAGATCTACTAAATGAGTCATTTAGAAATGTTTCCATCACTGCCTCTGTTCAGACTGTTTACGGTCATTTTCTGTCATCATCGTGCCGAGGCAGCGCAGTTTGGAGCGAGAATGACAGAAAGAAATCGCAGCTTTATGTGTTTGTTACTTCTCACAAAACAGCCCGACATGTAAACTTTTCTATCTTTGAACAACTTCTCATCTCGAATTATAAAAAGGCTGATACATGAAGAAGCACCCACATCGTCCTCTTTCCCGTCTGAGGACGATGAAGGAGAGTGTTCAGTGAGCCAAAGGTTCAGGAATCACTGTTAGTGATTAATACCAGTTAGTGAAATGAGCTCCGTGTCCTTCTTTTAACGCACTTTCAGGTCATTTTTATTTACTCCAGTCTTTTCTTGTAATGTAACAGTGCTCCTTTTTTACACTTATTACACCGACATTTCTCACTAAGTAGGACTCTTTTCAGTGTTTTCACGAAACAGAACATTCGTTATTTGAAAACAGTTTGCAGATTAATCCAAAAGTAAAAAAGGCCTAATCTAAATGGCCCACAGGTTACCCCGTGCACAGCCTACACGCTCTCAGGTGTGCCTGGTTGCAGGAACACCATGAAAAATAAATCAATAATCTGTAGCACACTGAAAATAACTTTATTGTATTTTACCATATCATGAGTGTCAGTGTGGAAAATAATTTAAAATAAGCTCGACATAACTAAAATTAAAATCATGCTGTTTAATAATCACATGAGAATTACTCGTCTATAGCACGACAGTCATAGTGGATCATTTTTACATTCAACACTTAGAGGGCGTTTTAATGTAACGAGTTTAAGAACGATAAATCAAAACAGGTACAGGTGAGAAATAATCTGTTTGTGTGACAAGATAATCACAAGTGTCTTTTTATAGATATGTCCACTGAGCTGCAGGCTTAGAACACGCACACGCACACACACACACACACACACGCACACGACTTTGACACGTATACACACACAACTTTGAGTGACAGGTCAGAGTAAGGTGCAGGATAAATCTCGATACAGCAGCCTTGTTTCATGTAATTTTAATGATTATTCCCTGGGCTTGGGAGTGAACAGTTGCGCGTGCACACACACACGCACACATGCACGCACACGCACACACACACACACACACACACACACACACACACACACACACAGACACTCACAAAGAAATACACATTAATGCGTACACACTCACACTCTCTCATTAGGTCTAAAAGTGACGGACAGCAAACAGGGAGCTAAACTGAAAAAAAACAAAACGTAAAAAACACTCCGAGACTCAAACACACACACATGCGCACACACACACGCGCACTCACACACACACTCACGCACAATCTGATGTAAGCGATGACTGTTAAATACGTCATATTTGTAAAGATCTGCGGCTCTTTGAGATTACATTAATATAAATTATTCTCCGTGTTGAAGCAGACAGATTACCATTTTAACATTTTGCCTGTTTAATGTTTAATGATGTGAAAAGTTTGATGCATCTCACAGAACTTGTATCGTTATGAGGGTTTCTTGGGATGAACTTAAAAAAATAAAATTCAGCCCGAGGGTGAAGGTCCATGAACGTCTGAGTCTGCAGCCGTTATTACTTCACTGGATTTCATCCGATTTTGCTTCTGTACAGTTTTTTCAGCAGTGATGTTTTTTAGTTTGGTCTGTAAATTTCGGCATTATTCTCAATATGAGAAGAAATTAGAGCAGAGTATTTTTATCAGTACAAATGTATAGTATTTTGGTTACACACTCACAGATTATGTTTTAGTGCATACATTAAGTATTTGCACACGTGTTGATGTTTTACTTTCATTTTGTAATCCCATGTGTTATTGTTTCTCATTGTTGTTTTCAGTGTCATTTCAGGTTCGAACAGTCGCTCTACGAACACGCAGCCAAACTGTTTTTATCACTTTTAAAGGATATCTATAATCTAATGTCCTAAAATTGGGACTAGTGTAAAACGTAAATAAACAGACTGTAAGAGAAAGCAGAGAGAAAACATATCAAATGTTGAAACTGAGAAGGAAAATTACATGCCCAATTTGAATTTCATATTTTGCAAATGTCCAACGTTTGAAGAAAAGTGTATATCAACATTTTCAAAATCAAAACTAGCTGCTAATCGTGCTACAGTAAAATATTCAGGTTCAGATTTTAAATCATGTTTGAATCATGAATCATGCATTGTATTGTATATTGAATATACATATATGTATATATTATTTAATTTAAATGATCAATCTATGCACATTCAAAGTGTGAGAAAAAAATCCATGTACATATTTTTGGTGTTTTTTGTTTTCAATCTAAAGATGATTTTATATAAATCTCTTCACAACTGTACAGATGTTAAAATGATTCAATCTTGAATATTAGTTTTATTATTATTGATCATGATACTAATATTCTTACTTTATTTAAAGGCGTTTCAGTTAACAGAACATTCATCTACGGAGCATCTTCCATGATGAATAATAAAGGGCATTACAATCAATCAATCAAATTCATATATTAACTTAAAGCACACCTTCAATCACCTGACGAGCCGACTTATACTGAACCATCGCACTTCTCCGTTCTTCAATCCACCCTCCCTTCCCTTCCTCTCATCCACCGTCCATCCGTCCTTGTCAGCCTCACTTAAAAATATACTCCCACTCCGCACTCAGAGGTTAAGGACGGACCCTCCAATTCGAGCGTGCAAACGGAGTGGACGTGTGTAGGGAGAGGTTTGGGAGAGGACAGATATGAAAAGTGAAACCCAGTTTCAGCCTAAGTCAACTTTAAAATGTAATTCTGGAAAAATCTGGAAAAAAAAAAAACCTGAAATTTTTCTGATTCTCCACATGATCCCTCAAACCAACAACCACAACACGAGCACGTTATTATTCATTACTGACATATACTGTTGAAGGTGTATTGATCTTAGCAGCTGCTTTGCACTGTTTGCACTTTCTTTTTTACATTTTCTTGTCATAGATTGAAGCGGATTTTTTTGTTTTTATGCAGCTGCTAAACAGTTTTTTTTATTGTTTTTATAGCAATGACACTAAAGATCTGTTCTCTCCTCTGACAAACAGTTCAACTCTTCTGTACACAATGTTGAATATGATGTAATGAATTTATTGTTTAATTTTGATCAGCAGGGTTCAACCATCAGTCCCCCTCACCTTTATATTCATTAAAAACTCTAAAACTCGACTAATGTCTTTGATGATTCCAGGTCAAAAAACAAATCCAATCAGCTTCATTTTTAATGAATTCATTCTAGGCAAGGCAAGGCAAGTTTATTTGTATAGCGCTTTTCATACACAAGGCAGACTCAAAGTGCTTCACATCATAACATGTCATACAATAAAGTGAAATAAAATGCAAGAATTAAAAGACAATTAAAAAACAGAGAATAAAAACATATTAACAATAGAAATTCTGGAGGACATTCCTTGGCATTTTTACTACTTTCAGACCTCGTACTTGTGTTTGAAAGACTCACGTGAGATTTTCCCTGAACCTGTAAACGTCTTTGCAGGATGCGTATTTTTATGGTTGTACGCCAAACCAGACAATCCAGTACTTAGGATTGAAATCCAGTACTTAGGATTTCCGTAAGATTAAGGCTTAAATCTTACTTCAAAATGCCAAGTTCAGTCCCAAATGTTTGTATGTTTGTCTAAAAACAAAGACTCTTGACTCAATTCAACATGATCCAAACAATCATAATTTATATCAATTCTAGTTAATGCAACGTATAAAAATCACAGCACAAGTCAGATTATCAAAATGTTGATAAGAATAATGTGCAGCTTTATATTTCATTTAATCATTGTGTTTTTTTATCATCATTTTTAATTAATGCAGTCAAAAGCTAAAATATTTCACAGCAGAGGGAACAGAGGAGCATAAATAAATATCCTCCTCCCTGAAGACTCGTCCTCCATGTGGTTAAATGGATTCTTTGTGAAGTCAGCCACTATTCTCCCACCGTGCCGGGGCAGTTACTGTGCATCATTACCCATAACCATAACAGCACATAACGACAGCATTTCACTATTTCTACAAATGTGAGGCCTTAAATGACATGCACGCTCGAGCTGTATTTCCACCCTGCTTAGCGAGAGGAACGAGAAATCTATAAATAAAAAAACAGAATGTTCTTCAAAGTCACGCGTCTCAGAGATATGTGTCCATCACATTTAATGAAGGAAGAAAGGGAGTAATAATACAAGTTATTCTACTTTATTTTTGTAGTTGGGAAAAATCCCTGGGTGGGAGAGAGAGGGGGGAGCAGCTTCGTACTGACAGGTTGGCCTATCACAAGAGCAACTACCGCCTGTTTTTCCCTCTCTACGAATGTATATCATCTGTAAAAGCAGCCTGTTTTTAGATTATTTTTTTTTTTACAACCAATCGGCAGACACTTTGTGACGTCTGTTCTTTAAAAGTGCTATATAACTTTACTTACTCAACTTGGTGAACAATGCTGACTCAGTGGCTGAATCTCGATGTCCTCCCTAAACCCTTCAGGACTTAATCGACGTCACCTGGAAAGAGATTGAGTGCTCGAGGCTGCAAGGGCTCAAACTGGTTTAATACAAATGGGACTGCACTTTGCAACTTCTCTGTAACCATGACATCACGATGTCATGTGGCATTTTTATTTTGTACTTTCCTCACATCTGTTACGCCCCACCATAAGGCGGCCCTATGGGGCTAACAACAATCCACACATTGACCCATTAAAACACACTAAAGACATTTACAAAGTCAAAAGAAGGGATTTATTACCATTATTCAAACTAAATTATAACAGAGATAAACTAAGACTAACGTAACAAAACACAACAGATACTCCCTGACTGAGAGGCACAGCAGTCCCAACTCCAAATGCCTCTTCCTCGCTGAAGCCAGCACTGGCCTTTTAAGCACTGAAGCCAGGTGTGCCTCGTTGTTCAATCAGTGGCTACACCTGGGCAGGAGACAACAGAAAGGGAGAAGGGACAGTACTGGGAAACATGCAGCTGTAACAACATCCATGCTGCTAATAAAAAGTTCTAACTTAATACAAATTTAGCATTGTTTCACCTTCCTCCTTGTTTACTTTCTCTCTCTTTTTCCGTTTTATGTCATTTGTTTACCTTTCCATTCCTGCGGGCTTCCCCTAGGAATCCTATGTGTCACATGACAATGCTATGAACTCTGGGTAATTCCCTCATGCTAACTTCTGCAGATATGCCCAGTTGCAGACAGGGTGCATAAAGGGCTCAAAAAGTCAGCGAGTGATCCTTCACACACTTGGATATTGAAAAAGGGAAAAAGGGACACCAGACTTAGCGGGAACGTGCATTAAAGTCAATGAGTTTGTGAGGGTACACATCGAGATTGGGGCATTCAGTATTTTCAAACGAACAGGCACTCATTTGCATGTGAGGCGGGCAAGTAATAACCAAATGAAAGGAAATGCATTGTTAATGCAAAGTTTAAACACCTGTCCTTAAGTGCTATCCACTTGTTATCTAATCATTTAGGATGGACGTTAATGCAAGGTGTAAACAGGACCTTTGACATATTATTGGTAAGTAAATGGAAGGGTGGAAGTGTGTGGCATCAAAACCGTGGCTCTGGCTCCAGATGAAGTCAGCAGTGTAAACGTCAGAGCCCATGGCATTTTTGTTCAATGGGCGTGGTGGAGACACACTTTCCATTTTGTATACAGTTTATGGTTTGACGCCACCTCAAGCTGACATTCAGGTTCTCTATCCAAGTCAGCCGACTTCAACGCCACATCAAACTAATAATCTAGAAGACGGCATATAGAGAGGAACCTACAGCGCCGTATTTGGCGTCATTGGACTGAGAGCTGACTGCACTGGAAGCTGTTGCGGTGGGACTCATTGTTTGACTGCAGAGTATTTCTCCACACTGAGCTGCTTGCTGTTTAACCTCCGCCTCACCGTGTTTTATGTAAATCTGTTTTGGCCTCAAGCAACAGAAGAATTGTTTATTTCCTTTTTTGTAAGGACATCTGCCACTGCTGCTTTTCCTAAACTGTTGTTTTCTCCCTCCATCGGGTTATTGCATGAAACATTTAGAGGCATGTGCTCTGCTGTTTCAATAAGGGAGCCACATGTAAATTGTTTGTTTGGCCCATGTTGTAAGTGATGCAAACAGGTAAACAGTGCAGTAGACTGCTGCAGGGGCTTCCTCACATTTTGAGCTGTACCTGCTGAAATGTTGTTGCTGTTTACTTGTTGTGCCTGCAGTGCTCTGTGTTTTCTGACACCCCTGATACATGATAACTAAACATCAGACATCTGTTTGTCACTTTTCTGTTGTTTTTGGTCGATACATTTGAATATTTTTAACACAGGTTTCTTTGTCACAGACAGAGATTTTGAACTGGCATTGGTTTAAAAATGTTATAATTGCCAAGTTTTTATTTTTATATACTACATTATGTCATGACCCTCTGCACCTCATTGAATGACGGACGTGGACATAGCGGCAGAGAAAAAATACATAATCACAGTAATAAGAACAGAGAGGCGAAACGCCAGGCGGACAAAGCTTGTTCGTACATGAGGCTGAACCTTGAGTTGGCTTGACTTGGAGTTGGCCTGCCGTCTGTCGGACAGGCAGGTGCCAAACACCGGCGGTTAACTTGTGCTAGCGTGCGGTATCTTGCAATGTACAAGCAGCAAACGTACACACTACGTCCTGCAGTGAGTCTGCGCTTCTGGGGCGATGAGCCGAGGAGGAGGGGCATACAGCTTGAATTACTTTAATTGCTTTTTAAAACACTTCTATACATTTTCTAATCACCAAGGTCATCCAATTATTTTGCGTAATAACACAAAATGAGTGCAAGCTCAAATGCAATCGTTCCAACGCAGTAAACACAAATTCATGCATTTCTTTAACAAGACATGCAAACATAAGCACGGCCTCAAACTGCACAACTTGATCCTAAACTCAAATAAACAGCACAGTGTGAGTTACCTCTGAGCTTTGTCAGTGTGTCAAAGTTTCCCTCTTTAATAATGAAAATATTTAAGAAATAGTTTGCACTCTAACTGTTTACATTTGAGTCATTTGGCTGACAGTCTCACCCTGGCTACCGGCCGCGAGTTGAGCAGGAGAACAAGTCAGCACATTTCTCTTCTGAGAGAAGCGCAAAGAGAAAAAAACCTCTAAATGCAAATATAGGAGATGATTTGGAGATTCTGAGATATGTAAAACATCCCAGTAAATAAATAATAATATGGTAAATATTGTGGTGAATATGCAGCCGAGGCAGATCCAAGCACAGGCACATCATTAACTCATCCAACCTGTGTGTTTTTGTGCTGAGGAGAGAGAGAGTGAAGGACAGAGGGATGGAGTAAGAGACAGGCATGGGGAGGGAGAGAGCAAAAACAGAAAGAGGGTGGTAAATGAGGGGATGTGAGGCTCAGAGGGGAAAAAAAGAAAAGAAAATGAGAACTGAAAAACAAGAGTCGGTTAAACAAAGTAAAGGGAGAGGAGGGAAGCAGAGGAAGAAGAGAGAGAAAATGAGAAGGAGGGTGGAGATGAAAAAAAAGAGAGCAAAACAATATCGCCGAGGCAGACAAGTGGATACTTCGTCTGAATGGGAAGGGGTGGCACTTCACACCTCTGTAGTGCTATCTCTCTACTGAACAGAGCTTATTTTGAAAAGACACTGCAGGCCACACACACACACCCAAACACACACACTCAGTTGTCTCATTTGGAAGAGAAGTGCACTCTCTTTCTTTCCACTCACAATCTTGCAAGGAAATCTCTGGTCTTCACACTCTTTTCACCTTCCAATGCATACCAATTCAGCCTATTTACATAGTCAGTACTGCTGTGTGTGTGTGTGTGTGTGTGTGTGTGTGTGTGTGTGTGTGTGTGTGTGTGTGTGTGTGTCGGTGTGTGTGTGTGTGTGTGTGTGTGTGTCGGTGTGTGTGTGTGTGTGTGTGTGTATGAGGGGACAGGTTCCGTGGCCACAGAAACAGCATTAAGAATGATAGATGCAGATGATGCAGACTCTGTAACTAAGTCAAACACACACACACACACACACACACACACACACACACACACACACACACACCAACGTTCCCATCAGGAAGCAGACATACATACAGCTGCAGGCCTCTTCATTTACTTTAGTGGAGCATCCAGTGACATACTGAGACAAACTGTGCCATGATATCATCAGCATGGAATAGACCAAAGTCAGATAGTTAGACTCAAGAATGTAAGGGTCGACTGGCTCTATTTGTGTTTATGAATTGCTCTTAGGATGAGCACTCCTTGGAGCTTTATACCATCCGTTAAAGCAGGAACTGTAAATCTATGGAGTCTTGTATTCTCATCTCAGGTTGTCAAATATTTACACGTACAGTATGTCATCGCCAGCGGTGGATGAAGAACCTGAAAGCTATACTTACATCGAGGTACAGGGGCGGCTAGGGTAACTAAAAACAATGAATAATGCAGTTTTCATGGTTTTAAATCAATAGTTCTCCGACACTCTTTGGTAGGGTTGAGTGCAACAGAGTATGTCCGCAGCCTGGAGCCTCTCGTCTCATGCTCTCTGCCTGTAGTTCAGTTAAGCCCCGCCCCCTGGAGCGTTGTCAGCTTCTGATTATCAAAATAAAAGCTTGCGTCTCATCTGCTCGTTCCTACTTCTTTGTTTTTGAACTACAAGGTTACGGCAATCATCATACTATTGAATAATCGCCAATAGAACAAATTATACAGATTATGAGCAGATTTGAGTTCTGATTACGTGTTGTTGATAGATAGATAGATAGATAGATAGATAGATAGATAGATAGATAGATAGATAGATAGATAGATAGATAGATAGATAGATAGATAGATAGATAGATAGATACTTTATTGATCCAGAGGGAAATTCAAAATCATCCAGTAGCAGCTTACAAAGAAGCAAATATGTCAGGAAACATTTTTTACATCCAAACAACAAGAACCGCTTAACAGGTCAAATGAGGAATCAAACTCTTTAGTGTGATCTACAATAATGTGTATCCTATAGAACGAGTGCTAATTGTTCCACTTTACAGTAAGTTAGTTACTCCACAAGACCTTTACAGCAGGGGTATTTAACAAAAATGACTAAATTAAATCAATAACAAATGACTAACATCTGACTAAATATGAAGGACATTTTCGTCAAAAGACTAATGACTATGACTAAATTAGAAAATGGTGTGAAGATTAACACTGGTCGTCTCTCAACCGGAACGTCAGGGGTTCGATCCCCAGCTCCTGCAGCAACATGTCTGATGTGCCCTTGGGCAAGGCACTTAACCCTGAATTGCTTCCGCTGCTTCGTCATCGGCGGCGTATTAAAGCGTATGAATGGGATTAGTTCCTTCCGATGGTCTCTCTACATAGCAACCCCTGTCATCAGTGTGTGAATGTGTAGGTGTGACATGCGGTGTGAAAGCGTTTTGAGTAGTCAGGAGACTAGACGAGCGCCATACAAGCCCATTCACAGAAAATGATTTTGGTGTAAGTCAGCTATTCTACATGAGTAAAAGTCTTAACGTATCTGGTGATTTAATGATGTCAATAAAAAGTGGTCAGAATTTTCAAAATGATGAACTTTATAAATGACCTTAAAACACCTTAAAAAAGGAGTCACTTGAAGAAAACAATCTTTACAAATGAAAAACAACTTTTGGTGAAACTCAAGACCCAATAAATGTTATTAACATGTCCATTAATGTTTTCAATATAAAACAAGACGTGTCATGATTGAAATATTCCACCATCATCTTTCACAGGAGGAGTTGGTGCCAGCGCAGTATCTGTCTCTTCCTCAATCAGGTATCAAGAATCATCTTCGAGTTGTTTCCACAGGATCTGTATGCGCCACGTTCAATCCACATACGTGAATGCACATGTGACATCCAAATCAGTAGAGTATGTTATTCTTTTTTTTCCAGACCTTGACTCAAACAGCTTTTATACAAAAGTAGAGGAGCCGGCCGTCCCGTTTATGTAAACCTGACGTTAACACAGCTCTGACAACAACACATCCAGAGGGACTTGAGCTTCTTCTTGATTTCTGCTTTATTTTGTGTCAAATGTTGCTCATTCTTCCTTTTAAAGCAAAAGCAGAGCTTTGAAATCCCTTGATGCACATTTGGACTTTATTTACTTTGCTGCTGCTTCTTCCTTTTCCTTCTCAAGTCTGTACAGTTGGCATCAGTAATTAGTAACTGCCACTCTAAGTTCTCAGTTTTCATTCATTCGAAGGAATATTTTCAGTAAAAAGTAAAAAATGAAAAACCCTTGGACCACAATATTTCTGAGTAAATTGAGTAAATGTACACATTTGATCTAGGCAATGCAGTGGAGTAAAAGTTGAAGCCAACATGAAGATAAAAATTGAAGTCAAGTCTCAGACTAAAGGATTTCTGGGTAAATTGCTTCCTGATTTGCCTCTCCTGAAAACAAGGCAGCACTAAAGTGCCACGAGCCCGGGGCTACAACTTTCCGAGGCCCTTCGAGACTCAACTGTTGAGTGGACGCAGGTGGTAAGTTGGCAGGTGTCCTTTTAGTTGTAACCGGAGCTGTTGAAGGGTTTTCAGGCTCGCAGCTTTAAAACATCCGGTAAACTTTTAGACACATCTCGATACTTAGGCGCTCCCTGTTGCTTCACGCTCTGATTTTTGAGTGCCACTTTAACTGAAAACCTCCCAGCATGTTCGCATTGGAGGGAACCCAACTCATTCAGTGGTCAAAAGACATGCATGACAACACATTCACAACCTTTAACCAGTCACATTGCCCCCCACTTCTCATCACATGCACACCAACACATAAGCTGTTTTCACACACGCTCTCCTGAAAATGTCATAAACATTGAAGTAATTTCTGCGAAAAAAGTAAAAACAATGAATAATGCAGTTTTCATGCTTTAAATCACTAGTTCTCCGACACTCTTTGGTTGGGTTGAATAACAGGCTGTTTCTAATTTTAGCGCTCTAGCTGAAGAAGACTGGAGAGTCTGTCCTCAAGATCTGCAATTCTTTTTCTCAAACCGAGGCAGGGTCACAGCAGGAGGGAAAAGTGAGGTGTTTCAAACATTTAGATAAAACAATATTAAATTAGGAGTGTACCGCTTAAGAATGACTTAAAACTGGTTAAAAACATCACATTACTCAGCGCTTTTACAAACACATTGAAGTTGAGCTACATGTATACCTTGATTAGTCCCCTAAATTAGATTACTGTCCTTGTCTCAGTACACAAGCATCGGTGGAGAATTGATTTATTGACAGGCGTTTGCCTGATTCGAGGTTTGTGGAAACTGATAATTTGTCCAAACAATTCTCAAGTGTGTGGTGTCAATACGATTGTTTTGCTGATCCCGATCAGGTTGGAGTCTCCCCTGTCTGATCCGTCTGCCTCTGACAAAAGCTTGCAATAGCCAATGAGAGTGAGCAGACTGGGAAGCGTCACCAACTTCATGTTGCGTACTTTTACAGCTCACAAACATGGTAGCGGACATAAACACAACAGTGCCCCGAGCCAAGTGAAATACTGAAAAAAACAGGATTTCACCTATATTCATTTCCTCGTTTTTTTGTTCTTCGCTGCAAAACAGGACGCACGCCAGGAAGGACAGCTGACGATGTCGATCACCAGCCATATATGTTTTTCTTCTTAAGTTTGATCACTGATCAGTTTCTGTGAGATCTCGTGTGTGTGGAATCGCCACTGAAATCGTTACTACAAACGGCAGGTGTGTGCTCTCACGGTCTGGCTGCGTTCAGAGGGTCATAAGTAAAATGGATTTCAACTGTCCTTATGTCTGTGGTTTGTCACTTCTTTAAAAATGAGTTAAGATTTGAAAATCGTCTCGTGTGATGTCAGCCAAACTTGAAAAAGACAAAACAGGAATGAACAGTCAGAGCTCATTGGACAGCCAAATCAGAGACAACTGACAACATCCTGAGTCTGCATGCCACAGCCCGATAAAAAGCCTAAAATCATGACAACTACCTTTTTTTCACACGTGCAGAGCTGAAATGTGTCTAAAGACTTATGTAACATTTGGATCAACTGTTATATTTCCACCAGGTGGTATCTCCTTCAGTTTCTTCTCGTTGAACTTTCTTCACTGTCCAGAAGAAAACCTCGTACTCTCTATATAGGCCCAGACATCTCCTATAGCCGCCTCATGATTCAGGTCAATAAAAGCTCATGGAACAATTTCCTAGTGCAATATAGACCATTTTTGTCAAAAGTGCTTTTTGCTCATAGTCCCAGCACCTTGTGCATATTCCCTCTAAGTACAAATTGGCTGAATGTGTCGGTAAGTGGTGCGTTGAATTGTCTATTCCAGGTCCGGCCGGGCGGTCTCTGCAGAGTGCTTGTTTTACATCTCATCCAGTGTGCTTTTACAGATCATTGTTTGCCGATGGAATAAGCCCCCTCCTGCGTGCTTGTCATTTGTGCCCTGAAAAGCTCTTATTTGGTGCCCAGCAAGACTGGAGAAAGACAGACAATCACCGGTAAGAGGAAGAGAGGGGTAACGGAAAGATGAAAACACCGATGGAGAAGTTGGCAATTGAAGGATGAAAGAAAGGGAAAGGTAAAGACACACTCTTTGTTTTGCAAAAGCATCGCTCTAAAAGGAGTGCTTGTGGGTAGGAAGAGTGGTTGTACAGAATTCAGATGAAGCAAAGAGAAGGAAAGGTAGTTTTGACGGATGGAGGACAGATGAGGATAAATTAAGGAGAATCTTTCATCCTGTTTTTATCATCAAATCCCAGATTTGTAAGATGGTATTCATCACTTGAATTTCAAACGTTTAGATAGGTGGGCCTGCTATGGCTCAGTGGTAGAGTGGGTCATCTCTATGAAAAGGATGGATGTCCGAAACCTGGCTCCTGTGGTCTGCATGTTGAGTGTCCTGCCCTGAGTTTCTCCTGAAGGCACAATATGAATATGTGTGTGCGTGTAAGCCTGAATGAGCTGAGCTTTGAGTGGTCAGAAGACTAGAAAAGTGACATATAAGTCCGGCACGTTAACCCTTTAGCACAGCTGCAGAAACTACAAACATTTTTATTCTGTCAGTTAAATCATCAACCTGCGCCTGTGATTTCTTTTAGATCAGAAATAACTTTTGTGAATCAAATCACGTAGGAGTGCTGCTCAAGTGGAGTCCTATTGTATGAACCCAAAGAAGACATTTCACTGAATAGTGTTCAACTATTAATTATTTCTTTACGAATATAAATAAAAAAGACTATAAAGGTTTACTTTTTTAGCCAAAAAATCTTAATTTGGTGTTTTTTAGATGTAAGATTTTGTCTTCATCTTTGCTGCTCTGTTTTGATGCGACCAAAGTCACTTAAGTAGTGTTACATTTGGACCTTTCCTGTATCCCTTGGCAGTATCTGTTCATGCTCGGCTCCTGTTACTATTTTTTTTTACACAAACAACCCTAATGTTAAAGATTACAGTAATTGAATGAAAGAAAAAATATGGAGATAATATTGTTGTTTTAAAGGCATAAATATATCAATAAAAAATACAAACGATGACACCAAGGGGTGATTTGGGATAAAGTTACCCCCATTGGATGCCAGTGGCCCAGTGGTTGGGGAGTACCGATGTGCAGAGGCGGTAGTCCATCGGGCAGGCGGTCTGGGTTCGGGTCCGGCATGTGGCTCCTTTCCCACATGTAGTTCCCCACTCTCTGTGTGCCTGATTTCCGGCTCTATCCACTGTTCTGTCTCCTCATATGACACCCGGAAAACAATCTTGAAAGTGAACCCCACAGGTAAGCTGGATAAGGGGAGGGGTATGTCTTCATTAGAGAGACAGGACAGTGGATAGACTAGAAAAAAGGGAGAAAGAGTGAGGAATGACATGCTGCAAAGGAAGCACAGGCCGCCCACTTTGAGGACTGTAGGCCTCTGTACTGTACACGGGCCGTGTGAACTAACCACTAGGCTACTGTTTACCTGGTTCTGTTATCAACTTTAAACTTAAAGACTTCGTACATCTTCAGACAATTTTTCAATACTTGCAGATTTTTGGATCTATCAACACATCTACAAAAAGTTTTGCACTCATACTATCTTCATAAAAAAAAACTGAAAGGAGTGAAAGTAGCTGAATGATCAGTTACACTGCACTGTGTTTGGAAGACAGAAAAGAAAAAAAGTTTTACACCCAAAAGTGGAACATTTCCAGTGTTCACATGCAAACACAGAAATAGTTACTGAGAGAAGCTTACAAAGACAAATATCACACATCCACCAGTGCAAACATCAAAACACAGAAGCGCATTGACATAATTCATGCACAAGTTGGCCATGTCTGATAACTAAACACTGTGTGTGTGTGTGTGTGTGTGTGTGTGTTTTAGCTGCTGAAGACTCTGACTGATCCTGACACTGATCCCACATTTTGACTGAGACCAGAACCTCCACTGACACAAAGCAGACAAACAGAGCACATCTGATCCCACATAACAAGAGTAATCCCATCACTCTCCCTCTATAACACACCGCGCGCGCACACGCATACGCATACACACACACACACACACACACACACACACACACACACACACACACACTTACATGATGCGATATGAGATGAGTTGAATTTGATTACACTTGAAGTGATAACCAGACTGATGTTTTGGGATTGGATTTTCTAAAATATATTTTCTGTCAATACCTGAAAAATATATGTTTTGTTTAAAGGTACAGTATGTAGAATTGCATGCTAATGTTTACATTCAAATATCTAACTTAAATTAAAAATCGACTAAACCCATGTTATATATATTTTTTAGCTGAGTACTTACATCACCTCAAATATTTCCAAAAGTTATCAAAGCCAGAGAAATCCGTAATTTTATAGTTGTAACGGTACGTGTCTTGTAGGCGGCCCCCATGATAAGCTGCCATGATAGACACAACATGTTGATCGTTGTCAAGTAAACACCGGATGTTACGTCAAAGACCGCGGCATAAGCTAGCGCTAGCTGCTACTGAAAGCTGCCGTTCTGTCGCTGTATGTGCTGCTGTGATAAAAACATCATGTAAATTATACTTGGATACATCGTCAGTACACATATTGTCTTTCTCAGGTCGGTTTCGCCAGTTCGTATTGATTCAACACGGAGTTCGTTCGTTTTTACTCCCATGATACACCGCAAGCCTCGACGTCATCTTTTGTTATTGTTTTGATTGTTATGACTTACCACATAATTTATAAGACAATGAAAAACAAAAGAAAGATTTGAATTGAGAGGTCAAGCTGCAAACTCCATTCCTGAAAAATGTGGGAAAACTGCAGTTCCTGGAGTGTCCACTTGAGGCTGATCCAAAGGTGAGTCAAAACCCATTAGAGCTCATGTTAAAATGTGCATTTGTACAGCAGAAATAAACTTGTTAACAGCCTGGTTCCAAAACACTTTGGTCTCCAAAGCTAATTTCTTTATTGGTAAAAACTGTACAGGCGGAGATTTATTTTTAAAGCTTTTCCATTTGGTTATATTGAGGCATATATTATTGCTTAACAAGGCACGATAAGGCGGGCGTTGTAGCTGCTTGTCAGGAGTATAGGATTGACTTTAGGTAACTGACTTGTTACCGTTATGTTGTTTTTGACATTTATGCTAGATGACTAGCCAGATCAGTGTTTCACTCCATCTATTTTCCTTCTCCTCGAGTCGGCATTTCTTTTTAAGTGACGTCACACACTTATGGAGCTGCCCACGTGGCAGGCAAGAAAGGCTTCCTGCTGCTGCACGCTACAGAAGTTACCCGATTCTGCTGCCATATACGTGTTTTAAACAAAGTTTTTCTCTGCTGTTGACACAAGTCATAGTGAAACATTTCAATCACCGATGTGGATATTATTAATGCACCACTATCTCCACTTTGTAAGGAAAGCTAACAAGTTCTGTTCAGTGAAAAAAGTGCCAGCGCCTTGTAGAGCCCCATCCTTCCTCATTAATCTACGCAAGCGACAGAGAGGAAAAAAGAAACAGAGTGTCAGGGTAGAAGCAGCGTGTCGCGCAGCATCGCTCGTGGGCAGTAAATACAGTCCAATAGGAAACAGCAGAATAAAGCAGATTTTGCTGCTGACACACGCTCGCTTGCATCGCATACTGTTAGGACAGGCTGTTTTGGCTTGTTTTGAAAAGACGGAAAATTAAAAAGCCCATGCTGCAGCTACACAGACTGTTCAACGTGTGTCCGCCACTTTCCGAAACTCTTTATGGCCTCCGTATCAGTCACTTGACTGAAATCTATGAATATGGCGATGGTAATAATTTGGCCTCACATTTCCTCTTCGGAAACCAATGGGTGACGTCTCTAGTCAATGCTCCTGTTTCCACAGCAAGCGCTGAGGTCAGGAGCGTACCACCAGTGCCACTATACGCTCGGCTCCGTTTCAAATACGCTGCAGGTCTGATTTTTCAGACTAGATCAACCCGGACAGGAAGCCAGACAAGGAAACACACAGACGTCCAGGCAATTTCAAAACAAAACACAATATGCAAACTCCATAGCCTATTTTCTATCACTTTATCACCATTACGTCAAAACAGGCACCGAAGTAACAACAAATCAACCTCAGGAAGATAAAGCAACATGTTTGCACACTGTTCTCTTTTTTTCCCGCGTGATCTTGTAGTTCTCCTGTGATTTGTGTACAGCTGCTCATAGCTCTGCTCACGCTCCAGAAACGGACTCAGGTACATATAAGTTGTGAGAAGAAACTTAATTGATGATTTATCAGCCGGAAATTGAGCCGCGCTGACACCAGAGATCATTTTCTAATCAATCTTTAAAGCTACTACTACTACTGGAATTCAAATGATCCAATTTGCAGCAGGGATATCTGCTGACTCTTTCTGTGATAAAAATGTTCCATCAAGCTACGAATTTATACACCATCAAATTAATCTAAAATCTTTGTGTTTGTCTTGAGTTTCCTTATTAATAGATGCAGCGCTGACAGTTAATATATCACTCTCTACTTGGACTTTTTACTTCTACAGATTTTTCAGAGCATGATAGTTTCAAAAATCTCCCCTTCTCTGAGAGGAAGCAAGAAGTCGTGTGCAGACATAAATCTGTGGAGTTTTTTCCATCTGAAACCTTTGTCAGAAGTTGAAGCTGAAACACTGGAGGCCAGAGAAGAGTTCCAGTTGTTAGCTGTCAATGAAAACTCCTTTGCTCTCTGGGTGGTTTCAGGATAGCTGGTCTCATCTTACTGCTATATGCATGATGGGACTCATTTTCTCACACACACAAATACACACTCTCTGACACAAACTCACTCACACACACGCTCGCCTGTCTCCAGAAGCATTGTATTATTGATAGAGAAGCAGTCGGAGGGCGATGTTTTGCACCGCGGCTGAATAAATCAACACCATGAATAAATCACCAAATCAAACCATATTTACAACCAGGGAGAGGCCATCAGTTTTACTCTGCCACACTCGCTCTCTTTCTTACTATTTCTTCCTCTTTTTTTACTGGTTTATAACCTCTCACAGTTAAAATAACTCTTTCCAGTTGGTAATTCGTGACTTTTCTGGCTTCTCTTTTCGGTTCTGTCAGGATTTTCTTTGAAAGTTTTTGGTGTTTTTCAATTTAATTAATTTGAACTTCCAATATAATAAAGGAAGAGACATTTTGTGTCTGGCTGTGATGTGTTGTATATCTGTACACTTCACAATAAGTCTTTATGTCATTTTGAAGTGATTAAAAACAGACTTCCTCTGTACATGTTTGCTATTTTAAAAGTTTCCACATGGTTATCTGATGCACAAACGGTCTTTTCACCCGCCATTTACACACTTAAGTCAATGTTTGTGTTTCCACAGCACGCACCGCGGTATGTTTTCTGAGCGTGCCAGCAGAGCCACTCCGCTCTGCTCCATTCCAAATACGCACTTGAGTAATTTTGACTGAGGGCCGCTGCAAGCATGCGTCAAGCTGAACAGAATAGCTCGATCAGGACAGGAAGTCAGACAAGGAAACGTGCAGTATCTAGTCCAGGGGTGTCAAACTCAAATGGGGTCGGGGGCCGGATTGGTTCAAATGAGACCTCCAGTGGGCCGGACTAATTTTGCCGACATCACTATAACTCAACACATGGATATATAGGCTGCTGTATATTTTTTTTAATTAATCATTATGCTATCCTTGCATCATATTATAAAAAGATCTATTTCAAATTGGATTTTTTTTTGGCATTCACTACAGATGAGTTTATAAGACTGCAGGTTACAGATTTAAAACACAAAGTCTCTGTCATTACAAACTGCATGTTGGCACATGGAAATAATGAAATGTACCTCAATACAGAAGAAAACAACAATACTGATATTTTGTATTTAAATGTTTTTGAGATTACTCACTTATATTTATATATTGTATTGCTGTTCAAGGTTATTGACACAGGGGTTATTCTACCTGCCCTGGGATCAGTGCATTAATAATACAGAGTACAGTGAAGAGAGAGAGAGAGAGAGAGAGAGAGAGAGAGAGAGACTTTAGATTCCTGCGTCAGGCCAAAGCACAGTTTGCACTCGTTAAGGTTCTTCACAGACAAAACCTGCTCACATGTTGTCACAAACACACTGAGTGTCTCTGATGCAAACACTGTCATCTTCGCGTATTTTAGTGCCAGACATTATAACATCATCAAATGTTTCCAAACGAACAGACGTGAACTCATCCTTCAGCGTTGCGCACTGCAGTCTGATCAGCTCCGTGTGGAGTTCACGTTGTTTAACTAAGTAAACTCAGTTAAACGACTTTCAATATGAGCCCGGTAGTCCGTTCTTCTACGTTTCCGTACCATCGTAATCTAACGCTGTCACTGACTTTTTATGCGCCATGAATCTGTGCCATCTCCGTGCGTAATTCAAGGAATAATTTTAGCGCTGCTCCTCGGTTTGACCAGCCGACATCTGTATGATCAGACAGCCTGTGCGGAATATCGTTTTCGGAAGAGAAGGAAATGTTCAGTTATAATGACATTTTTACAGTCTGATGAGATCTGCTGATAAAGGCGCAACAGCAGGACTCTATTTAGAAGTGATGTCGCGCTGAAACTTTTAAGTGCTCAGCACAACACTTTCACCTCTGGGTGACCTAAAAATGAACCATCTGTAAATAAAATCAGTTCATATTAATTTTAGATTACTCTTTCTACAATAATCAGAGGTAAAATATGTCGGTAGATGCCAGAGCTCAACACCGGTGTCCGGAACCGAAGCCTATAGTCAGGATGTGTGGAGACGGCCTGGGCCGTTACGCATGACGGAGAGGAGTGCTTTTTTCAGTCCAGTTCGTATCAGTATATTACTCTTTTACGTTCCTATAAATAGTTTATATAACTCGGTGAAAATTATTATTAAAAATATTTATTTTAAGAAAAAAGTCTCATAAAAATATTTTTCAAACATTTCCCCAATCTTCCCAAAACGTCTCGCGGGCCGGATGAAAGCTGCTGTCGGGCCGGATTCGGCCCGCGGGCCGTATGTTTGACACCCCCGATCTAGTCTATTCTAACAAATAAAACTCAATATACGGACATTCGATCATATATTCCAACACAACATTAGAGCGAAACATCAACCTGTTGTTAGTAAGTTCTTCTCTTTATTCCTGTGTGATCTTAGTTAACCTGTGATCTTGTGAAACTATGTGTACAGCTGCTCATAGCTGCGCTCACCCGCCAGAAACCAACCCATTAGGACAGGGCGCAAGTTGTCTGGTGGAGCAAAGCCATAGCACATACGGACTATATTATGTAGAAGTTGCGCGTTATACGCATGTCTCAAAAATACCAAAACTTAAACTGTATTGGTGCGTCTGTCTGTAGTGTTTTATTTTCTCCTTCCCCCACTGTGGCAACCAGTGGCTTCCTGCCACTGTTAATCTTTTAAAAAGCTGAATTCCTCCTCCCCCACTCTCACCCAAAACAGCTGAATGGTTCAAGTTTTGGTACAAACACTGAACAAGTAAACAATTCAATATTTGGGATGCTTTTTTCAGGTATGGGGGTGGGAAACTATCTATAGGAGGTAAGAGACCTTGGACAGTCTGTTCAAATATTAAATATTATTTCATTGGCAGTGGTAGTGGTAGTTATGTTTGAGACCCATAATAAAGGTAACTCATAGTTTCATGTGTGTTTGGATATTTTCAGGAAAATTCTCAACAAGGGACCCAGTGGGAGTGGAGACGTCTATACCATGTGACCGGTGCATTGATTGTGCATGTGGTGAAGCTGCTTCATACTCTTTCTGCTTGCTCTTATAGTACTCCACACATTTGTTGATACTGTGAATATGTTCAATTATATGTAGCATTGATAAAATAAAAATGTAGTTATTTACTTAGTGTCGGACATCGATGTCTGGATTCTTGCGTTGTCTTTGTTACGTCATGTCCTGCCTTCTGAGACCCTCCTCCATACCGTCTGTTGGGGAAAACTTCCCGCTGTTAGGGCCATGTGTGAAAGAGCGACTCATATAGGGCTTTCACACTCGTAGAGAACTCCTGAAAAATTCCTGATATGAGTCGCTGAAACACTTAAAATGCTATGCGAGAAGTTGTGGTGGAGGGCCCGCAACCGTGAAACCGTAACTCTCCTGGTAGCTTTTTAGCTCCAAACAGTGTTCCAGGGACCCATTTTTTCCTTTGAGTAAAGTTTGTGTAATTAGTTCAGAAAATATAGCATAGAATTGTTTCACTTCTCCAACTTTAAAATTTCACTACCAAAACTCCATAGCGCACCTTTAACTGCTGCATTATATTGTATGTTCTCTGCCACACTATTATTGATATTGTGATACCGTCCAAATACAGTCAGTCGCCAATCAGTGTTGCCAACTTGGCGACTTTCTCGCTAAATCTGGCGACTTTCCAAATCCTCTTGATAACTTTTTCTGGTGTTATTTGAGACTTTTCTGGTGTTGGAGACTCTGACGTGAAAGCATGTATCGCTCTGCAGTTACTGTCCTCAACGAGCAGCGGGTGCTGCCGTGAGCCCCTCCCCCTTCCCAAGGCACTAACAGGCGATCAGTCTAGCCTCGCGCAGCAGTCGGAGCAGAGAGGAGAGGAGACCCAAACGCCACTCTGCGTCCAGACTGCAAATGAATTGCACGTGCGCGAAGCCGCTGCTGTTCCCGCCCTGGCTTACAGAGCGAGATGTAAATGTGTCTTCACTGTCACACTAAAATAAAACACTGCATTTGACTCACACAGGCTTTTGATTACATTTGATATTCTAACATTTAACAATACAGGACAAAATTGATTTATGTAATGTGGGTCTCAAGCATTAAAGTCATGAAGTAATTTTGATAAGTGATAGCCTTTTTCAATAGCAAAAAAAAAAACAAGAATTGTAGTTCTAAACATATTTGGCAAATGGCCAATTGCTGAAACTAGGAGATGGCGTCATTTAGCGACTTTTAGGACAGCCAATAGCTACTTTCCTTACTTAGGAGCTGTAACACTGCACATTATAGCGTCATTTTCTGGACCCTTTTCTTTCATTGTCACTTCATTTTGTCATTCTTTTCACGTCACGTCTTGCCTCAGGAGACCCCCCACCTCCCTTCCATCTGACACCGATAATCTCCTGCTGTGAGGTGCAAATGTGAACATCCAGGTTAGGAGAATTTCAGGACCAGTCTTCCTCAAATTATCTAAATATTTTCAGGAGTGCATATGTGAAACTGCTTTAAGATTTCAGGGGCAGCCTTTTGGATATTCTCAGGAGTGCATGTGAGAAAAAGCATAGATGTTGTGGTAAAATGCTCCAGGACTATTGACTTCAATGATGCACCAGTTCTCGCCACTTCAGACTCTGCAGAATAATGTCAAGTAAATAATGGGTGGGGAAATAACTGGGTTAGCATCTTTGCGTTTAAAAGGTGTAACCAGAAATCAGAGGCTAAAGCTTATGATGAAAGTAAAGTGTTAACCTGTTTGTCTTCCCTCGCCATCAAAAACAACCTCAACAATATCAGACTTTTGTTCGACCAACCAAACGAGCCCAGCAGGACTCATTTGAGGGGGAAACAAGCCAAGTAGATGTCACAGTGGGGGTCATATGAGGAGAATCAGACTGCTGTCCTCTGCTCAGTGGGGATGACAAGAAGGGAACCAGCCACCATTCAGCTCCTCGACGGGGCTCAAAGGAAGCACTGATCCACTCTGAAAATGAAACCTGGACTGACAGCAAGGGTTGGTACAACATGTAACACTTTGTTTTACTGAAAATGTGACTTATATTACCCATTCAACCACCTCCCCTGACCACACAGAGTCTATGTGTTGAGGAATCAGAGTTTGGACCATTAAGGTAATGGTTCCCAAGAGCCGATTCACTGGCCACCACTGCTCTGGCTTTGTACTAGCTATAAAACTTGATTGTTATTGTTGTAAATTAATTGACTTAATAAAGCCTATGCCTACAACTGTGCTGTAACCCTGTGCCATTGAAAGAAACATTGCAAAGCACATGAACTGACGTTGACTGAGGAAATCGTTGTGACGCAGCCAGAAACTGAATAAAACGTGATGAACTGACGGCAGGATTATGAAAGTAATTTAAACAGAAATGTGTTCAAAGACTAAATACAAAATATACTTACTTTTAAACCAGAGCATGCACTGTACAATATCAGGCTGATCTTTGAGCTGTATGACTGATTTTGATGTCCCGATTGGGCGTTAGATGTGCAGCGTAGACATGAAGGCAGAATATTGGCACAATGAGCAGGAGCTACCTCTAGGGGCTAAAGTGGTGACAATGCTATGCTAACACACCCACGGCTTTCTGTTGTCTTCTGTGTCAACTACTTCACCAGTTTCAACTTGGTGCAAAGCCTAAGTGTCAAGTGCATTGGCAGTGTCCGAACAAACCGCATCGGTGGAGCCTCCTCGATGACAGATGAAAGATCTGATGAAGAGAAGGCATGGAGCATGTGATTACAGGTATATTTGAAGAGGTGATTGCAGTGAAATGCTTTGACAACAAATGGTTCAACATCTTGAGAAATGCATTTGGGATCATGCCTTTTGCAACTGTCATATGCTGGAGCAGAGTCCCACGCAAAGTTTTCCATCCCGTGCCCATCACTCATTTCTGCTTATAATGAGAATAGAGGGAGCACTCGATTGTATGTTCCCCTCTTTGGATACATCCTTGACATGTGCATCGCAAACTCCTGGCTGGTCTCAACCTGAAACCAAGGCCTCTCAAAAGGTTTGGCCTGGCAATCGCCGAGAGTTTGAACAAAGTCAACAAGCCAGTGTCCAAAGTTGGCTGACCATCATTCTCTCCACCACTTTAGCAGAAATGCTGCACTCCAAGACCATCACAACCAAAGCCAAAAACCAGATGTGCGTTATGACAACTTGGTACATTACCACTTCAATGTGACACAGTGCAACCTCTGTCCAAAGGGTGTGTCAAGATGGAAATGTCCCTAACCCAAAGTGCAATGTTTTCCTGTGTTTGAACGCAAACCAGGAATGCTTTGCGTACCTCAAGAAATAAAGTGGATCTAATGCCCTTAGAACAGTTTGCTGTTGCATTACCACACAGGTGAGGTTTTGAGATAAAAATATCAGAAATGTAATGTTTTTCTGTATTTGAATGCAAACAATAATTCTTACAGAGCATTATACCAGAAATATGAATCTTATGTTTCTCAAAATGGTGAGCTATCTAAATTGAGCTTATATAGCACCTTAGTCTTCTGACTACTCAAAGCGCTTTTACGCCGCAGGTCACACCTATCCATTCACACACTGATGGCAGAGACTGCTGTGTAAAGTGACCATCAGAAGTAACTAATCCCATGCACACGCCGCCAACGAAGCAGTGGGAGTAATTTGGGGTTAAGTGTCTTGCCCAAAGACACATCGGACATTAGGCAGGAGCTGGGGATCAAACCCTCGACCTTCACATTAAGAGACGACTGACTCTACCACTGAGTTTAAGCCGCCCCAAAACAGTTCTGCTGTTTTGCATCACTACACAGATGAAGTGTGTTGAGTTTTGAATGTCACATGTCCATTTTTTTTAGTTTTGAATGCAAAGTAGCAGCAAAATTATCGGAAATATAATGTTTTCCTGTTTTCCATTTTTTAAATGTAAACCTACAATGTTTTGCAGAATAACACCAGAAATAAAATGCACCTAATCCCCCCCCCCCCAAAAAAAAGAAGAAAAAAAAAGGTGTCGTTTATTTCTCTAAGAAATGGTGGTATATTTGACTTTTCACTATTCTGACTTCTGCTGTTTTTGATATTTTGTGTAATTTTGAACTTTTACCATGAAACGACATGTTGACCGTTGGGTAGAGGCTTACATCTGAAAAACTGTGGAGTCTGTTAAAAAAATAAAACTGATTATTGTTATTATACAAAAAAAGTTTCTATAGCTTTTTTCTTGGAGAAAGAAAACATTACAAAGGTGAGAGAAAGATGAGGAGGTGGAGTGGGAATAGGAAATAAGAGGGAATGAGTGTGGGAGTCTGGAGAGAGCGTCAGCGAGGGAGAACAAGACGAAGCTGAGGAGGAAGAGGAGGACTGAATATTTGAGAGGGAAAAAGATTCATGAGGGCTTCAATAAAAAGCTTCAGTGAACACAGCACAAACAGACAGGCCTGATGGCCACACACACACACACACACACTTATATACACATATACACACACGTGCACACACAGCAGGGCAAGTTGAAATCAACCATGTTTATTCAAACTCTTCCTGCTCATCACAGAATCCCATCATGCATTTCACTCCAACGGTCTCGCCCTGTCAGAGTAACAAGCTCTGCTCACCACATGGCAGGAACACACACACACACACACACACACACACACACACACACACACACACACACACACGGACACAAACACACACTACATATGACGTGCATACGCAGCAGTTTCTCTGTAGAAAACACACACTGTTTAAGTTGAGTTAATGCACATTTTAAACAGGAGCAAACCTATAAAATGTTTTTTTTAAAACATGGAGGTATTTAAAATGTGTTTCCCAAAATGTTATCATGAAGAAACCGCAGTAAAAAAAAAAAAGGATCAGAAGGCCTCTGTCAGTGTAAAAATATTTTCAATTTGGCAATAAAATCGTTTCAAATCAAAGCAAAGGATTGTTTGTTTAATCCACAAAGTAAAGCGATACGCCATAAACAAAGAAAAGTGTCCATTTCCTTGTAGAGAGGATGTTTTGCGATGATAATAATCTATTTTCAGACCACATCAGGACAGATTTGCTGCGTCACAGCAGCTCTATGTACAACATCAAATAAAAGACAAAAACACCAGGGGCCTCATGTATAAAAGACTGCGCAGCTTCTAAACTGAAAGATGACATACTTAAAACAAAATTGGGAAAGTGTTTGCTCACAGAAATTTCCACATGTATAAAACAGAGCGCACTCCTGTTCCTGCGCCCCTTTCCTTTATACCTTCCAATTAACGTGAAACTGTCTCCTCCCATTAATAACTATGCAAATTACTATAAATACGCCACATGCTGCAGCCTGTGGGCCAAATAATGATGTCAACGGAACGTAAGAAGAGGGATTTCACTGACTGAAATGAAGGTGCTTGTTACTGAGATGGAGGCCAGAAAACACATTTTATTAGGTGTTATTTTCTCTGGAATTACACGTTACATCTGAGGCCAGCGTCTCCACAGCAGCTGACAATGCGCTCCTGGAGGCGCACAAATCCACTGCACCCCGGGCTTCGACTGCTGGAATCACAGCGACTGATTGTAAATGCAATGAAAGATATATGCAGCTAAAAACAATGACGTTCCTGGTGGAGTAAGTCACACATTAAAACACTTTGTTAAAAAATGAGGAGAAATGTTTGCCTCAACTTCCCACATTTTCACATTCTGTGTATCCTAATGCTGCTGTATAGCTGCGTTTGGCTCAGTGTTAGGTGCCGGGACAGTGTCAGGTTCGTCCATCTGTATCACCATTTGCCACACTGTGCAGCGCACTGTATGCTTGCACAGGAGGTGGGAGTGCGCGTTTCCTTTGTGTCATGAATATCGGTGCGCTTTGCCAACTTACTTCTCCATGTCACAAAAGCACAGTGGAATGCCATCTGTTCGTGTAATGTGTTTTTGTTTCTCAAACTTTGAAAACTATGTTTTAATTTATCCCACTTTGTGAAAATAGTTCAGTAAATTGAGTGGCAAATGTGTTAGAGCACATCTGACGAGTTTCAGATCTATATTGTTTGGCACTGTAAAATGACAGAGTTTGCGGGATGGCTCGCACATTTTCACGGCTGGTCTAGAGTTTGCGGGATGGTCCGCACATTCTCACGTCGCGCTGATTTTTATACATCCCAACATGTGCGTGAAACACAGCGTACTCAACATTTTGGTGTGCACGCACCATTTATACAGTACACGAGGCCCCTGTTCACCCAACAATAGAATCACTGACATGTTTGCTCACGGTTACTTTGCTGCTGGTATAGACCTCCTGCAGAGTTTTACCAACAAAATAATGTACTGCAAAAATATGTGCAGTCAAATAAACTAACTAGCTAAAATGAATCAACATGAACATGGGATAACTTACGTTGATCAGTGGTTTCAAACCTTCTACCCTTGGAGCGGAAACTTGTATGAAAGAAAAGCTGAGGCCTGCAGGATCCATACGAACAAAAAGATACATTTCTGTCCAAAATTCACATCAAATTGAATTGTTTTCATCGCTAAAACCCAAACAGAATAGACCTCTACACACTAGTTCTTCATTTTCTAAAAACTATCGTGTTTGTGTGTTATCAAGATTTAAGTCAAGATGTTCAAATCTATGACAACCTCAGAGCAGGTTGCTATAAGACCTTGTCCATGCGTAGGCGGGTTTTTTTTAAAAAGGAGGTTTTCCTCTTCCGATTCAAAAAATAATCCTGTCCAAACGCTAAATTATCAAAAACATCTTCGTCCACCTGAAAGCGCAAAACGCACTTTTACGGCTGTTATGAGCATGCCATCGGACCGTGTCGCCCCTCAAACACCACCCGACGCCCAGCCTCCACCATCAGACTGTGCCATCCCCCTGCGTATTATCCCATATGCTCTTTTGTGAAACGTCTCGAGAAAGCACTTGTTATGAATTGGCGCTATACAAATAATGATTGATTGATTGAAGTCAAAAACTATGTCCATGACATGCTTAAATGTTCTCGCCACTCTGTAATGACCATTTCATTTACAAAGTAGTCCATTCTGGCGTCTCTGCTCGTCAACATAGTGAGAGAGTAACTGTGTATTTATGTGTAAGAAGTCCAGTTAGCAACGTTAAGACCAGCACAAGGTGGTTACGTCTGCTTTCGCACTAATCTCATGTAAACAAAGTGACAGCGTCGCACACTGATGCCAAACGGAGGAGTAACCGGCGCGCAGTATGACGTTACAAGCCCAAAAATCCGTTTTCCCCGTCTACACATAAACACCTTAAACGGAGTTTCTTAAAATTTTCACCTTGGAAGGAGTTTTCCAAAAGGTGCGTTGTCAGTGACTTAAAACGCCGTTTCCATGTGTACGAAAGGCCAAAACGCACAGAAAAACCTCTGTTTTCAAAAATAATTACCTACGTGTAGACGAGGCCGAAGACAACCTCTAAGGCAGGGGTGTCAAACTCAAATACACAGTGGGCCGAAATTAAAAACTGGGTCCATTTCGAGGGCCGTACTTCAATATTTATTGGGAAAAAAAAATTTATATTGTATTTTTTCATATGTAAACATGAACTTAAGTTTTACTGAAACATATTGGATCTGGAACAAGTAGCCCAAAGCTAAGGCCTATTAGTTATTGCCTATAAACGCAGATCACATTTCCAAATAAAAGAAACATCAGTGGCATTCATTTCTTATGCCTCTCTTTCTATTTGCAGCTTTTCCAATGAGTAACTTCCAATGAAAACATTTTTTCCACAGGCCAACAACAGCCAAAAACTATTTTCCTTCAATGAAAATCCAAACATACAACTATTAACAGTCCATGCCTTGCAGTAGCAAGAGAAAAGTGCAAAAAGGAAACCATTGCTACATTAAAGCTCAGTTTACTGCACTCTGATGTGCTCTGCCTGAGCCAGATACTTGACATCTCATCTTAGATACAAGTTCATCAATGTTCGGGGTCAGGCTCTGAGCTGAGGAAATCCTCAGGATTGAGTGAAGGTGTTCATCAGTAAGACGACTCCTGTCTGATGTTTTGTTCATCTTCATCAAAGAGAAAAGTTGTTCACACAGGTATGTGCTGCCAAACATAGAGAGCATTTGAGCAGCTTCCATACGCAGCTGAGGCATTGTGTCAGGGATGAAACATGGAAACTGTGCAGCGCCCACAGAGACATACTTTGCCTTGAGTGTGTCACTACATTGCAGTTCGATCAGCTCCATTTGGAGGTTGGTTGGTGCGCTTTCCACGTCAACTGCAAATGGATTACTGAGCAGTTCAAGCCTACTCTTTTGTGCCTCAAAGTCGGCAAATCGCCGTGTGAAGTCGACGTTAAGTATGCCGAGTTTTTCAGCAAATTGTGCACTTGGGAACACAGAGACCTGCTCTTTCATAGTTTGGCAGCACGGAAAATGGCCAAAGTTTTCTTGCAGCATCTGCGTCTCCCACAGGCGCAGCTTGGTTTTAAATGCCTTCACTGCAGCGTGCATGTCAGTGATCACATGGCCCCGCCCCTGAAGCTGCAGGTTGAGTGCATTGAGATGGCTCGTAATGTCACACAGAAACGCCAATTCACACAGCAACTTTTTATCTCGGAGCTCTGTCGTGTCTTTCCCTTTGCTCTCCATGAACTGACAGATTTCCTCACGCAACTCGAAACATCTGTTCACCACTTTCCCCCGGCTTAGCCACCGCACCTCTGTGTGATAGGGCACATCACCATATTCCGAAGCCACCTCCTCCAGAAAAGACTTGAACTGGCGGTGATTTAAACCTTTGGCTCTTATGAAGTTAACTGCTTGTGTTACGGTGCTCATTACGTGATCCATTTTCAAGGCTTTGCCACACAACGATTCCTGGTGTATGATGCAGTGATAAACTGTCAGCTCACCTGCGCCGCTCTCCCGCATCTTCTCCCGAATCCTGCCCACCAATCCATTTTTTTTACCACACATCGCAGGTGCTCCATCTGTCGTCAGTCCCACAAGTTTATCCCAAGGCAGTCCCATTTCATTTACACATTTAGATACCTCTTCAAAGAGATCTTTTCCCGTAGTTGTGCCATGCATTGATTTTAATCCCAAAAGTTCCTCTGTAACACACAGACTCGAGTCCATTTCACGAATGAACATTGACAGCTGGGCAGTATCAGATGTGTCGCTGCTCTCATCCACAGCAAGGGAGTATGCGATGAAATCTTTTTCCTTTCCCATCAGCTGTTGTTGTAGATCGGTGGCAAGCTCACATACACGATCAGCAACAGTGTTTCTGCTAAGGCTCACATTTAAAAATGCTTGCCTTTTATCAGGGCACACGACGTCACAAACTTTTATCATGCAGTTTTTGACAAATTCTCCCTCGGTAAAGGGCCGGGCTGATTTAGCAATCTCTGCTACCACAATATAACTAGCCGTTACAGCAGCCTCACTTTGTGATTTGGCTTTTGCGAACATAGTCTGCTGTGACACCAGACTTCTTCTCAACTCCTCTACCTTCTGCAGCTTCTGCTTCATGTTCAGATGTTTGTACTTGTCTTGGTGTCTCGTTTCATAGTGCCGTCTTAAATTATATTCTTTCATTACAGCCACATCGGCTCCGCACACAAGACAAACAGGTTTGCCCTTTATAGTCGTAAACAGATATGCTGCCTCCCACCTCTCTTGAAAACCCCTGTTTTCAAAGTCCACCTTTCGTTTGGCCATCTTTTGGGAGAGAGGGACAGGCTGCTAGCTAAACTTTCACTTCAGGTGACTAACTGTATGAGGCTGCTGAAGAGCGTTGACAAATAGCGGGGCAAGGGGCCGGGCTCGCGCAACTCGCGCTCGCTGGTCTCGATTGACGTAGGCTACCAACGCAGTGGCAGTGCATTGTGGCACTTGCAGTATTAGCGGTGCGTGCGACATACCGGCGGGCCAACTCTGATAGGCATTAGATATTATCTGGCGGGCCAAATAAAAGTACAGCGCGGGCCGGATTTGGCCCGCGGGCCTTGAGTTTGACATATATGCTCTAAGGAGACAAAGCCTCACCTGAGATCTTTAGACCCGAGGTTGAGAACCAATGATGATCTTTTTTTCAACCTCAATCTTAAATGATGGAACAGATGCTGGTTTTGGATGAACAAAAACTTCCATATTGAGTTTTGTTTTCACAAGGTGTCTCCAGGGTGAAGCAGAAACATCTTTCTAAAGACTGAAAAGAGAACTCATGTGGCTGAAATTCTTAAAATTGTCAGCTTGTGCATGTTAAAGTTCACTTCTTGTAAAAAATCTCAAGGCAAGCTTTTCTCCTCAGTGCTCCTTATTGGGCTGTTACTGGGCTGCTATGCAACGAGTGTGTCACAGCGCAGTGATATCACACATATGAAATCATGTTTACTCTGGTGCGCGCTCTTACACACATTAAATATCGATAGATCTGGTTTTTACTCTGCGGAAACGCATATTTTTTAGTGTTTGTGTCTAATTTATACGCAAAACTGTCGATAACACTTCATCTAAGTTGCATGCACCTGACAAGCTAAAAAAGATCTTATTTTATGATATTACAAGCACAAAGAAAAAGTCCTGATCTGCTTTTAATGAGTAAAAGTAGCCGCCAATGCAGAGAAATAAATGCACATGTTAAGTTTCTTGAAATAAGGTGATGTCATGTTGATGTGAAACTTAAGAAGACACGAGTAAAACAGTGGCTGAAACTTGTTGAGCATGAACCGTTTCCTCTTAGAATAATCATTTTACTGTTTGCTCTTATTTAGTCTCTTGTTTGTATTGAGTTTATAATGTCTGTATTTGTTTAGCATCACTGTTTCTGTATTTCTTTAAATCTTTAATGATTCTGTTTCAATCCTAAAAGCCGAGCCAGGGACTGGGGTTGCAAATTAGCCACGGCTAGAAACCTGCATGCAGGGCGTCTACTTTGTATTTAACATATGAAGCGATGTTCACTGCATGTGTCCCTGTTAAATAAACGAATAAAACTAAAGACAAAAAAGAATTGCTTTTACATTTTAATGAATGTTTTGACTAGACATTAGACGACTCATACTTACCGAAATCAGAATTTCTGTTTGGTATTTCTATTCTGATGACTTGAATATATTCATATAATTCATATTTACATGCTCATGCCAAGTTGTGCAGGATTATGTGAAACTAATGACATTATCTCCGTTCAAGTCATGAATCTTATCTATCTTGATTAATAGATTTACACATTGACTCTTTACGTCATCGTGTTTCATGTCATCGCTCATATGTGCTCACATACCAGCAGTGAACCTGTATGAAAGACGGAGGGAAAGAAGACACATTTGTCTTACATGCAATCATTTGTTATCAGGTCACATGTAATTTAAATATGTAAAGAGTTCTTTTCTGTAGCCTGCAAAGCTTTGGTAAAAACGTCAAATTCTCTGAATGTTGGTCTAACACGACTTTTCGTACGGAAGAAAATGAATCACATAATTTTAAATGAAAAAAGTTTGATATCAAATTATAATAAGTCGATATAGTAGCAGTTAAACAGCTAATATCAGCTCAAGAACACCTTTATTCTGAAAAAGTGCAGCTGGTGTGAATAATGTATTCGAGGAGAGCCGAGGGAAATCTTCCCCACGAAACAAAAGAAATCATATCAACCTTTTTCTTTCTTCACTGAATACCTGTTTAACTTTTCCATTATCTTCACGAGGTATTCTCACAGATTGGAGCCGCTGCAGATCTGTCAGACGCTCACTCGGCTTCTGTAAAAGTCAACACGTTAATTTGACTAAGTGTCTCATTGGCGATGCATTTATTCCTTTTGTGACGGTGGTGTTTTTTGGTGGTGTGTGTGTGAGCGGAGGCGCGTGTGTTTGAACAGAGAGAAGAAGAAGAAGAAGAAGAAGAGACGGGGAATCTAAAAATAATGTCAATGTTTTAAATGAGCGATTCTTTCCTGACATGGTGGAGTTTGCATGATAAGGTAAAAGTGGTGATGTGATGAAGTGTGTGTCCTTCCTCACCAACTGTTAAAAAAGAAAATCACACTCTCTCTCTCCTGGTATCATTTTCTAAAATATGAACTGTTCAAAATATGGACTTGACTTATGATTTTTTATATAAAAATATAATCCATTAAATTATGCCTGCTAATTTTATAACTTTGAAATATTGAGAGATGAATAAAATACTTCTTTTTAAAACATTAATCCTGTTAGAAATGTAAAAATTGCATTATTAATAAAGGGAAAAAAACTGAAACTACTAAAAATCACACGGGCAGAAAAATAAAACATTAAGGCAAAATAAAAGTCAAACAAAATAAAATGTAATTAACATGCTGACACATTTATTTGTTTCTTTAATTGTCCAAATCTTGAATATTGAGTAAGGTAAAAGTAAAGATATTTGAATATATGAGAAACCAGATACATATTCTCACTGTTCACGTTGAATTATGTCATACACAGATTTTGGGCCTACGGTTTATTTAAAAAAACGGGGAGATGGGATGATATATCAACATATCAACATCAACATGTAATATATACTATCTATGCATATTTTTATTTATGACATCAGCTTTTAGTTATATTTTCCAAATGATTTTCCTATATTTTTATATACTGGACTGGACTACTTTTAGTTACATTTATTAGAATCAGGGACAGTGTGCAAACTAACATCCGTCTCTGAGGAGAAAAGACGCTTAGTACCTGATTTAAGAAGATCAATACAAATAAAATAAGATGAATATTAATAGTGAGGTGAACTATATACAGGACAATTAAGAATTGATGTGCAGTGAACAGCAAGTTGATGATTTAAAGTGACTTGTATGATTTAAAGTGACACATGCTGATTTAAAGTGACACGTGCTGATTTAAAGTGACACATGCTGATTTAAAGTGACACGTATGATTTAAAGTGAAGTGTATGATTTAAAGTGACACGTGCTGATTTAAAGTGACACGTGCTGATTTAAAGTGACACATGCTGATTTAAAGTGACACGTGCTGATTTAAAGTGACACGTGCTGATTTAAAGTGACACGTGCTGATTTAAAGTGACACGTGCTGATTTAAAGTGACTTGTATGATTTAAAGTGACACGTGCTGATTTAAAGTGACACGTGCTGATTTAAAGTGACACGTGCTGATTTAAAGTGACACATGCTGATTTAAAGTGACTTGTATGATTTAAAGTGACACGTGCTGATTTAAAGTGACTTGTATGATTTAAAGTGACACGTGCTGATTTAAAGTGACACGTGCTGATTTAAAGTGACACATGCTGATTTAAAGTGACTTGTATGATTTAAAGTGACACGTGCTGATTTAAAGTGACGTGTATGATTTAAAGTGACACGTGCTGATTTAAAGTGACGTGTATGATTTAAAGTGACACGTGCTGATTTAAAGTGACACGTGCTGATTTAAAGTGACACGTATGATTTAAAGTGACACGTGCTGATTTAAAGTGACACGTGCTGATTTAAAGTTACTTGTATGATTTAAAGTGTCTTGTATGATTTAAAGTGACACGTGCTGATTTAAAGTGACACGTGCTGATTTAAAGTGACACATGCTGATTTAAAGTGACACGTATGATTTAAAGTGACACGTGCAGATTTAAAGTGACACGTGCTGATTTAAAGTTACTTGTATGATTTAAAGTGTCTTGTATGATTTAAAGTGACACGTGCTGATTTAAAGTGACACATGCTGATTTAAAGTGACACGTATGATTTAAAGTGACACGTGCAGATTTAAAGTGACACGTGCTGATTTAAAGTTACTTGTATGATTTAAAGTGTCTTGTATGATTTAAAGTGACACGTGCTGATTTAAAGTGACACGTGCTGATTTAAAGTGACACGTGCTGATTTAAAGTGACACATGCTGATTTAAAGTGACTTGTATGATTTAAAGTGACACGTGCTGATTTAAAGTGACACGTGCTGATTTAAAGTGACTTGTATGATTTAAAGTGACACGTGCTGATTTAAAGTGACTTGTATGATTTAAAGTGACACGTGCTGATTTAAAGTGACACGTGCTGATTTAAAGTGACATGTGATGATTAAAAGTGACGTGTAGGATTAAAAGTGACTTGTATGATTTAAAGTGACGTGTAGGATTAAAAGTGACGTGTATGATTTAAAGTGACGTGTAGGATTAAAAGTGACGTGTATGATTTAAAGTGACGTGTAGGATTAAAAGTGACGTGTATGATTTAAAGTGACGTGTAGGATTAAAAGCAGCGAGGTATGTCAGCAGTGTAAGAGCAGTATGGCAGTATAGTTAAATAGTATAATATCATATAGTGCAATATAATACAATATTCTATAATGAAATATATAAAATAGAATAATAATATACAACACCATAAGCAGTATATATATGAATCATAAAATAATATTAATGATGTGGTCTGGCATGTTTATGTTGGACACAGACTGTAGGTAAAATACATATCAACCAGTCATCTATACACACGTACACACACACACATTTCTAAAGAGAGAAGAGCATGAAGTACTGATGTTGAGTGTTAAGTTAGTAGGCTTACTTTTTATTATCTTATAATTTCATATGAAACACAATTATGTTTTTATTTCAAATAATTTCCCTATAAACCATCTCCTTTACTTTGCACATTTACTTCAAATGAAAAACAACCTCTGATTATCAGATCATAAAGAAAATGACAAACTGTATTTTACTGATCGTTGTTGGCGTTGTTGTCTTCATTCTTATTGTAAGTCCCATCATCAAAGACTCTAAGAAGAGATTTGTCAAACTGCAGAGAGAAATTCTTTATTATTTAGTTTCTTTGTTTAAGACGTTTCGTTGCAGCTTGTGTTTTGTCCGCTTCGAGAAAGCATCATTGAGCTGCTCATCTCTCCGTCTGCAACTCTCTTAAAGCAACACACTCGCCGTGTAACACGTGGGCTGTTGGTGATGTTTATTTTTTTTGTTTATATGTAAACGTCTAATCAGGGGTTAAACAACAAGCCTTAGAAGCCCAGCAGAGAGCACAAATATTTAAATAATATCTCTTACTTACAGAGACTAAATCTTCTGCTGCTACTGTGTAATCCTTTAAACTGAATATCTTCAATCAGGGGAACCTCAAACATTACCCTGCTCCTCTTGCATAATGTCTTAAACTCCTTGTACAATACAAGGCACTTACATGTATTCATATTTCCATTTCATTTTTTCTATGCGTACTGTTGTTATTTATTTTTAAACTACAGTTATTCTAAAAAAAGGACCTGACTAACACAACCAAAATTCCCAGCAGACGTCCATCCTGATTTTATTCCTGGTTCTTTATACGTCTATGAACGTAGATGTTGTCTTCATTTATGCACAGTGGTGTGCTGGATAGCCTAGCGGTTATGTTGTGCACCCCATGTACAGAGGAGGCGGTCATTGGTTGGACCTCAGCCCTTTGCTTCTTCCCCCTCTCTCTCATCCCAGCTTAATCTGTCTCTCATCAGCTGTCCTTTGTAATAAAGGCAAAAATTACCCAAAATATCTTCTTCTTTTCTTACTTCCTAAATGTAAAAAAAAAAAGAAACTGAATAAGGATCAAACTGATACGACTGCTATGGTTTGAGGTCAGAGCTTCTTTAAACAATATAACACACCTATAACAATGTGACATTTTATTATCTTAAATAAATGTATATTTTGCACATTTGGAAATCTTTCTCTATTTCTTTTCTACACAAACAACGCTGAGCCGTCGTATCTGCAGTGTGATGTTCTTGCAGCTGCAAGATAATATTTGCACATCTCACATTTTTTGAAAATGTTAAGTCCTATTTTTGGGGACTGCCAACGTGATATCGGGTAATACCCTTTGATTTTTAAAAACCATAAGTAAAAGGTCTCCACTAACATTCGATAGGTAAAGTACTGGGCGGCAGGGACAAAAGATGAACGACGCAGGTCGGACCTACAACAAAAGAACTGGATAGATGTGATGATGGAGGTTTTAAAAAGGTCGCTTTCTCTTTACAGTTAAAGTCGTTTACATTTGTTCAGGTCACGTTGAGCAAAGTGGGTGCATCGTTCTAAACCTCCTGATTTTGTCAACACGGTGAACTGAAGGAACATTCATTATGTCTCATGTGCATCACTGTGAATTTTTTCCTTCCTTATAGGTGTATATCTGTTTCATTGCTTAATTTGCCCTTCCTCCTCTTTGTCTCTCTGGATGTAGTGTCACTCTGAGTAGTCCAATGAGAGGCTGTCCTCAGATGTAGGGCTAAGACTTTAATCTTGGTTTAATAAACACAGAACAATTGTGTACATTAAGTGTGTACAAGTAGATATACCATTTTTGTAACCTTTAGTTTTAATAGCAAGAAACTCTGGGACATTAAAAAGAAGAGAAAATGAAAAGTGCAGCTCCCGTCATCGTTCACCTGCGGATGGAAGCGAGAGATGATTTTCTTGTTGCTAAATTTGAATACTGCCATGCAGAGTGTCTGTACTTTTCCTTTATTTACAATTCAAAAGGAACAAAAGTGTTAACCTCTGACTATTTCTTTTAATCGGCTGCAGAAACAAGTGTTAGTGATTTAGATCTGGATATTATCAGGATTGTGTCTTCTCTTATTTAAACCTGTCCAATAAACTCTGACAGAGTTCATTATTTTAATATTTCACATGTGGAAAATAAACTCACATAAGTAACGATTACTGGACATGAGAAATGCATTTTTATGAGTCACGTCTTCCTCCTTTGTTTGCTGATGTTTCCTTTCACTTTACTTTCTGTGTCTTTAGTGTCACTTAGTGTATTTGTCTTACGGCATAAGAACATTTTATTTGCTATTATTCAGAATTTGTTGTATTTTTATGTTTATTTGTGCATCAAATATTAAAGACGAAATGATTGCATCATTAACGGCCGCAGCAGAGGAGGGCTGAGCTGCAAGTGTCGTAATTTTTGGGCTGAGTTCATGGAAATGAAATTTAAATTTAAATGAAGTGGCCCCATGTTGGATTCTGTAGACTGTAAAGCTGCTTAAAAAAAATCAAATACATAAAAAATGCAAAAGTGTGAGAGGAGGGGGAAAGAATGATTTTATTAGAAATAAACTCAATAAAATAAACATGATGTAAACGTGAGGGTGATATATATATATAATATATATAATGTAGCCATTTAACCGCAGTGAAAATACAATGAGCTTCCAGGCTGCGGAAATCGCTGTCAAGATTGTTGGTATATAAATAACACACACGCACACCCGCGCACAAACACACACACACACACACACACACACACACACACATAAATAAGGCTGCCCAACCAGAACTAACAAAGGCCCACTACGGACAGTCCTGTCAGCACAGCTAGGGAGAGATATTGTGCAGTACAAGTGTGTGGGAGTTCATATGTGTGTGTCTTTGCATGCATGTGTGTGTGTGTGTGTGTGTGTGTGTGTGTGTGTGTGTGTGTGTGAATGTGTGTGCCGTCCTTTACACACTAAGGAATGGTAATTGTCTCCAGTGAATGTCTCCTCTGCTTGTCATAAGCTACGCTCATTTATACTCAAAATATTGGTCTGTGTGTGCGTTTGTGAGTGTGTGTGTGTTTGAGTGTCTGCGTGTGCATGTGTGTGTAAGTGGGAGAGATGGGGAGTTAGAGCAAAGCACAATGTGTGTGTCACAAGCTACGCTCATTTACTCTCGAAATATTGGACTGTGAATATGTGAGTGTGTCACATCTACAGTGTGCAGTGTGTGTGACAGTGCATGAAGGAGTGTGTATGTCAAAAGCACATACAGTTACAGTCAAAATTTTGTGTGTGCGTGTGTGTAAGTGCCACGCTCATTTAGCTTTAGTAGCAGCTGAATGGGGAATTCCAATAATAATCATAAAACCTACTTTATTTTCTCTGTTTGAGGTGAGACGACTGCCTTTCTCCCTCTACGCCACTTTCCATCCCGCTCAGCCAATCAACCCGTACACACACACACACACACAAGCACACACACTGGCACAAATCCTCTCGTGTGCCGTTCTGCGAGCCAGGCCGATCGTCAGAGTTATTACATGGAGTGTTGTCTGCCTTGTTACATTTTCACTTTATGAGCCCAGAGCCTCCACAGTCCCTCAATACTTAGCATAGACAGCAACTAAGACAGTGTGTGTGTGTGTGTGTGTGTGTGTGTGTGTGTGTGTGTGTGTGTGTGTGTGTGTGTGTGTGTGTGTGTGCGTGTGTGTGTGTGTGTGTGTGCGTGTGTGTAAGAGAGAGAAAGAGCAAGTGTGTATATGTGTGTGTGTATGTACGAGTGTTTATGTGAGGCTGTTGTTTTCTTTTTATCAGCAGATAGGCCACTGGGTCCCGCACTACTTAACAAACCCAACTATTTAATAAGCACAGCAGGCGGACGTGAGTGTGTGTGTAGGTGAGTGTGTGTTAGAGAGAGAGAAACAGAAAAACGATGAAGGATGAGTGTTATAGAAAGAGAGCATGTGTGTGGCAGCATTAGGGTTAAAAAAGTAAAAATCTAGGGTTTGAGTTGTACTTATTTTTTACAACAAAGTCCCAGGTGACAGCCTTTAGTGATGCCTGTTTGAGTTGATTTATTTCCACCAATGATGATGCAGAAGTGATCCAACCCTGTCGCTGATAGCAGGTGTTTAGTTTTGAAAATGCTGAGACTCACACATGATTATTTTTTGTCATATATACTGCAAGCACGACAATCCACAGTTTTCAACAAACCTGAATCTGTATGAGTTTGAAGAGAGTCACTAAGGATAGCATTTGTAATCGAAGTTGCCTATCACTGCGTATTACAACTACTGCTGCTACTTATACTGCTGGAGTGTGACCAGTCGACAGGCATTTGAAAATAAGATGCTCCATAATAACTTATACTTCATTTATGCTTTTTTAAAACGGGTTAACGAAGTGCTTTGACAAACAAGCCAACGCAAAAGAACGAGAATAAGAGAACTGGAGAGCAGACCAAAAAAATAATCCAACCCAAACGTTCGTAAACACCACAAGAACACGTCAACATGAACTACTGAGACTAAGAGGAGCAAACAAGTACGGAGATGAAAACAATGAAAGAGAGATTGAAACTAAAAGGGATCAGAGAACATAAAGAGAGGACTGTTTCAATAAAAAAATATGTACCAGCAACTCAACAAGCTGCAGCGATACAAATAGAGGAATAACAACGAGATAAAAGCAAATTAAAAGAGATAACTGTCGTAAAAAAAAGATGTAGAAAAAGCTACAGCAATAAAAAGAGATTATTCAATATAAAAGCTGTAAAGACTTCAAATGAGCTACAGCAGTAAAATGAACAGGAACAGCATTAAGGAAAGATAAAAAGCCATACTATGAATAAAAGCAATAACAGAAGTTAAGTCGAGTAAAAAAGGCTTCAAAAATATGAAATAAACAAATTAAGCAGAGGTCATCAAAGCTGTCAAATATATTAAAGCATTAAAAGTGATTGAATACAATAAAAGAATCAATAAAGAGGTCAAAGTATGAAAACAGACAAAAGCAAACAAAATGAATAAAAGCAATGAAAAGACATTTAGGATTTGACATGAGGTGAATAAAGTAATGCTGGAGTAAAAATGTCACAAATGAGCTCATCCACCCGAATATCGATGAGTTTTTTGACCTCACTGATGCTGCAAGTCAGCCCACGACTCGCTCGCATAAGCTAGCATCTTGCAGGCGACTACTACGCGAAGCATTTGTTAACCTACGCTGTGGGGGGAGGAGGCTGTGGCATAATGGCGTACAGACTGTGCTGCATTGGCGTGTGCTTCAGCCCGCTTTACAATAACGCCAGTGTGAACACAGAACAAGGTTTCCCAAAGGGGACTTTCTCAAGTCCCCTCAATTTGGGCGGGTTTGTTGATGAATGTTAAACAAATGATGAGTGGAATCCAAAATAACCGTTTAAAATATCTAAGAGGTGCAATAACAAAATTATTCCACTAGTCAAGGCAGCAGATTGGCAAGACATTTTTTTTTGTTTTGGTCAAGTCTGAAGGCCTTGATGATTGCACTGCATTGCCTTCTTCTACTTGAATAAAAACATGTTACTCTTCGGGATCCTCGCCGTCTTAGTGGGCGTACCTTTTGGGGCCTGCCGGCCGATGTAATCTACTGGAGGAATTCCAAAACCTTTGGTACCGTTGAGTCATTTAGACCAAGGATCAGGTTTAAAAATAAAAGAAGTACTCTAGATGGAGTCAATTCTCTCAGAATGAACAATCACAAAGCAGTGATTACCCATGAGCCTCTGGAGTCTGAGAGCTTTGGACAGCTACAGTACGTGATACCAGGAGCCCAGATTCAGGGCGTCATGGAGCAAACATGCCCTCCTCTGAAACCAGACTGAGCCGCTCTCCGACTGTTGAATTAAATCCTCCCACACTGCCCTGAGGTGATTTCTCAGGTCTGATATCATGTAATAATCATCACAATAATAAAAACCATATCGACTGTCTGCGGCCAGCCAAGAACTTCCATTACAGCAGAGATGGAGCACAGCGACCGGACCACGTCTGATGTTATCACACTTCAAAGCCATGCACCATGTTTGTTCTTGTTGCTCTATTTTTCTGCTCTCAGTGTGTGTCTGTGTGTGTTACAGTGTCTGTGTCAATGCGGGAAATAACCTAATGAGTGTAATAGGGCTGTTATATTTTTAATAAACGCAGCAGGCAGCTGCAGTCTGCAGAGGCTCATACCTAAATGGATGGAGAGATTGTAAATGACTCACGGTGGTACACTTACAGCTGATTACAGAAACGCAGCACTCGCTGTGCGTATGGACTCTCCCTTTGTGTGCACGTGTGTGTGTCTGCAGAATGTGTGTGTGCATGCGTAAAGATATGTTTTTTTATCTGCAGCCAAACTAAATGTGTCCATGCTTGTGTTTGTCTGTTCATGAGTTACAGTTTTTCATTAGCACAATAATGTGTGTCTGCGTGAGAGTACACAAACACTTTCTCATCCAAAACTTTAAAGTTGTTCGTGCAGTCAGATGTGTGTGTGTGTGTGTGTGTGTGTGTGTGTGTGTGTGTGTGTGTGTGTGTGTGTGTTGGTGCATGTGACTGAGCGTGTGTATCCCATTACTTCCGCTCTCTGTTGACCAAATGAAACACCGTCTTGGCAATTTGTGCACCTCAGCACCCATTCTCTCTCCCAGCGCTCCCCACACAATATTAAAAAATCTCCCCGACTCCCTGCTCACCGGCGAGGCTCACCCGCCCGCCCGTCTCCAAACATGCTTTTTCCTGTCTGCGTGACGTCTTTATGTCTGTCAAACAATATCAGGTGGACTCTCAGGTGTAAAATAGGATCCAAGCGGTGAAGTTTTCAGCGCGGTTATCTTCCAGCGGGGCGGATTATGAAGATGAACCAGGGAGACATAACGGAGAGCGTTGGTTCTTTTCAATGATCAATAAGAGTTTTCATTCTTAATCAACTTATATTAAATCTTCATAATTTCATATTCTGCAGATTCCAATTACTAACTAACTGCTGCCGCCATAAAGTCAAACGACTGCAGGAAATTGAACCGCTGTTCTTATTAATTTAATTAAAATGCAGCCAGTTTTTATTAGGTTAATCATTTTATATTTATCTGTACTTCCAGATAGTAGCAAGAGAAAAAAGAAAAACATTCTGAATTTACTGTAAATAGTTTTTATATTCTGACATGAATACACGTGATATGAAAGTTAGACACTTTTTTTATTCTTTCTGGAAATCTTCAGCTGTAAAAAAAAACAACTTAAAAATTAGAGTAGTATGCATAAGAATATGAATATTCATGTTTATTTTTTTATTTTACAGAAGAATAGTAAAACATTTATCAAAAGGAAAAGCAAAAAATAATCTTCCCTTGCAGGTTCCAGTTGTTGCAGAGCGTGTTGAGAACGGGAGACCTGCACATATTTACTCTAAAAGTTATTATCATTATGGAACAAAGCTTTCATGATGGCTTCTGAGTTAAATGAACATCTAGAGGTAGAAAACGATCGGAGCATCAACTTGATGGAGGAAATAAACACTGCTGATATTTATCTTTTTAATATTCTGCGAGTGACGACCATGAAGCGGGTGAAAAGAACATGGAAACTACGACATCCACCGAGACTTAAGGTCGGGTTTTAATAAAAGAGCAAACCTGAAAAATGAACATTTACTGTAAGAGGTGACGAACAGAAACTATATAAGATTTAACCTTAAGAAAGACTTGAGGGGCTGTCCAGGTACATGAAATCTGAAGCCCCCCCCCCTTCTGTTATTATAATTATTGAAATGAATTGAATGTATTTGTTTAATAGGGACAATGTCATTTCACATAGTTTCCAGACAGAGCAGGCAGGAAACTGCTGCGCTGCATAAAGAGTATTTAGCTGTCTCGTGTCCCTCGTTGGGCCTTTGGGTGAACCAACAGTAAAAATGTTCAACACATAAAACCCCAAAACACAACACGAGGATGCATTAAAATATATGTACAACAATATGACAATACGACGTGCTATAAACCAGTTTAAATAAAGTGATAAAGTGGGTACAGCTCTGGTCTGATTTCAGCCAGCATTTCACTTTTTTTTGTAAAAGATTTTTAAGATTTATTTTATTTCAGGTGAGTTCCAGAGTTTACAGCCTTTGATTGTTAAAATAAATCACTTTTCTTACTTTCTAATTGAGCTTAAATTTCTTGTTGTGTTGTCGTATGTGCCTCTCTCTCTCTCTTTCTCTCTCTCTCTCTCTCTCTCTCTCTCTGATTTACAGACTGCTTTTTCTTTTAATAAGATATTTTGCTTTAGTGTTCAATGAATTATGGTTTAAATAATTTGGATATAACTGTGTGGTTTCTTTGTTTGTCCAGTGAACTGAGACAACACCCACACACACACACACACACACACACACACACACACACACACACACACACACACACACACGCACACACACACACACACACACACACAAACAAATTGCCATGCGTCCTGAAGAGGTAACTTTAAGTAAGTAAGTAAGTACATTTTATTTACACAGCACTTTTCACAGACAAAGGTCTCAAAGTGCTTTACATCAACAAAAAACAACAACAGCTTACAGACAATAAAAACAAGAACAAATGAGTATGTCATAGACGACATTATAAAATCCTGCTATAACCAGGAACAATAATTGGCACCTTCACCACTGTCTCAAATGTTGAAGGTGTACGACTGTTGCAATAAAGTGGGGGACAAAAAAATGATACAAATAAACAAAAAGCATGTGTGGCATGTGCACGCTGTAATAACACTAAAAACACTGACGGGGTGTCGGGGGGGGGAAACCCTGTGACACAAACATCAACAGTACCAGTAAAATATATCACTTATCATCTTCATTGTGTGTCTCACCGTGTTCATCATATCAGTACATAAAGTAATATACAGAAGTTACAATACTGAAAAGAGTTCAACACACTGCTGCAGGCTTTGAACCACGAGGAGTGAGCTCATTCCTACTGTCCTTTTTTCAGTCTTCTCTACCTGTGAGTTTGAGAATTGAGTTTAAGGTGTCATTAAATATTCCCCCCCCCCCCCTTTATATCTGTGACTCCAGCGGGGCCCTGTACGAGCTGTTTCTAAAAGTCGACTGGTCACAAAAGGCGGCCGAGTCTTTGCAGTCGGAGCCCCTCTGCAGCCTCTTTGAAATCTCTTTGGACGTCCATTTCACATTCTGCAAAAAAAACACAAAATCGTCCTCACACCTCCTCAAAATTCATGTCTCTGGATTTTTACTTTTTTACATACAAATAATATAACATACATCTTTGCATATATTCATACATTTTGAGAAACATAAACAGTCTGAATGACCTTTATTACTCTAACCGCCTTGTTTGCAGACATTCACAACATGAAAAGGGAAACTAAATACATTTCACACTTTGCTGAACAGGCAGATTTGAATTTCATTCAAATGTTCACCTTCCTTCATACTTCATGTTCCAGTTCACTCACAGAGTTCATGATGGATTATGGTTGATTTCATACTTAAAGAAAACTCTGACTTTATGTTCTTCTTTCCCAGGTTTCCTAAAGAAGACTCTCTGCTTTTTAATTGACTCTATGATGAAAAGCCAAATGAAGAGTGCCTTGTTTTTTTTCATCTTTTTGTTTGGGTCTCATTTACCTTTTTATTTGATTGTATTTATTCTTCTATTATTTGTTTTGTTCTATTTTCTGCTTGTTTGAATTGTAAAGCACTTTGTTAAACCCCTTTAAACAACACACCGTGACTTTAATTACTTTAAGTCTATTTGATTGACAGACACTGTGAAGGATGTGATGTCATCTTGTTTTTCTTTCGTGGGTCCGGCATCGAGGAGCAGAAGATGACTCATCGTGTTTGAAAGCTGCTTCTGTATATACATGAATTTATTATTATTGTTTTTAATTATTATTATAATATTGTTATCATCGTTTATTTTCAGACTGTTAAACTTTCTTTTACCTTTTTTTACAACAAACATCATGAGTGTTTATTTCCTCTCACAGATATTTTATAAATTAAATACATATTTTTAGGTGTACATACTCTTAATGTATATTGAACGCCTTCATACACTTGACATTTATCTGCATGTGTTGGCCTTTAGGTGTTTCATTGTGTTGTTCTGGATTTATATTTGTGTCCGTTTATGTGAGAGATATTTACACCACATGTAGGTGAACATGTTAGTGTTCAAAACAAGTGTAAAAGTAAAATGATTCTGATTAAACTCCTTAAAGGGGCCATATGTAACTTTCAAAAATACTGCGTTTGTAGCGATACCGCATGGCCGTCAGGCGAAATGCACCAGTAACCTGTTGCTCGCTCTCCCTCGCGTGCTCGTACGTACACAAACGAGCATCAACATCTCCCCTGAAACACTGGATATTTACCAGCATAATGTTTACAGAGGAGTTAAGTGGTCATACACATGTGAGAGTCTGTGAAGGAGTCTGTGTGTCTCATTCTCCATCCTACAAACGACAGTCTCGGCAGGCACTGCCTGAGAGCAGGAGTGTGTGATGAGTTTGTCCGCCTGTGAGAGCTCCTAGGACGGATATAAGTGTGGTGAAGGCGGCCTCTGGCTGTGCAGGTGAAGACCGGGAGTGTGTGATGAGTTTGTAGTTTGTACTGTGGATTTCTGTAAGCGGAGCGGAGTGAGGAGGACGTTGAGAACGCAAATAAAATGACACTGCCTGGAGCTTTCCGCGGAGAAATCGGACCCGGGTAAATTGTATACAGGCAACACAGATAGACAGTGAACATCTACTGTTTCACAGTTAAACGTTCGCTTATTAGTGGGCGATAAAAAACGATTTCTACATGTAAAAGTTACATATATATGTCACTTGTAGCTATAAATAAATCATTAGGCTGTTAGGCAGTTCGCCTGACGGCCATGCGGTGTCGCTACAAACACAGTATTTTTGAAAGTTACATAAAGCCCCTTTAACACAAATCGTTATCAGGACGGTAATTGTCTGTTATTTATTCTGGATATGAACATTAATGTACAAACTTTTGATTGACGTGCTGAACCATCGTTTCTTTATTTCCATCTCGTATGAAGAATGCAAAAAGAGGAAGTGCTCGGGGAACTACGCGGTGCCAGACGCTCCCTGGCCTTTTCGATGGCCATGTTGGCCCGTGTATTTGAAACACAAGGACATAAATAAATAACATTAAAGGCAGACAATCACACATATGGAGGACATATTCAGAGTGATTTACAGTTTATACAAAGTTCAACTTGCACTTTGAAATATGTGATACTGAGTGTTTACAGTTTTAATAAGTAAAAAAAGTGTGAAATGATGTTGAACTTATGAGCCAGCGAAATATAAAAATGTAACTTGTAAAATGTGTGTACTGTCACTTTAAATGCTTGTTAACTTATATAATTATATTTAATAAATCTAGGCCTATCTCTTTTCTCATGATGATCTTCTTTGTTTTAACATCTTATGAATTATGTTTTCTGTTGAGCTTTATTGTTTTTAGTGGTTTCTCTGTTTACATGTTTAACATGAGGAGGGCCACTTTTCTTCTTATGTGCAATAAAAATAATTATAGAAATAAAAATCAACCATCCATCTATCACTCTAATTAATTATGTATTCATATTTAAATAAATTGATGTCAGAGTCCTACCTACCCATCCATCCACCTACCTATACCTATCCATCAATCCACCTACCTACCTACCTATCCATCCATCTATCTATCTACCTATGTATCCATCCATTTATCCATCACTCTTATGAATGATGTATTCATATTTAAACATATTGATGTCAGAGTCCTGCCTACCTCCCTCCCTGTCTTTGCTCCTCAGCAGGTAAATAAACATCAGATGATTCACTTCAGGCTCAGTGTTTTATCAGCTCTCCTCTTCCGTTATTTAATTTTCACCGCTGTGATAAGCTCATTGCCCTCGTCTGAATGATAATGAACAGACGGCCTCGTCTTTGTGCTTCTCTGAGTTCACCTCTCCATTCTTTATTCTCTGAGGCAGTTGTGTTATTGTTTGATGAAAAGTGACAAACAAAACGTAAACACCTCCTCGCTCCTTGGACCTTTTATGTGATAAACAGGTACGCTGATTACAATCTGTGAAGTGGGACTCATTGCCAATGGAGTTGTGAACGTGTATTTGGGGAGGGGATTTAGGAATTGTGAGAATTGTGGTAGCTGTTCTTGTTTTGTGTGAGGAATTAAAAACCATTTAATCATAATTGTCATAATCCTGCCTACCTACCTCTCCATTAGAGCATGTCCATAGGATCCTGTTTGTGCATGTGTGTGTGTGTTTAAGCCTTTCAGCCAATCAGGACTCTGATTGTTGGTTGAATTTAATCCGATTGGCCGATTTTTTGTATCTTAACATAAAATAACTGAGCCTAAGACACTGCAAAATAAAAAAGATTAAACCATACAAAGAACTGTTTTAAGATGCAAAATAAAGGACTTTCATACATGCGATTAAAATGCGATTAATTGTGATTAACTATTGAAATTCAGAGATCAATTGTATTATTTTTTAAATCGATCGTTTGACACCCTTTATTATAAGGTAATGTAGGGGAGAGACCCTGAGTGCTGCGCTGGCCTATAATGTCTTTAGTTGTTTAAAGCATATTGTTAAAATATTGCATGAGAGATGGAAAAAAGGATTCTTTTCTAAATGGATTTCCATCTCTAAGAGGAGCACCAGCTAGAGACATCCGTCCCACCTGTCACTTTTAAAATCTTGAATCTTTATCCAGATCATCGTGCAGGAAACTCTGAGAGGTTTAAATAAATTGAGTCGTTTTCCAGATCAATGGGGTTTATTCGTCAAATCATTCAGTAACACTAAAGTGCGAGGGCATTAAACTTATTTGAAGTTTTACGGTATCCACATTTAACACTGTAAACGCTGAGAGCACAGGAGGTATGGAAGATAAAACCCGGATCAATAAGTATAAAAAGAGGGGAAATGGTGGAGAGAAAGTTGACAAAAAAGTTGATTCAAGGTGATAAAAAAAGTTTAGTTGAATATATCTCAAAGTGATAAACTAATAAGTATCTCAAATATAGCCTCAAATATTTCATAAAAGTTGAACCTTGTCCATGAACAGAAATCTGCTGAACTCAGAAAGAAAATATACATTCAATAAATGTTGCGCAATCTCCCATCATTGGATCAACAAGAAGAGGGTTAAAGAGAGAGAGAGAGAGAGAGAGAGAGAAAGAGAGAGAGAGAGAGAGAGAGAGAGAGAGAGCAGCCTTCATAATGACACATCGCTCCCTCTCCGTTATCCTCCACACTACATCCTGATACAGTCAGCCTCCAGCTCCCATCGGTGCACACACACACTCTCACTGACTCACACACACACACCCCTCTGCCAGTGCACCTCCCTCTCTTCTCTCACACACTGTCGTGCACGCACGCACACGCGCACACCTGCTGGAGGGAGGAGTAGAAGAAGAAGAGGAGCGGAGCGGAGCGCGGCGGAGCACGCGGCGCAGCGGAGCATCTGTTCCCCTCGTTCGAGCGGAGAAACGGCGGAAAGGAGCGACCGGTGCGCACTGCTCAAGGTAGAGACTTTTTCTTTTCTTTTATGGAGATGATCAGGCTCAGCTGGATGCTCTCAAAGGCGCGTGGAGAAGACATTATGTGTTGAATGTGCGCGTGCGTGTGTGGGAAGTTGTCCGTGGAGTGGATGGGGAAGCTGTAGTTGCTTAATTGCAGCAGATGGATTTGGAAGTCCGCTCCTGATTGGCTGTTGTTAATTAGAAAACTCCTGATTGTAGGTGAGAGGTTGCAGGGTCAGCTGCTGCAGAGTGCGGCAGCATGGTTTGGGGTTCGTTTGATGGTTTGCTAAAAGGCACTAATGAAGAAGCTGAACACATAATGTTTCACGCTCTAACAGAAAGTTTAATCCAGGTGTACGCTGTAATTTATTTAAAAGGAGAAGCAGAACTTTAATGACATGTTTGAAGGGTAAAAGTGCTACAAATAACACATTTCATTAACATCTTTATCGTTCATGAACGCTAGAAATAACATCCTGAAACCAGTGTCAGGCTTCAGAAGCCCTTAGAGATCTGCACGGCCCTCCTCCTGCGGTGGTTCAGTTTTTCCACAAATGCATGAATAAGAACTCGTTGATCAGTTCCCTGCAAAAGCAAACTTTGTTCAAAAAACAAGAACAAAAACAAGGTTAGCAACAGGTGTGCTTACTGGGGTTATTAGACTGTGATGTTTTGGCTCTTATAGACATTTTTTCCTCCTTTTATATTTTCCTGTGACGGGCACAATGTTGCTTTATGACTTTGCGACAATGAAGAGCTAGCAGGGGATCAGTGGGAAGCGGGAGACTGGATGGCACACTACAAAGGACTCCAGCTGGACTCTTATCAGTGCGCTGCAAATGCATGTGCAGCATCGTTAACCCTGAAACAGCATGTATGACCCAGACTCAAAAGATGTAACACACAGTGCAGTTAGAAGTTGTGCAAATCAAAGCGTTTTTTTAATGAAAAGTGTTCATGATGTCTTCAAATCTTCCTCTTTTAGCTCTTGCATCCAAATAAAGTTTTATACAATCAGTGCTGATGCATTTGTTCTAACATGCTTTAACTGTAAATATAGTGAGCTGCATGTGCAGCCTCATGATTGTTGTTTTTGCAAATGACTCGTGCTTGGAGAAGTTAGGTTCGGCCTGAGGGCTCTGCAGCAGGCGATCCTATAAAGCGTTAAATGCAGCCTGTTTCATCGTGCCGTTTGACACATTTCAGATTTTAAACAGTTGTCTTTAATGTATATCTTTTGTTGACACTACGGCCTTACAGCTCTTTTGTTTGCAGGATTAGTTTTAGTGTCAAAGCGTATGTTGGCATGGTGGGTGCATGCTAACACAGACAGGCTGAATGCTTTGAGGATATTAAAATGAGTTGCAAAGAGGTGATGACTTGATCAGTGGTACTTAAACACAGTTGCAGATTTGAAGATGTTGGTTACAGCGTTGATATATTCAGTGAAGCCTTTAGTATAAATATATTCTTCTTCATAGTCAATATTTTTATGTTTAATTAAATCTGCAGTGCTGACATCTTTCAAAATCTCAATAAATATCTCAAATCTTGACCCATAAGGATTCTAATATTACTGCCAGTGTTTCAATCAATGAATGGAAGAATCGATTATTACATCCAGACGAGCTTTATTTCATCTTATCTGACTAACTGGAGTAAGATTTGAAAACATCCACACACTAATCATGCATCAGTTTGTGCCCAGCTCGAATCAATCAACATGTTTATTCACCTCTAAATTAGATTGCAGAGAAACTCACCCGAGTGCAGGAATATTGGGCCGGTTATGTCTGTGTTCTCTACCTGTGGGGGCAGACGTTTACGTGATGACTCCACATGTAAAGCGAGATTTTAAAAAGGATCAAACATATGAAGCTTCTCTGCAGCTATAAACACTCTCTCTTTTTAAGTCAGTGTGTTCACTGTATCTCAGGGTTTGATTCTTTTACAAACTCTGTCCTTGAAGTTTTCTACATTTCAGTCTTCAGTTCAGATTATGATTCAGCTGAAATTAAAGCTTTTTGGGTCTTTAACAGATGAAATACACTGATACTGCTTTAACATGAATTGGTAGACTGATTAAATACAGTCCCATTTTCTTTTGCATTTTACAAAATATGATGAAATGAATTGTTTTGTGAAGTAGCTCGTCAAAAACCTGACATATTGGGGTGCGGACAGATGTGCAAGAAGTGGAAGAGGCTGTTTAAAATAGCTAATTCTGTCTCAAAAGCTCGGATAGAAGAACAGATATTCTGTTTTTGTTCCATGACGATGAATAGACCGACTCTGCACTCTGATCCTGGAACATTCATGGTGTCATGTCAGCCCACGCTGGCTGGGCATATAAAAGTACGTATGACACAGTAATAAAATAAAAACGTCTAATTATTCCTCTGCTGGGGGCTTCAGGTGTGTCCCATAGCTCACACACATATAGAAGTTAAAACACGATGTGTTAAAAAATGTAAAGGTGCATAAATGGATCAAAAGTGATGTGTGGTAAAAACTCATTGTTATTATAACATCTCTTATTTCTCAAAGATGTTTCACTGTCATTAAGATAAGATCAAACGTTACTGATCACCAGTGGGGACATCCAAGTGTTGCAGCAGTAAAAGACAAGAAGAAGAGCGTGCACATGAAGAAGAATAGAGAAAGATAAAAATGACAAAGTAGTAACCAGCAAGTATTCAGTAAACTAAACACTAATTAAGATCTGAACCAAACACTGAAGAGACATATTATTGAGACATTAGATTAGACTTCTATTTCACAGATTGTTTCTATTTTACATTGTTTTCTTCTTAACCCTTTAATGTTCACAAAGGAATGATGTCGTTTCCTTGACAACACTTTCTCTAGCTTTGCTTTAGGTCTGAATATGAGTCTTATTTATTCAGCCATCATAGATACTTAAAATCATTTTAAGCAATATAGACATTCAAACAAAGTCAACAGAGGCAAACTGCTTATTGAAGCCTTCATCGTTCTTATCCAGTTAAAGCTCCCAGAAGAATAAAGAAAAACATCTTTTTGTTCACGTTTGAAAAACAACTTCAAGAAGCATTTTTAAAAACTGAAAAAAGAAAAGTGAATGTGAGGAATCTGAGGGGACAAATATTCGTTCTCATTTGGTCGTCAAGAACAGAGAAGTTTTGAAATGTTATCAAGTGAACCTGATTTTCCTCAGCTGATTATTTTATAATATAAAAATAAAAACGAGAACGACTGAACAGAATAACAGAAAACGTCTTTACTTACTGATATTTTTTTCCCTTTTGGTTCTTTGTAAATGTCAAACTGAACAGAAAGTATTCCTCTACAGTGTACTTATTAAAAAGAAATAAAACAAATGAAATGAAACCTCAAAAACAACGAGGCGTTAAATCGAAAGCTCGATATGATCTGATTCAGAACAACGTAAAGTTTAATATATCTCAAGACATGACATCCATTCAGGATGTTTCAGTCGTAGTATTTCTGTGAGTATATGAAGTATTTAGAAACAGCTCTGTCGACCAATGAAGGCACGACGAGTACGTGAAATGAAAACATCTTTTTGTTACGTGTAGACACATTTAGTGTTTTTATCTCCAACAGAATCAAATCTGTGCTGTAAGATGTTTCCATATAGATGTAACTGCGTTTCTTGGGGTGATGTCGATTATAAGTTTAACCCTGGGTTGTCTTGCCGTTAACTAAACACTAAACATACTGAATCAAATAAACCTTCAGGCGTGGGTAGCAACTTCTGCTGTCCGTCTCGTAGCGTAGCGTGACATTCACAGACCGAACAACAACAACAGTGACACCTCACTTCACTGTCTTAAAGCAATATCCCTCCGCCAACCGTAACCATGAGCAACCTTAAAGGCAAAGTGCATCATATCAAACAGTTGCTCTTACAATGAAAAGTACGTCAAATAATGTATATCATCTCATCTGAGAAAAATAAAGTTGTATAAAATAAAACTTCACAAACATAAATCTCATCTCCATCTTAAATGTACCAAATGTAGTAGAAAGTCAGGAATGGGTTCATTTTGTGACATTTTCTGCAGGAATTTCATTGTTTAAATTGTGTTTTTTCTCTTTGTGATTTATTTCATCCTGATCTGAAGAATTGTTGCAAAAAAAGAAGAGAAAATGACAGGATAATAAATAATGAAACATGTGAGTAATATATCGATGTAGAATAGAAGAATTAAAAAAAAACGAGGTTGTGGAAAGATGTTGTGGATATTTTTGTGACCCCAGAACGACCACAGAGCAGCTCGGCTTTAAGGGACAGAAAGAACAGGACATGTTGACTTCTCGTTGACAAGGTGCTGATGATTAAAGCCGGCACTGGACTGAAGTGATCAGCTGTCGGACTGACAGGTGTGAAAATGTCACGAGAAGCTGCGGCTGCTGCAGCTGCTGCTGCTGTAAATGATGGCTGTGCAGCAGAAACACGCAGGTCAGGCTGCTCGGCTGAAAACAAGCATGACGAGAGACCTGATTCATTCTGGCCTTGAGAGGAATAAAAAAATGACCGTTCTGACCCTGGATGTGTTCACGGCATGATTACTGATCAGTGCAAACATTAACCAACACTGGAGCTAACAAAGTGTGTTCACGGTGTGATGCTCTCTCTGGGATCCCCTCCGATTTGAAGCTCTGGTCAATGAAATGATCTCAAAAGGTGTAACACAGGAAACAGATTTTTAATGAAGGTGTTTCCCTCTCATTAAATCAAATCGTCCACGGACCTGGGCCGATATAAGCACTTAGTTTAAATTGCAAATGTGATGTGCTTTTAATGTTGCTGTGCATCTGACAAATCACAAGTGTAAATATTGAACTTCATTAAGTAGATTTTCATTTCACTGAAAATGATTTAGCGTGTTGTTGCAGTATGATAAAGGAATATTTTAAAGATTTTTTTAAAGACAGAACTTAAGAATATCTATCCTTTACAATCAGTACTGGCCCACAGACTTTATGTTGAGACAACAACACCATTATACATTTGAGTGAACTATTCCTTATTTCTGCTGTGTTGGGGGATAATGCATAACAAAGCACACGTTAGAGTACTTAGATTACTTTAAATAACACATCAATTTTGCAACAGCCAAAAGGTGTGTAAGCTTTCTAAATCTCTTTTGTCTTATTTTCTGTCCTAGGGTTAGCATTGAAGTTGCCTTTGTTGTAAACGTTTCAAGGATTCTGCACATGCAGAATGTTGTCACATGTCACATGAAATTCCTCATAACGTCTCAGTGGATAGAATTTCAGAGTAATCCTGTTGTACAGACTTTTTAAAATCTTTTCTCAAACTTTATTCTGTAGTACAAACTACAGAGTACAGTCGACAGGCTGCAGGTTCAAGGCTTTGACACCTAAAGATTCTTCTTCTTATATCGTCAACATGTATGAATGTTTTCTGGGAGATGAGCTGTTGTGCAGAGCTAATATCTACAGTTCAGAGTCAAACGTGAGAATGTTTCAAAAGTAGAGATTATTTCTCTTCACAATGACTTGAAAAAAGGTCCTCAGTTTTGTATGTGTGTTTGCACACACAGATACACACCTTTAGAGGCTTAAAAAACAAAGAAACACAAACAGTGAAAGAAAAGTCAAAATAAAAACCTTATTGAATTGATGATCGTCTATTTAGCTTCCAGAGTTTTCTCTCAAGGACGTCGGCATCCAGCGCATATCTGTGATGCAAATGACATTTTTTAAATGAATGAGAGATGGCTGCTGTGATTTGTGAATACTGATAAAGTTATTAATATAAATGCAGGAGCGCATTCCTATTCATTTCCTGTTGTAGAAGGGATCGAGGCTGTGAACCCTGAAGTCATAAGGCACTGACATGTCAGAGGGAGGCGCGCACACAGACAGATCAAGTAAGAGCAGCCGTGTGTGTGTGTGTGTGTGTGTGTGTGTGTGTGTGTGCGCGTGTGTGTGTGTGGTAAAGGAAGGGTGGGGTCGTGTGCTCAGCCATCTTAATTTACAAGAATGAAACTTTGAACTGTGTGAAAGTGAATATGGATTCTTCTGCTTCACTGCTTTATCGTCGCCCCCTGCAGGTGTGATGTCGCTCAGACTGACCTGAGGCTTACGCCGAACTTCCACCAGATACGTGTGCATTGCGTGTCCGCTCCGGTCCGTCCGGCTCCGTGCACCCTCGTCCGTCACCACCCACCGGCTGCGTTCTCCGGAGAGCACAGCCGGTCAGCTGGACTGCAGAGACAAAGGAATTCCTGCGGTATTTTAAAGATTAACTCGCGATAGCGCGAGATAATACGATGTACATGGTATTAAACTCTATATAAACCATATAAACACAAAAACAAACACACACAGTCGTTTTTCTGAACCGTCAAAACGGAGTCTTTTATTCTGAAAATAAACCGGATGTTTTAATGTTGTTGCTGACTTCCCGTCCCGCTTGTTCTTTTCTGTGCTGAATTGATGCGTCGTGTTCCAGCAGCCGGCAAAAATAGAAGTCTTGCGTATCTGCTCCGGAGGGCTCCAGAGCTGAGACGGAGCTGAGACGGAGCTGAGACGCAGCGCAGTGGACCCAGTGGAAGCACACACATTGAATAAAGTGAAACCTATCAGCTCCGCTGCCGGAACGGAGCGTAGACAGACCGAACACGCATCTGGTGGAATTTGGCCGTTAGAGGCTACGCAGATGTCAGAATTACACTTAAAAAACAAGATGAAACAACGATACAGATCAGATATTTACAACAATAAAAGAAACTATTTCACACAATTTAAGCCATCAGGACTTTGGCAGGTTTCGGACTGGGTGAATGGTTGATTCTGATTGGCTGTGAGAGTCAAATTATCACTGACTCAGGGAAGAGTATTTTGGGTAAATATGTGCGTTCATCATTCTAAATACATTTGCTGGTAATTGCAATTATTTACGACAGTATCAGTGCCACATACGTGGACAAAAAGAGATTTCCAGAATAAAGTTGTAAATGAATGAGAATAAAGTAGAAGAGAAGAACGTTGTAAATAAAGTCATACATTTACAAAATGATTCATACATTTATGAGAATACATTTATTTGATTAGTCATCCATCTACGAGAATAAAGTCATAAATTCATTTGAGTGAAGTCGTAAATTAAAAAAAAATCAAAGTCAAAAGAGAATAAAGTTGTACATTTCTGAAATTAGTCGTACTTTTACGAGAAGAAAGTCGTAAATTTACAAGAAATAAAGTCCTTAATTCACAAGAGTAGTTTTAATTATAAGAGAACAAAGTCGTAAATTTACCAGAAAAGTTGTAAGAGAAGAAGGTTGTACATTTTAACTTAATGTTACAAATGAACGAGTCGTGTTTATGAGTGCTGATTTTACAAAAACAAAGCTGTGATGTCTGTTACCTTATAATCCAGCTGTTAGTCAGCGATGGATGGAGTTTTGGGGTTCCACTGATTTTCAAAAGTATTACAAATTCAATGAACAGTTATCTCACATCTTTCTAAAAGATGGTTGATTCTGAATGTCCATCGTTTTTTTGTTTTTTATGCTTAACAAGTTCTAGTCACTCCGACAGATTAAGCACTAATTATTAAATCCTCAGCTTCATTTTTACTCAGTGACAGAAAACATTGTGTCTCTAGAACGATTGTGATTCTGTTTCAACATGTTCATGTGTGCACATTATGTGCACCAAGACTATAAAGACAGAAAAGAGACTAAAGATACTTAAGTCTGTGAAACTTCACAAGATGCTCCACTCTGGCTGCTTTTCTGATATTACCTTTCAAAATAAAACGTCTAACCATTGACTAAAACAACTACTTTATTCGTGTAAAATTACAACGCTTTCTTTCTTCAATGTGGCCCTAATACTCGTTTGTAATTATTAAAAAACTGAGGATCTTCAGTTTTTTCTCACCTATCAAACATGACCAATCATTGCTTTGTTTAAGTATGATGGAGCTTTTGGGACAATGGCATGATGGGTTGGATTGCGACTCTTGCTAAACAAACCTTAAGAGTGTTTTGCATGTAACTCTACCGTGCGCAGTGTTATCCACTTTGAACCTTGCTAACAAAACGTAACTCTCTGGTTCATAGCTGAGCTGAAAAGCATTGCCACGAACTTGAAATATTCACCATCGCCATATCGGATCTAAGATCCATTTCCTGGACTGACGACTGTTTCTATAGTTTTTAAAACTTGTGAGATGGGAATGATATTCTATTGGAGGATTATCAGGAATGTATGGCCTTGATGTCATCCCTGATTTTGTGTTAATGGATTTCTTGTCCTCCAGTAGCCCTACTTACTTTTTTCCCCCTGTATACTGTTGGACAACACATTGACTGGATCATTTATGAATGCATTTTATGAACACTAAATAGTTTCCGATGAAACCTCAGAACACTAATTGTTATGTAGGAGTGAGGAAATCTAAAAACCAAAGAAGAAGGACGTTTAAAACGACTTTACTAAAGTACAGCGTCTTATTTTAATGTATTATATTATAACTTCCCTCTATAAAGCCCTCTACATGTTCTAATTCCTCTCACTTCTGTGGCAGTGAACTTCATGAAAGGTGCTGACACCATCAGAAACACTTTAGAGTTTATTGTCTTGGACACTCGGGCGACCACCGGGGAATCAAACAACTACAAGACAAAATATTGACGAGCCATTGACCTCTTACAACCAGGGCGAGTGAAAATGATTGGTACTTTTCCTTTAAGCTCGCCTCTATAATTGAAACTGCCCACAACTCACGGCTTGACTCATGACTCTAACTCAGTGCTACAAAGCAGAGATTGAAGTGACACTGATTTATGGAAGGTTGCCTGATTATTCTTCATGTTTCTCTGCGCTAAACACGACGGTGGGTGAAATGCTTTGAATCAGAATAATCAATCAGGATTCAGAGCTTTAACCTGGATTCAGCTGCTCTTAGTTTCTCATGCAGAACAGAGGGGTCTGCATGAATACTTCTGATTCTGACAATGAGAGTGCAGACAGGAAGGTCAGGAGATGAGATCAAATATCAACACGATGGCCAAGAATCAAACCTGCTTCAGTTCATTTGGTCATCAATTTGTTCTCCAATCGTGACGTGTTGATGAAAACAGTGAAAATATTTTTCAGAGAAAAATCATGTTGTCATATGATTCTTTATCTTTATATTTATTAGATACACTAGGGCCCGACCGGTGCAGGATTTTTGGGTCAGATAGTGATGTTGATATTAGGGAGAGAAAAAATCTGATACTGATATATTGGCCGATATCTCTCTAAGATCTACGTTCAATCTGTAGAGAAAAATATAGATAAAGATGAATAAATCTAGTGAATAAATCAACAATATCTGCAGTGCATATCTGCGATAAAATTAGCCCATACCAATAGTCACTTGATGTGCTAATATCAGCTTATATTATCGACTGGCCGATTAATCGGTAGAGCTCTTATATTCACTGGTAGTGTGTGTGTGTAGGTTGTTGTTAAAGATCCTGTATCATGCTCACCTTTCATGTTGTCAGTCTGTGAAACCTTTAGAGCAGCTTTGCCTGATTTGAAGCTCAGAAAACTCCCATGTGCCCACTTTCTTCTGATTGGCCGTCTCTCTGGATGCCTTCCAGGGGGCAGAACGCTGCAGAGCTGCTCTCCAGTGCTGGGAGAAGAGAGCCTTAAGTAGAGGCTTGAAGTCGTCTCGTGAAATTCTTGGTTTCATATCGGGAACTATGGCGTGATTTAGTGCCCTCTGCAGACTTCTCATGGGATTATTCCAACATACATTTACCTCATGATTTGAAACGTTTCCCTCGTTTAGTATAGACATCCAGCATTGTAAAACTATATGTGAGATTTCTAATAACGATCAGCAGAATATGTCAACTTTAAAAAAACAGGGTAGCAGCTGCTGATTAGCAGAAACCAGGAGTGGATGAATCTCCCCCTGGAACTACAAATAACCAAGATGTTTCATGGCAGCAGAGGTATCCAGGACATGCTGGACATCTGCTGCACAACTACTGACTGCAGCTTCTGTGTTAAAGTAATTAAACAAGTAATTACACTCACTAGTGGCCGTCTGAGTCATGTCCCATTCTTTTCATAAAGCCACTGAATGGAGCAGGAAGTTAGATCCATCATTGGTGCTAAACACACGTCTTCAACAGCTAATACACACGTGTATTTGGATTATTTATAATGTGTGTGTGGGGCCATGAAAATCACAGGAGTTTCCTGTGAGAAATAATTAAACAGGAGGGGGCCGTGAGATGGGCATGAAATATGGCTAAATCCCCGGAAAAACGGGAGAACTGGCAGGTATGCTAATCAAGGATGGATCACGGTGTCTCCAAGTGTGTCCACACTGTATGTGTGTAAATAAATGTTTATATTATGTTACAGACTGATATGAATATGAAGACAGAAATGAAGAATTAGACAATAGAGACAGAATGAGGAAAAGAGAGAAAATATTCAGAGAGAATGAAGGAGAGAGAGAGGTCCCGGCAGCCATGTCTTATTCATGTAAGGTCATCGGCACAGGGACCGACACTGCTGAATTATGGAGAACACAGTCAGGAACACAACACACACACACACACACACACACACACACACACACACACACACACTGCAATGAATATCTATCATAACAAATAATCTGCTCCGAGAAAAAAATACCTGTTCCAGCCAGTGGGAGTAACATTTTCGGACTTTTAGAATCTGGTGGTATTTTATTTTCTCTCACAGTGAAGTTTAAAAGCTGAACCCTCAGAGGACAAAACCATCTTCTCCCTCTCTCTTGGGTTCCATGTAAACTCTCAGAAAGGTCACGTGTACACAGACTTGGGTTTAATGGTCGTTTCTGCAGATCAGTGTGTGCACAACATCTTTTTACAAGTTTGTTTCTACAGACATGGACACTCTGTGGTACAAATCAAAACAAACCGGGGATCAATACTCGGTTTCTTTAACACATAGTTATTCGTGATTTATTGCATTTTTTTCTGCAGGTTTGAAATTCCATTATTTCGCATTTAAATATAACAATTGATTTTATTTTGAATTTTATTTTGAACTTGTGTACTGTCTTTACTTGCTGTTTGAATTCAAACCTACTTTTATTTTGAAATAATGTAAGGACCTTCTGGTAGATCAAAAGTATTAACTTAACCACGGACAAAGGAACTCGTTACGGATCAAAAGTAAAGTCAAACAGCTCAAAGGAACGGTAACAAAAGTAAATGTGTGATGTCATAAGGTGGATATGACTTTGGACTCGTCAGCTGAACTGTCTGAGAGTTTGTTTAAATGAAATGAGACATTCAAAGATGCAGCAGCATCCTTTTACATCACTGTGACTACAGGGAGACACTGAGGAGGAATATCTACGGTGAGACTAAAGGGACAAAATAGTCTGTGATTGATCGTGCTTTAAAAAATGAATGCTTTAATTTCAGACCTTAATTAATCGCAATAAACTGGTTAATCCTGACAGCCCTACATTTTATGAGTTTGTCCACTTTGCACAGGCAGCTAAGATCATTGCAGTTCAGACACAAACCCCGCCCTGATCAGCTGTGTCCATAAGACATGTTGCACTGATATAACATGAGTTATATGATGCGTTCAGGCTCGCTATGTGGAGACGCAGGAGACAATCAGGCAACTGCTGAAAGTACCCGATCACCAGCGAGTGCAGCTGACGCGCTGGTGTAGTGTCGAGAAACGATAGCAGCTTGTAACTCGTAATTACGAAATAATGATCTCGTTAATTCAGAAAAACAAAGCAGATTTTTAGTTTGTCACATGAATGCAGCAGGCTTTGGTAGGAAACCTCACATTTCAAGACTTATTACTGGG